>PYUH01000456.1:286217-312941 GCA_016808085.1 Suaeda aralocaspica
AAAAAAAAAAAAAAAAAAAAAAAAAATCATTTCCTACAACATTCTAAGCAAAACCCAGAAACAAGCAACTACATTAACCAATATAACGGAAATTCAAATATCATACACAAATGCAAAATAAGTTATTCCCAATAATAATAATAATAATAATAATAATATTAGTAATTCAGAGGTTAAGAAGGACATACTTAGTTGCAAGATGGAATTTTTTGATGGGATTTGTTGGAGAAAAAACCCAAAAAAAAACTTCCATTTAAGTGATTTTTAATTATCTTTTTTCACCACTTTGGAAAAAGTTAACAAAACATAACAAATTTTTGGACCATTTAAAATTTTTCTACTTTTTTCCCCTAAATGATAAGAATCTTGAATAATTAGTTATACTTCTATGATTTTTGCACTAACACACTAACAGTCTAACAGTAGAGTCAAAAATAAAGTGTCTTATCATATTGAACACCAACTGTTTGGTAAAATTCTTAAGTGAAAGAAACGTACTCGTATTTCATTTAAATTGTTTTGGAGAATAATTTAATTTGTCTTGTTGTAAGAATTAGATTTTGACAGAATTGAGTAAACAATCAATCTATGCAGTTGGTTTTTAGCAGCATATAATAATATAATACGACCACAATATATAACGTCATGGCACACGTATATTAAAATCTTTTTTTTGGACACTTATTTATTATTGTCGTCGTAAATTCAAACAATTAATATTAGGATAAAAATATACGTAGTATATTCATAAGAATTATAAATCAATTTTGAAATTTGTTTTGTAAGCAAATTGATTAGATTCGCTTTCAAACTGATTTGATAGTTCTATTATAATATTATACAAAATTGAAGGATTCCACTTTGTGTCGTGTTTGAAATGAATAATGTTATTAGTACGGAGTAGTATTTAAAATGTGTTGCTTCCTGATGAAATGCAAGGTTTCCGATCTCTGTAGTTAGATACTTTTTTGCTGATATTTTCTTTTTTGAATCCATTTTAAAGTATGAAATATATACTATTTAGATTGATTGTGTTTTCAGAATGTAATATGCACAAAATGATTTACACTAACTTTTTATTAAATTTCTTAAAAAACTGAAACTAGATATTACATATATGTGCTGACTGCTGAGTGCTGATAGTGTAGAATGATGCTGTTGATGATTTTGGTTCAATGTGACTGGTCTGCAGATTGAAAATGAGACCAATATTCTTTCACAAGTTGTCCAAATAATGAATTTTCATTCTTCATAAGCTCCATAGGACTATCATATTCCACCAATTTTCCTGCAACAAACGACATTGCGTTACTTTCCTGTCTGAAAACTAACATCATTCATAGTATCACCCTCAATTCAGTCATTATTTGGAGTTCGTTCTTTTCTCGAAACTGTATTGCAAACGTCCGCAATTTGGAACGTATTGGAATAGGTAAAGAAAACTAACCATCACTAATGGCAAGGACCTTAGTGCAATCCATCACGGTTGGAATTCTGTGAGCTACTGTGATCACAGTGCAGTCTGCAAATTCTGTTCGTATTGTTCTCTGCAGAATTGTGTCAGTTGCATTATCTATTGATGCAGTAGCTTCGTCGAGGACCAAAACCCTGCTTCTTCTTAGTATAGCACGCCCTAAACAAAATAGTTGCCGCTGCCCCATGCTCCAATTTGATCCATCCTCCACAACTGACATCAAATGTAAGTATATTACTACGTTAAGAGACTTGTTTTGATCTTTAAAAAACCATTATTGACATTGATCAAATAAGTCCACAGTAACCAGTTTTACCTAATGAATCTAGGCCCTGCTCTTTCTCTTGGACGGCTTCTTTGAGTTGACACTTCCCAAGCACCTTTACAAGCAAACAAAAAATATGGGAGGATCAGCAATTATCACAAATTTGTGTAAAAAATAGAAATTTCCCATACAAATTAGTGTATTACTTATGAAGAAAGTTGAACTATACCTCCCAAAGTTGTTCATCATTATGCTGACACAACGGATCCAAGTTGAATCTGACAGTGCCGTTAAAAAGAGTAGGATCTTGTGGAATAATACCAATACGTGAACGTAGATCATGGAGCCCTATTACACCTATATCAACACCATCAATTACAATCTTCCCTCCAACAGGTTCCACTAGACGAAACAATGCCCCTATTAGAGTAGTCTTTCCGCTACCAGTTCTACCAACAATACCAACTTTATCTCCCCCTTCAAATGTGCAGCTTATTCCTTTAAGAACCAGTGGTGTATTTGATCTATATCTTATCTGTACGATGCCCCATATCATAGTGTAAGAATTTGTTTAAATATAATTCCAATACAACTCTAAGTGGTCGAAAGTTACCTGTAGATCATGTATCTCAACTTTACCAACTGATGGCCAGTTTTCTGGAGGACGGCAATCTTCAATGATCTCTGGAGCTTCACTGGGTATATGCATGTATTGATCGAGCCTCTCCACGCAGATGATATAGTTGGCTAATGTACATTGATTTTGAATTGCAAAAACCATACTCATATTTAATGAAAGACCATATGATAGCGCCATTCCGATAAACCCTGCAGTATAGGTTTGTATTAGAGTATTAGAGGATTGGAAATCGAGAATAGATTACAGAAATTAAATTCACCGGCATCCAACTTCTTGTTTCTCACCAGAGCTAAAAGTCCCAGTAGGAAGCAAAACCATGCTAAGCGCTGCTGCTGCAAGAACAGTAGCACAGAGGACCTCAAGCCTTTGAATCAACCATTCATTAGCTGCAAAATTGTGGAAGTACGGGCTTGCATTTGTATCAATTACACTGAGACTCTTAGCAAAAAAGCGCTCTTCCTCCCCAAAAGCTCGAATTGTCATGGCACCAGAAATAGATTCAGCAAAATGGTTTGCCACCAAGGATTTGGTTGTACCATTAAGTCTCATCAATTCCTTTGCAGTCGCAAAATAGTATTTCTGTTGACAAAGTGCATAGACTGTTAGGTCCAACCGAGAGATATATGTGAAATACGGAGTAATTCAAATCTGGTGTGAGCCTTTTTATTTCCCCAAGATGTAAGTAGAGAATAAGTTCCTCTAGAGCTAATATGGCATGACTGAAAAAACAATTTAGAATTGCTTTTTAAGACCAAATTCAGAAGTTTCTAAACAAATGTCAGATAATGGAATCAACATCCTATGAGAATTGTGCCCTAGCTTTGTTACTAAGGTAACATATTGATATGATTTCACCCCTAACAGCAATTATATATATCATGGCAAAATATAAAGTGTTGATGTATACCTGCAATTGCAATATTATGTAAATCACTGGTATAGAGACAAACAAAACTTGCCAAGTGATAACAGCTAGTACACCTAGATTAGCGTATGCATTCATAGTAACTGCAACAGAGAGGAGAAGGCTGAACGGAACATCTATGTCAGCAATGCTCAAATCAGAAGAGACCTGCAATACCGAATTTCCACTATGTTAATTCTGAAACACTTAAGTATATCAGAAAAACAACAGCATAGTGCTCACCCGGCTAAGTATCCTTCCAACAGGTGTAGAATCATAGAAAGACATAGGAGCATGAAATAAAGAACTCGACAACTGAGAAAATAGAGATGTTGATGCTTTTACACCCAATGTTACAGCAGCAAGAGACCTGAGCAGTAAAAAGAATGTCGAGCAGGCTCCAATGATGAGGTAAACAATAATCAATTTCGACGTGCTGACTTCAGGATCATCAACACTAGAGGCCATCCAAGAGTTCTGTGATATCTGGCCGGTAACAAATATGAGATGACAGAGCACAGCAATAGCAAGGAAGTAGTATCCTTTGTTCTGACTTAGGTACAGAAAGTATGGCTTAAGACCAGTGTCTCCCATTTCTCTTTCTTCTTGTTTAATCAATTGATCCCCTTCTGAAGCTTTAGGCTGCTTCTCAATATCAGCTTTCTTAATCTCCTTTGCAAGATGGCTGTGATTTTCAGATGCGTGAGCCTCAGCTGGCCTTTCAGTGCCTGCAGTCTCTTTGTGAGCATTTACAAGGTCCAAAAACTCCTGACTTGAAGCTATTAATTCATTATAGGAGCCTGATTGCAGGATCTCTCCATCGGACATTAACTGCAAACAAGAAAATATTTGGTTACACAATGGTTGAATACTTACAAGACAAACTTCAAGGACTTAGGAAAATGGACATTTTATGCAGGTCCCCCAAAAGTTGAAAAAGGGGGTTAAGACCGAGACAACATTTCTCGGCATAGCACAGGAGAATCCATCAACTGTTAGTGTAAAATAGCAACTGCAAATTATATATCCAGTTAAGTAGTTAATCAACTGATTTCTTGGACTGCTCTGAAGCTAAGTATAATGAAATTAGATAACAGCTACCAACATAACATAATATGGCCAAACAAAGATGATAGTAATACAGAAGTGATTTGAACTCTCAATAAAAAACTTGAGCTACTTAGATGGGTGTGCAATGGGTTTATTTTAGGCTCCTGTAGTTCTTTTTCTTAGCTTATATAAGTCTCCTAGCTCAATGAAACTACCACGATTTATGTCAAGAAGAAGTTGCATGTCACATCACAAAAGGGAAGTGGCTACCGACCAGCTGAATTACTAAAGTCTTGGGGGTGGTATCTAAAAGTTAAGATCAAGTCTCATCAGCGTCGTTTCCCTTAGTAATTCTCTATAGACCAAAAGTTTGCAAGAAATTAATGTTTGACTCACCAAACAACAATGAAATGCAGGAAGAAAATCAACTTGATGCGTCACAAGCAAGACAGTCTTCTCTGAAAGTGCTTCCATTACATATTCCTGCCAAATATTCAAAAGCCATATTATCACATTATATCTTCACATAAATAAATAAATAAAGAACTACATTTTAAAGGATAGAAAAGTTACATTAAAGAGGCTACTTGCTGTCTGTGCATCAACAGCACTAAATGGATCATCCAAAAGATATATATCAGCATCTTGGTATAATGCACGAGCAAGTTGGATTCTTTGCTTCTGGCCTCCACTTAGATTAACTCCTCTTTCACCAATTTCGGTCATGTCACCATATGGAAGAAGCTCAAGATCCTTCACCAATGAGCACCTACGAAGAGTATCTTGATACCTTAGTTCATCTAAGGCAGATCCAAAAAGAATATTCTCACGTATTGTTCCTGTTTGGATCCAAGCTGTCTGGGAAACATAAGCAATTCTCCCGTAAACTTCAACCTGTAAGTAACACAACACCAAGTTAAATACAGAGCAAATTTTTACTCAAGATACATGAATATCCAAAGCTATAGGCAAGCAAAATATAGAGTGCTATGGCATCCTACTAGTCTTACAGAAAGAAATCCAAAATAATCATATGCAAAGCAATAAAAGAAATTTGAGGCTTGCTTGCGAAATCTTACAGTTCCCTGTACATATGGTACTTCTCCAAGAATAGCTGCTAGTAATGTTGATTTTCCGGAGCCAACTTCACCACATATAGCGACCTTTTCACCTGGTCGAACATCTATATTTATATTTCGTAGTGTTGGTTTTGATGGATTCATTTCCCAGGAAAGATCCGCAGACCTTATCAAAACAGCATGTTCAGCATGCTTTAAGCTGCCCGAAGTAAATTTCTTTTTGAAAGTTTCTGAATCAAGCTCTGGTGCCTCAAGAAACTTCACAACACGTGTAAATGCTACCCTTGCTTGAATCACCACGCTAATGACATCAGGAATAGCTCTGATTGGGTCCTGTAAAAGACGCAATGTTGCCACGAAAGTGAAAACATTGCTGGCGTGTAGAGGAATGTTGAGGAAATAACAAGCCCCAAATGTTGCAGCAGAAACCAGTACAGGAGATGACCAAAAAAGAAAACCATTATATGCCTTCCACAACTGCAGAAGTGATAGCCATTTAAGTTCTACTTTCCTTAAGTCCTCTATTACGTCTTTGAAGTACGTTTCCCATGCATACAATTTCAGTACCTTCATGTTCACAAGAGCCTCAGAACAAACCTTCAGCCTTGCACCTTGTGCAGCCATAAGCTTGGTTTGGTACTTATGCTGTAATTTTGCTAGTGGCGTATTGCATAAAACAGTAATAACAACTACTGTTAGTGACGCAATGGTCGCAAGCCCCACTGTACGTACCAGAATGCCTAATGCAAGGCATAGCTGAAGGCTTGTAGTCCAAGTTTGATGAAACCAGAATGGAAACTCACCAATCCGGTAGGCATCGACAGTTACATAATTTATTATCTCACCGCCAGAATGTGTCATCCTTGCAGCATTTGAAAGGCGTAGTTGCTTCCAGTAGATTGCTGCCGTAAGATAGGACCTCACTTTAAGGCCAATCAATCTGCTTCTGAAGTACCATTGTCTCTGTGCTAAAGATTCTAAGGACTTACAAATGAAGAGTGAAATGGCCAAAAGGTAGCCTTCATATTTGAAAGCCCCGTTTCCCTCAGCAACGTGAATGAAGGCATTTAGAAGAAGAGGTCCAGCCGAAAGGGTAAGAATCTTCAAAAGAGCAAAGAATCCAGAAAGCAGAATATCATTACGATGACATGCAACTATAGTCCACAACATTGAGGACTGTGAAGATGATTCATTCTGTTTCCCTTTATTCAACTGATCCATGAACTCTAAGTAACAATTTTCTGCTCTCTCTGCATTCGCTAATCTAGGAATATCCTCTTCCCCAAGATTTTTCTGCCTCCCAAATTTCATCAAAGGGTTCAACCACCAGAATGTCAATCGACTGAATAAACCAGCCTCGGCAAATGGAGAGACTTGGGGAGTGGAATATATTTTACATCGACCATTAGCATCACCATTCAATGGAGTGTAGAGGGTACTTTCATTGTCATTTTGCTTATTCTCTTCACTTCCATACCCCTTGTAAGTATATAATAACAAAAAACTTGCTCCTAGGAAAGACATGACATCCAACACCACTTTAACAGTTGTTTCATGGTTAACTATTGCAGTAAAAAGTGCTAAAAAGCAGAAAATCCCGGCAGAGAGGAATGCTAAAACTGACAAGAATCGTAACGAAGTTCTAGTGAAGTACTCTCCTCTAAAGCTAACTGTTAATCCCAAAAATAACCAGGTAATTCCTCGAAAGAAATATAAGACCCACCAATGGATTGGTGAAGCAGAATGACTGTTTCTTATTTTCTCCTCCAAAATCCAGATTCCAAAGCCTACGTAAACTAATCCCAGACAACCATTATAAGCAGCTGATGATATCTGCAAGGTCGAACGGCATCTATTTCGAGCACGTAACTTAACAGGCTTAGAGGAGATTTTGGAAATCATGATGAATAATAGCATTGCCAAAAGCAATATATCAAAACATATGATGAAGGCATGATTGACACATGATGAAGGATGAGTGACAAACACAAAGCGAGGAGCACACGGTTCGGAAGTGGTGTATGAACACTCAGAATTTCCACAAAACACAGTCCACAGATCCTCCATCATCACTTCTTAGCTTCCTTTCTCTGTATTAACGTAGGTTAAACTTATTAGAAAAAATTTAAAAATGTATACAACACGATCTTATTTAGTTAAAATCATTAGATGGTAAGAAGTAAAACAAAAAAGCGCAATAGTCAAAAGAAAATTTATAAATAGCTGAGGTCTTACGGGAGACTTGAACTTAGATATTATTAACATTCTGATCATCACATATATATATATATATATATATATATATATATATATATATAATAATGCGAGCAAAACACATGAAGGTTTAAGGGAGGGTTGAATCGAGGAGATTGAGTCAGTATTAAGGATGATGATCATATGGATGGTCCATATGCCTTCTCATAACAATTACGGATGATATCATTGGTAAATTCAAAGTTAAGGGATAAGCATCATATATATTTCTTTGCTAGACACCAAATTTTTCAGCAATGTAGGGGTTTTGATGGTTATTTAGTGTTTTTGACATGCAACTTATACTACTACTATTAAGAAGAAGATGGATTATGCTGATCTCAAGAAACAAAGAGAATGTCTATTGCATACTCGCATGCATTTAGTTGAATATAATTTTATTTTTTTCAAGTTTATAAATAAAATTAATATTACCTCTATCACAAATTAATTGCAACATATCATTATTTTATACCTCACAAACTATTATTTTTGTTGCAACTAGTTTTCAAAGTTAGAGTTTGATCAAGTTTGGTGACCAGAATGTAAGATACTTTTATGTTATGATTCCCATGAAACATATACGTGTTGTCGAGCTATATGTAGGGAACTTGCAATACTTTTTAGCTAAAATTTATGGGAAAAATCCCAACTTTCACTTATCTGCTCAAAATAATCGTAACTCAAGTAAATCCATTATAATCCAATGTTGCACAAAATATTCCCTATATGCACCATAACCTGTTGATGAATTTTGGTAAACTGGAGAAAGAAGTAATAAGCAGTGTGTTTCATTCTGATTGGCTACATTCTAATAAATCAACTTTTTAAAGTTAATTGATTTTAATTAACTTCAATTTAAATTAAATATTAATAAATAATCCCCTAGAAAAATAACCACCACAATAATTGGCTACCACCAGGCCACCATACCATTGACCACCTACCCACCAGCCCTCCACCATAACCATCTCTCTGCTTCTAGAAAACCATACCCACCACTGCATATGCAGGTTTAACCAACTTTCAGTAAAAATTAACCTCCAAATTCACTTCCATCTAGAACACCTCCATCGCACGCCCTTTAATTTTGTGCTTCAATCAATCTTTAATCCAATTCCTCTTTCAAACCACACAAATTCGTCCCCAAAATTATAGGGTTTGGGACATATTCGCCCAATTTTCCTTAAATTAATTGACTAATTTCAGTGGTTATTGTTTTGGGAGTTCAAATTTTGTTTTTTTAATATTTTTGTATGAGGATTTGATGTTGTTATCTCATTAAATAGGTTGGGCAGAAAAAGAAGAAGGAGGAGGGAAGGTAGTATCGTGGGAAGGTGGTGGTGGAGGATTTGAAGACGATTGGGTTTGAAGCAATGGAGGAAGTCACATTGTGATACTACTACTACTTATGGTGGTGCTCTAAGCCTCTAATGGTTTCATTGATGGTAAATTGGTGATAATGATGCATAAATTAGTTGTGGTGATGGTGGTAAAGAGTAGAGGGAAAAGGTGAGAGTGACGATGTTGATGATAATTTATGAGATGATCATGATGACGGTGAAGATTAGAGGAAAGAGACGAGGGTGATGTTGATGATGATCGATGATGATGGTGGTGGTGAAGATCAGAAGGGAAGAGGTGAGGGTGATGGGGTAAAGATGGTGAGTGAAAGAATGAGGATGACCTGTTTAGAAGGTTACAAGTCAATAGGTGCGTGTAGAGAATATTTTGTGCAACATTGGATTATAATGGATTTACTTGAGTTGGGATTATTTTGAGCAGATGAGTAAAAGTTGGGATTTTTCCCATAAATTTTGGCTACTTTTTGCAAACTATCATCAATGAATTTCAATGAATTTTTCTTTTTTTTTTTCATTTTAGTTAATTTTGGAATTCTATTCAATTCAATTTAGTCGATTTTGAATGCAACGCAATTCAAAATTGATTTCAGATTATACCCAATTAGTTAAACAGTATAAACAACTCGGTTAAATTGGTTTTTGATATGTTTATTTCCATTTCAATCGAATACAAAAAATAAAATTTCCCTATAATTTAAGAGAAGTCTAATTTTCATAGTTAATTAAAGCAAGATATATTAATTTCACTAGAATTTGGGTGTGGAATATAATTCACATTAAAATTTAGGTTAAATACTCAAATTATGGTTATGTCATACCTTGGTTTAGTTCACTTTAAATTGAACATTTTCGTTTCAATTTATTCCACTAAAATTCAGTTTCTGGTTATTTCATTGAGTGTAGTGCAATTTTGTTTAGATTAACAAAACCTATTCAATTCATTGTTCAGCTATCGGTCCATCTTTAGGGAAGTTGAATTGACACCTGTAAGGGCAATTAGTCTTGGGTACATCTTTTAAGACTAACCAACTAAGTTAGTTCACATCCACACAAATACAATTTTTTCTCACACTCAACAAAGAAATTTGAGGAGAAATAACGAGTCCTCTATCATAGAAAACATTACTTCCAACTTTTCACTTCATCAACTATTGAAATTCTTTTCTAAGGTATCCAACTAGTCGCTGCAATGTCCTCCATAAAAGCACAATTTGTAATTAATAATGTCCCTCTAATAGCCAGCTAGGTGTCCATATCTGATTTTCATCCCATTAATAACAATATCTCTATTTTCGTCGATCTGAACGTCTCTATGCATTTAATAAACATTAAATAATTTTCAAAAATGGTATTGATTTGGGAATTCGAGTTAAAATCACGTATGGTCATGATGTAATTAATGGTTATTTAATATTATTATTTCAACTTTTATCATACTTATCCAACGCTGCTTGTTAGCTTTAAATTCATCATTAAATAAATTAAACAAACTTTGTGTTTAATTTTTTTTTATTTTTATATATTCCCTAAAAAGTCTCAACCCATTATAGCCAATTTTATTTTTGCTATTGAAACCAACATACTTTCCGCTAAAATACTCCAAATAACAATAAAAATCACAACTTCAATATTATATAAATTAACAGATGCATTTCATTCTTCTTAATAATTTACGCAAACCGTAAAAAATAAAATGAATCAAAGAATTCAAAGGAAGTACTCGTATTAAACTTATTAAGTATACAAAAATAGCATTGAGATTCTAAATGTGTTGTATTACAAAAACAAAAGGAATATAAGCCTTGTTCTTTGAGACTTATTTACAATTTAGTTAGTTAAATTCATTTTATTTTAAAAGAATCCATTTCATTTGGTGTAAGCCTTGTTCTTTTGTTGTGATTTATGGGTGAGTGTATTATATTTAGTTAAGCAAAATTCAACCATAATTACGGAGTATAACTTGTTTAAACAAAATATATTTCTTATATCTCTTATAGTCGAAAACTTTGTCAACCCACCCGGTAAAGTACCACCTACCCCAATTGTGACACGAAAAATGGTGATAGTAGAATCTTACTCAACATAAATAATACTCCATAACTTATATACTTCCATGAATATATTCTATTTGGCGGTGGGTTAGTTCTATTTGTTTCTTTTTACTTGCTCGTTTCTTTTTGCACGGTATTCAAAATTTAACTTTGATCATGATGACACAAATGTAACAACATCTCGGATAACTATTTTATAGGAGTAAACAAAATTATGAAGTTGTCATTACAAAATTTTGAAGCTCGACTTCAAATATACAACTCAACTACTCTATCAATACAATAATGAAACTAATTACGCTTAATTAGCCATTACAAGTAATAAAATTAAAAATAAATTTAGAAATGCAGAGTAATACTAACCGTTGTTCTATGGAAGTCAATTTATCTCGTTCCTGCACAAACAAACAAACAAATAAAAAGATCATGATCAATTCATCTCAAAAACCTTTAATGGAGTAAAATTATAAAATCAAGTGTTTATTTTTATTTTTTTTGAAGAAAAAGGTTTAGGGAAAAGAAGTCAAACACTTAAGGAGTGTTTGGCTACTAAGTACAAAAAACAAAAAAATAAATAAAAATAAATAAATAAATTAGAAGATCATGCAAAAATAGAGTTATTGATCGAACTCAGAAACACTTACAACAATAAATGAATGCTGAAAATTCCTATTGTTTCATTTCAGAAGTTCTCAAACATATTATTTCATGAAATTTAAAAGAAAAAAAAAATCTTCAATGAAGTTAGTAAGTTACACTTTTTTAAATTTTTTTTGAGGTGATGAGTTTGAAGTCAAACAAAAAGAATTTATGGGTTAAAGTGTAGCAATTTTTTCACACTATTTAATAAGTTTTCTTGTGAGGGGAAAAAAAGACAAAAAGTGATTAAGTAGAAGGGGTGGCAATGAAGTAAGTAACGTTGATGGTTTATTTAATGAGGAAAATGGTTTGGTAAGACATAGTTAAATGGACGTAGTTAAAACTTAGAAATCTAGGCTTTATTTTGCGTTTGTATATTTAATCAATAAGGAAATCTTGGATAATATCTAAAAATTTATAAATAATATATTACATGGCATTTTCGTAAATAAATAGAAAACTTTATTACCATACTACCCCTTGAAATTAATATAAAAAGACAATTATATTCCTGAACTTTTAACATATTACCTCAAAATACCATTGTAATATGCAATTTTATATATCACTGTGATTTACTGGTCATCTCTCGGAAATCTTGCACACAAAAAACATATCAGGAAGAAATCTGAAATGATAAGACTCTAACTGTTTTTTTTTTTTTTTTGAAAAAAAAATATTCCTATATTAAGGATTGGAATGTATTAATTGCTCGTTTGTAATGTGGAGCCATAATAATGGTCATAAATAGCCAAAGAAGTGGCTTGTCAAATGCTATGTGAACAAGTACTACAGGCTAACAAACGGGTAAGGGGTGGTTCTTTTGTCGGACACTCCGAGTGCTTCAAATACCTTCATGTAAATTGTACTCAGTACTCGTATGTCTGATGATGGAATATATTGCCGGTGGTAGCTGGTTAGATGAATAACAAAACAAATTTTATTTATTCATTTTTTGAAAATAAATATTTTAACTTTTGATATGCGTGATATTGGGGTTTGTTCGGTAAAACTAGTTGTAGTTGTTGATTATTTAGGGCCAATTTACTTTAGCTTAAAATCAGTTCAATTCAATTCAGCTTCGTTCAGTTTAGCTCAATCCTTCTTTTATTTTGCTACTCATTAATCCTTCATAAAAAACTTTCAGTTCAGTATAGTTCAGTTGTTTTCAAGTGAAGTAACCAGGCCCTTACTTTTGACTAGCTGTTAGTTTTTGAACATGCAGCTACTAGCTTTCAAAGTTGTAGCTTTTAGAGTTCAGCTGTTAAGGTAACTATGAATAATATAAAACATTGTTATTATTATTATTATTAGCTTTCGATAAATAATGCTAAAAAATTGCCCAAAAGCTACGGTCCTTTTTTTAGCTTTCAATAAAAGCTACTTAAAAGTTACCTTTACTTTTAAAAGCTACTTAAAACTCTACTTCATCGAACACTAATATATCTATATGGTACTCCCTCAATTTCAATTTATTCTTTACGTTTTGACGTTGGGCACTATTCATTAACCATGCTTTGACTATTATTTGTGCTTTACATGTAAGTAAAAACATATTCAAATAAGGTCTTATTTGATTTGTTTTGATTTATTATACTAGAATATCAAGTTTTTATAATTTTTACAAATACAAAACTAACGATATAAGCATTACAAAATTTGCATTGGCAAACGTGTATAAATGAAATGTAATGAATAAAATAAAAACGAAAGAAATAGTATTTTAAGTGGATTCAAAAATTGAAAGCTACTTCAAAAGTTAACGTCGAATATTCATTTATATTCATTTAAATGAACCATAATCGAGTCTTGATTTATATTCATTTAATTACATTTCAGTTTATTTTATTTTAATTTGTTTGAATCACATAACTTCAAAAGATATGGCCTAAAGTTTATATTGTATATATCATATCTAAAACAACAAATCAACACGTATGAAGATTTCTTTGTACCAACTAATAATGTTTTGCTTTATTCATAGCTAAATTTGTTTATTTATACGTTTAGCGTGTAAGAAATTCACTAGTAGGGTGCAATCGAGCATATCTGTGTCCAACCAATCGAGTATTTGTTTGTTTAAACTAAACTTGATAAGGTTAACATGTGTATAGTAGCATGATCAAGCTTGACCCAAACTATTTGTGTCCTCGAATTTGGCTCGTTAAGAAGTAGTTGAGCTCGAGCTATATATTTGAACTATATTTAATGAGCAAGTTATGCCATCAAAAAACATTTATCTATATTTATATATAAAAACAATGTTGTAAGACTTGTAACATAACGGACATTGTAATAGACTTGTAGATGATTTCATTAGTTAGTGTAATAGTCTAGATTATGTATTATGGTTAGTAGGGAAGAGGTCCATCATGCTCACAGCCTGGCCACGAAGGTAAGGCGAGAGTAAACCGAGGCCACCCTGTGTCGTTATTAAGATTTATATTATCTTCCATTGCAAAATAATAATACTAATAATAATAACGGACATTGTGCCACCTCATTCCAATAACGATCCCCCATTTTTAAAACCAAATCTTAATCATGCCGTGTACCGCTAAGTCATAAATCATAAGTCAAATTTCATTAACAATTGTAAGGCTCATGACATAATTATGAGTCTAGGACACACGTTTCATCTAATTTATTTATTTTTACAGCTACAAAACATGAAGTGATGAAGTAAAAAGGGGTGGAAATGATGTGAAGAACGTTGAAGTTTAGCATGAGCGTAGGAGATTTGATCATTTGAGGTAGGTTTAGTGAGACATTATTACAAGGCCTAATGGAGTAATGGCCTATGTTATACTGCCTTTGTACTATAATGTATTTAATCCAATTATCATTTGTACTACAATGTATTTGTCTCTGAATTAATTGCTCGTATGTTGTTAGAGCCATAATTTTGAAATTTGATAATTAATGATTAATTAATCACTGCCTTGATTGACAAGACTAAGGAGTAAGGACAATATAATGCTACACGTTAAGGTAGATGGGAACGAAAGGCCCGCATCAAGATGGCCCGCATGTCAAGTCCGCGAGCCTCATGCCTAAACCGAGCCAAGAAAAGTTTGTGTTACACCATGAATATGTGATTGTGAATTTGTGTCCACTTTTAGAAAACAAGGCTCATGGCATAACTATGACACATCACACACGTTTCAAGTCGAAGGTGTGTGCCATGCTGTCGTGTCTTTATTACCATTTCTAATAATATATATATATATATATATATATATATTTAAAAAAAGTGTCATGCTGTTGAATAAGGTCATATAAAATCTTTAATGGTTTGATTTGTTTTAGAGTTGACATAAGTTCATATAGCGTCAATAGGTTTAGATACATGAAATTCAACCAATATTAGTTTTTTTCGAAAAAATTTCAAGTAATTAGATCCGCTTGTATACTTCTAAGTGAAACTTACGTAAGCAAAAATAAATCGAATAAAATAGAGTCATATATAAGACAAAGTGTCAAAGCAACGTGGGGCAAATGAGTCCTACACTCTTGGCCCCGTGGTGAGGTTTTACGATCAAGAATGTTGGTATATTCGCTCCTATAGTCTATATTTTATACGGCTATAAGCATATAAACGTGTTTTTTGCAATTCCTAACTACGAAAATAAAATTGATGCTATCTGGTTGTTTGTATGTCTAAATTAGAGCAATGTAATCAATGGATGGCAAGATTAGCTAGGCCCCAAATATTTGTGCAAAAACATTCAAAAAGATTTCGTCGCTACCTGATCACTAGTAAACTCAGCACCCCCATTTTTGTTCCATAGCATTAATAACTACTTGATGTTGCCACTTAACTGTTCTTTTTTAGAAATACTACTATTGAATACGGCTCTAGTAAATATGTGAAAGAACTCTCAAAAAAAAAAATTGTGTGTGAAAGAAATAATGCAACCAAAACTCCAAAAGTGGAAATGGTTAAATACTATGGAGTAGATTTTTTGGATTGTGTGTCAACACTAAAGTGTGAAAGCTTATCTTTACATATATCTTTGCGTTGAAAATTCATCATAATATAAACGGAGTAATTTTTAAATATATATAATTTGAAGTTGTGCCTCAAGAGTCGTGGATAGCTAAATATAGCAATTAAAAATAAATATATTGAGTATTTGTTTTTAATTGGAGGTATGAATCTAAGCCATAAATTGATTTGTTTTTTTGCACTAACAAGTAACAACTCATCTTAGTTAATCTATCTATACTACTCCATATTGCAATTCTCCGCACGTTACCCCCTCAGACAATGGTGCAAAGACAGGTTAAAACAAGTTACATGTTATAGAAATTATGCCAATTAAGACCCACCATTTACGGGTTGGTTTGTAAGTAATTTTTGGATTGAGTTGAATTTGGATAGGTCTAACTACAAGTGATTGTTTGTATAAAAAGAGAGTGGAAAAAGATTTAATCGGAATGTTTTTAAATGAAAGATTGATATGGGACGGTAATTGGCTTAAAATCTTAAATGATTATTACTTTAGTTATTATAGAGTAATATAGATTTGTGAAAGATAAAATATTCAAAAAACGAAGGGAATATTTTTGTTTTAATGGAGACAAGTTGTTTAGTTTAGAGATTGCCCTATAAATAATTTTGCCATTTTTTTTTGTATAAACTTTTGGTTGACAACCACCGCTGCTTCAGTCATTTGGATGGTCGTTAGGGGTAGTGATGGTGGTGGAGGACTGGAGGGAGCTCAGGTGGCATCAAAATTATAGCGTATATTTACATTATACTTCCTTATAACTTAGGGGCAAATATGTCATTTCATAACAACAGTAAACAGCAACTCCAATATCTCATAATAATGATTTCCTTTTTCCACAGTGATTGCTCATTTGCTCAGGTAACTCGCGCTGATCATGATCATGTCTTCACACTAGCTTCCCTTTCTTTGTTTTTTCAGATTGAAATATAGATAAATTTAATCGTCATCTTCTCATTTCACTATAAAAATCCTAAAATTTGGGGAAAAAAATTATTGAGAGAGAACAAAAAAAATGCAAAGAAAAGGATCAAATCAAAGATTATCAAGTAGCAATACGCTACTTCGATCTCGAATTGCTTTTCTTATGCTTTCAATGCTTGCAACTATTGCGTCATTCTATGTCGCTGGAAGGTTAGATTCTTCAATTTCGATTCATTTTTTTTTATTTTTTGTTAATTTTTTGGTGTTGAATGTTAAGTTGAAAGTGATTGAATGATTATATGAGTTGAAAGTGAAATTGTTATTGGTTTTTGTTGTGATTTGAGATCAGAAGTTGATGAATTTATTTCAGTAATTTGATTGAAAAGTTATTGACTTTAATGCTTTAAGTCGGTTGTTGAGTTGTTTAACTTTCTAATTTTATGGAATGAAACTGAAATCATTGTAATTTGAATGCCTTTTTATGAATTTGCGGATTATGGGAAATGGAACTGCCGCGGGATGATCTTGCTTGTTTCTGAGTAATCGATTTGCTGTTTCGTAAAAATGAATTGTGAATGTTTCTAAAATTGGATTTGAATATTATACCGAAGCAAATACTGTAATTGGTTGCCTAATATAGTTTTTCAGGATCCATTTACACGCAGGAGTGTTGATCAGAGTGTACCTGATCTTTGTGTTTTTGTAATCCATTTAGCTATTATCAATGATGATTTATAATGAAAGCACTTATTCAAAATGATTTTGCACCCGTTCAAAAAGAATTAGGATCCAAAGATATGTTTAGAACAATTAGAAGAGAACGCTCTTGCGTAGTGGAGTGAATTATTTTGAAGTATTTGAAAGAAAGTTGTTTTCTTGTGGTGGAATTCCTTGAAAGAAAGTGATCGGCGCCCATAACCTATGTTAGGTGTTTAAGATGAAAATGACCATAGACTTATTTTGTAGAATTTAGTCTATTCTACATAAATAAAGTAACTACTTTAGGATCCTGCAATGCATGGAAGTAATATTGTTGATAGTTACTATTTTGTTAACGACACTATGAGTTTAAAAAAGAAAAATTCGATAGGAAAAATTACAAGGGAAAATATTAGTTGCATTTCTATAATGTGTTATTGGCAAACATATATGATTCATTTGGAAGTGAGGGAAAATCTCTTGTATTCGAAGGATTGGGGCATTAATAGTAAACAATTTGTTCTTGTTGTAATCTTCATATCGAATTTCTTTACTTTGATCCTATGCTGAAATACTGCTTCTGTGGCAGATTGTGGCAGGATGCGCAAAATAGGGTTTATATTATTAATGAGCTTGACAGAATTACAGGTCAAGTAAGTTTGTTACACTTCATTTACTTTCCTGTAGCAATGAATATATGTCTTCTCTTAGGCGGCTTGTTATGTAATAGAGTGATCTTTTGTAGTCGATGACAATTCATATGAGCTGGTGATATTTGTAGCAGTAGACTTGTATCTTGTAATTATGTGACGTTTGCAATGAAAATTATTAATTTGTTTTTGACCTTCTTAGCTAATATTGAGGTATTACAATGCCTGCTTATTATTTTTCTGTCCTGATCTTCCGTGGACATGGCATTTTATCTTGTGCAATATATTTATTTTGATGAATGGGCTGCTCTTGTCAGGGTCGGAGTGCCATTTCTGTTGATGATTCGCTGAAAGTTATAGCCTGCAGGTGATTTATTTCATCTCACCCTTAGTAATTTTAGTTCTTAATAATCTTATAGGCTTATAGTGATTAAGCTTCCTATTCCATGTTTAAAAAACACAAAGTTCTGGTTGTTAGGGAGCAGCAGAAGAAACTTTCAGCTCTTCATATGGAGTTGGCTGCTGCTAGGGATGAAGGTTTTGTTTCAAAACATTATGAAAATGACAAGGCTAAACCTAAAAAGAAACCACTTGTTGTAATAGGCATATTGACAAGTTTTGGGCGCAAAAATAAGAGAGATGCTGTCCGCGCAGCATGGATGGGAAAAGGTAATTTTTTAGTCTCCCTGTTTTGTAGTGCTTCTTCATTTGTGTGAGTGAAAAAATTTTGGTAGTTCAGTTTTTGTTAAAATAATGGTTTGACTATTAATTTGTTAAGATGGTAATAGGAAAATTTCAAGTGGAAAGTTGTATCAAGGTGCTTAACTTGGGGTTTTGTTCCTTACTTATGGTTGAAAGTTATTGGTATGGAAACTAATGCTGTTGGTGGAACTGTAGCTGAATGGTATATTGCTTGAACAATTGATGCTTATGTTTCTTTAATCTTTGATCTTATGGATTTTGTTATTTTTATTTATTTAATTATTTTCAACGACTTTTATTGGTCTTATATTATTTTGTTGGTCTTATTCATTTTTCAACGTTTTTCATTTGCTGTACTATGCTTATTTTTCATCTGCTTCAATCAAGAGATGTTGATGTGCTGTTGAACTTATTATAGGTGCTGGTTTGAAGAAGATGGAAAATGAGAAGGGTATTGTAGCTCGGTTTGTTATTGGAAGAAGGTATTCATTAACTTCTTTTCCTTCACTTTTATTTGTTCATTTTTTAGGATTGATACAGATTGCTTTTATTTGTTTGCAGTGAAAATCGTGGAGATAGACTAGACTTGGACATTGACATTGAAGACAGGCAAAATAATGATTTTATTATCCTTGTATGTCTTCGACATTTAAAAACTTGAAGCAAACTTGTTTTCCATTCTCTTGATGATTTACCTGCTATAAAGTGCTACGTTTGGCTTCTGGTTGGACCACTCTAGAATCTAGAATACAGTCTTGGGCCTTCTTGTCTAATCATTACATTATTAGTTTACGGAATGACTTTGCAGAAAATTTTAGGAACCAACTGATACATTTGATGATGACAACAATGAGAAATTTGTTAGTATTTCTTTGCTACTCATGATGATAGTAGTAACTTTAAAATGGTTGTATTTTTTTTTTTATATGCATTGGAAGTAGAGGTAACAATGAAAATGAAGAAAGGGACTATGCCCTGGACTAAACATTGCGACTTGTTTTCTTACAGTCCATGCTTGGAACTATATTTGGGGTTTGATAAAGGATTAGTATATGGGTGGATGGTTAGGAGTTAGAATTGATTTGAGAAACCTATTATCCCATTTGGGACTTTGTAGTATGTTGTGTTCTAAGTGGGGGGAGGGAAAATTTCATTACGTGATAAACACCCTTTTATCATGTCTAGGCAGCCAACCCGACATTATTTTGGGACTAAGGCTTTGTTGTTATTGATAATTTACCCTGTCTTTATAACCATCTTACATACTCCCTCTCTTTCAAAGCAATCACAACAATTGCTCTTTTGGTCTGTTTCAAAATTGCAATAACATATCTTTTTTAGCATAGTGATTCTCTCTATAACTCTCCTCATCCAAAAAGAAAAAAATTCCCCTATCTTTCTATTTACATCCTCTTCCTTCATAATTGTTTGCTGTTAAAACCACCAAAAAAAATAATAATAATAAAATGAAGGAAAAAATCCAAGTATAACATTCATATTGAAATAGAGTGAAAACAGTTTGCCTAATTACATCCTACAGAAGTTCTTATAACAGAATTGACCCTTGCCTAATTTCCTTAGTAATTGTGGCTTAAGCGGCGAAAATTTTGTGACGAACCACCGAGTATGGAAGAATTAATGTTTCTAAATTATAATTTTGAGAATAAAAGTTGAAACAAAGAGACATTGTTGCCTTTTGGCTTTTCCAAAGTAATGATTGAGAATGCTGCACTTGTGTTTACAGAATGACCATGTGGAAACTTCTAAAGAGCTACCAAAAAAGACAATGTATTTCTTTGCTCATGTTGCGAATAATTGGGAAGCAGAGTTTTATGCAAAGGTCAATGATGATGTTTATGTAAATATTGGTAAGTCTATAATAGATGCTACTCCACCCGTGTGAGGATCTATTTGCTGAAGTTTATAGAAGTCTTTTCCTAATTTTAAAGCACCTTGTTTTAGTTGTACTGAATTGCACTATAAACATCTTTGTTCTATTTCCAACTTGGACCTTTGCTTTGTTCAGCATTAATCAAGCATCTCCATATTGCAGCTTTCGTAGATGAAGAGTGTCTTATAACCATGATCAAGTTTATGGGTTTATGAGTTATGAATAATGACTTAGTTTTTGTAAAAACTTGTCCCAGGTTTGATATTTAGCATATATAAGTAAATGAGACTTCCTCTTTGCAGATGCTTTGGGGAATACTCTTGCAACTCATGTGGATACACCTCGCGTTTATATGGGATGTATGAAGTCTGGTGAAGTCTTCTCAGAACCGTGAGTATGCTCACAAGTTTAGCATGATGAAAGATTGAACTATGTGAATGTAACTTTATCTGATATTCCATCAATGGTTGTCATTTCAGGAACCAAAAATGGTATGAGCCAGAGTGGTGGAAGTTTGGCGACTCAAAATCGTAAGTACAGAAAGAAACTCAATTTGTTGCTACCTCTCATAGTCCAGCTTAGTTTTCAATTTCATTCCATCCACTATGAAACTTTACTGAGGCATGCATGTGATATTTTTTTCTGAGAGCTCAGCATGCCTTGATTTTGACAATAAAACGTGAACATTTCATTACCAAACTCCTAATATGATCTAAAAATCATTCATTTGTTGTTTTTGATTGCTGTTATATGTTGAACCTGTATTTGTCTCTACTTACTATCTTCAAAGCTATGTTTAATAACATGACCCCTTACCCCCTTTAAACATATTTCTTAGCTTTTCTGAACAACACAGTTCTTTCCAGTAAGATTGAATTTGCCTTTGTGTTCTAACAGGTACTTTCGCCATGCTTCTGGTGAAATATTTGTCATATCACAAGCTCTGGCAAAATTTGTTTCAATAAATAGGTGAGTCTTTTCTGAGGAATTGAGGATGTACATAGTTGCTTACTTGCTTCAGTGGTTGCCTGGTTGACATATGGCTGGGAGTCAGATTCTATATCCAGGTTAACTGGGTATACAATCTAAATTTCCAGACTTTATGTGATTTTCTCAACTTTCCAGATTTTCTGTTTCCATATTATTTTTTATTAGGTTTGTGTAGTGCACAGCATTCGTAAGTCTTTAATTTTATTGATTTGGCAGACCGAATCTCCGCACTTACGCACATGATGATGTCAGTGTTGGATCCTGGTTTATTGGGCTCGATGTCCAGCATATAGATGAAAGAAAGTTCTGCTGTTCAGCATGGGCATCAGGTATTCAGTCTCAGTCCCCTCTTTAAAATGTACTCTATCTACACGAAACACATTCAAGCCTATAATCACGTATGACAAGTGTGCTTGCAGATTAGTATGATATAAATCTTGGTTTGTCGATATATGACCTAATTTGGTTATATGCCCCCAACTTGCATACAACTATAAAAGTCGCGGAATTACGTATTAATTGTTACTTATTTCTGCACCTTCCAAATACCTGTCTTCTGTCTATGCATTAATTGAAAGATGGACCATACTTTTTATGATTCTGCACTTGCTTGATAAGCCAGAATACTTGTGTGTTTATAAAGGTCTTATTATCAATCACTTGTTGACAATAGCCTCTCTTTGGTGCATAGCTTCAACTAAGCCTCTTCTCATATTATGGAGTACGGAGTAGTAAATAGTCCTATTGTAGTTGGAAGGTTTATTTTTAGTTAATTGAATAATTTCATTTTATTTCAAGAATAGAAAAAATTATATATATATATATATATATATATATTACTGAACTAAGTTTATTTGTATCAGGAGCAATTTGTTCAGGAATTCGATGAAATTTCAAGTTCTTACCTAATTGCAATTTTGCAACAATACACCATGAGGATGGCTGCTGATTTTTTTCTAGGAAACCATCATTTATATTTTTTGAGAGCCATGTTTGCAGGCTGTACACATTTGATACATGCAATCGTTTAAAACTTTGCCTTCTACATTGACTTAGTCGGAGCAGGTAGCTACAGAAGAGTAGGAAAAAGTGATCCCTAACTATAGCTAGCCTTCACATACCCTTGCCTTGTATTGTTAGTTATTACAAATCATACAAACTGAGCTATGTTTATAGCTCTTTATTCTTGTAAATAATATTGCATCAGGATGGGTTTGTATTATCCATCCACACACAGGACATATCATTGAGTAAGCTTCTTTGCATTTTTTGGATGATCAATGTTGTGCTGCTTCAAATTCGGATATCATTAAGACAATTTATGTGTACCAAAGATTAAAACTGAGCTAGGGTTACAAAATTCACATTACATCATCTTATATGTCCATACACATTCCACACACTTCCAAGAGACTTGAATGCCTCAAAAGACTTTAGCTGTTGAAAGTACACGTTATCAAAATAAAACAAAACTAAGTACTATAAATATTTTGCAAAAAAAAAAAGTTTTTACATCAATCGAGCAGAGAACTTACCCAATATATAGAATAGGATCCAATAAAAATGTACACCAAGTTTGTATTTAATATTAGATGAATAGTTTTGGAACAGAAAGTCATAACGTATTTATACACACTAGGGTCATGAAATATCCCTCCGGTGTACAAGTATGAAGTGTCAAGGCAGATGACAGCATGTTGACTACTTTGTAGAGCAGAGAAAGGCTAAACCACACATATGCTAACATCAATGTAAGGGGGTTAATTTGCAAGTAATTTTGAATCTTTATGATGAACTACCCAGGAAATGAGCCAAAGCTTTCTCTGTGTCATTGTCATACATAAGGAGGACGTCTGCAACACTGTTGGAAGCGAACCCCATTTCTCGAAGGACGGTGAAACCATTCACAAATTCTTTGATCTACAAATGCCAAAACAAGGAACAATAAAATCATAGTGAAGTAGTGATGGATTTGAGGTACTAAATTATCAACAGCGAAATTTGAACAAGTTTCCCTGAAAACTTAAGCAGTTAAGCCTAGAGAAAATAAGGACCATAGGGAGAAGAGTGTGTTTTTTGTTTCTTTTTTGACAAAGATTGTGACTATTGTGGAATGCATTACTCAATAGTTGGGCCTAAAAAACATGATACATCTTAGAATAGACAGCACTAAATTTACTACCTTGACATTTACAAAGAAGACTAATATTCAGTTTATACCACTAATGAAGCAGCACTGCTCAATCATATCAATGGTAGACAGCTTAAACATACATCAATTCTACAGCCTAAACGCACAAGAAAAATCTGGAGCAATTTTGTATTCAGTGAGCTTGTGCAAGTGCAATTCACAACATTTTGTTCCCTGGGACTGGGGTTACATACATAAAAAGCGAACTAATAATGTGGAAGTTGTGCATAACATAGTTGCTTCAAGGAAATGATTTACAAGAGTAGCAGAAAAGATAAAGAGTTGACATATTCTTACCTTTGTGGGATTGTCCCCAAAGGCTGCAACTGCCAGAGGCACAGCTTCTCGGTTCAGGCCTGATGCAATATATCTGTTCACAACAGGATCCACAGCAGGGGTCTACAAGAGCACAAACATATATTTAGAATACACAGCAGATAACGTATTCATTGTAGATGTGCAGGACGATACGGCTCAGTCTATAGTCTATACTAGACTTGTCTCAGTATTACCATTACCCTCTGCTTGTTAGATCTTCTTTCTCAGATGTCATACTACTTATTCTACCTTACGTACCTTAACCTGAATTGGAGGAATCTACGCAGAAAGCTATGCCTACGCTTTTGGAATGAAACTGAGTATTGATATGGTACGTAGTCGCTGAATCAAAGCTTTTGGAATGAAATTGAGAAAAAGTAGAATAAACTAGAACCAATCTTTCTTACGAATCAATTCTAACTCTATTGCCTGGATAATCCAAAATCAAGCCACTGAGCCAATACCAGATGGGTACCAGATGTTGAAGATGAACCTAACCACTAAAGAAGTTTAGTATAAGGTAATTTAGGATCGCAGACAAATTTTTAAAAGTATGAATATTAGAAGTAAAAATATTATCATAGCTGACCGCACCATGGGCTAGACCATAGACCAACTGCACGAATGGAATACTACTCAACTTAGTCAAGCAAGTAGAAGGGCCAACCTAAGAGCAAGCTGGGAACAGGCTGGGACCGACAATTCCGATCTCTTTCCATTTGTTTTGGGTATTACCAAGCCTAGCCTTAGTCAATCACACTAAAGCAGAGAACCCAATAATGGCAAGGCCTCTTTAAGGGTTAGGTTAGTCAATCCGGCTAGAGAAGCGTTCATTGACAAAACCGCCGTAGGACTGGAGACTTTTCAATAGAGCGTAGGTGCAAGAAAGAGGCCCTACTCACTACAAAGATTGGAACAGCACTCATGCCTTTTCCGCATCAAGTTGACAGGCCTCAGAAGGTAAGCAGCCCGGTTCTAGGGAATTGGAAAACAGAGCTCTGAAGTGTCAAATTCTTCACATATAATAGGTTTGGCAGCAAGAACAGAGGAAAAGCATTATAATTATGTCAATAGTTTTGTAAAACTTGCTTTGTGTAAAGGTGCTGGAAGCATTTACTGAATTAAAGACTTACACTATAGTTTATGCTCTTACGACTTTAAATAAGGGGGATACATTAATGGGAGAATCATCCAGTATTATCACTTTCCCCTTCCTCTTTTGTAAGATCAATCAGCCACTCTGAAGTATAGGGTAGGCATTGCTTAATTGGTGAATTAAAATAATCAATAATACTCCATACAACCAATCTAAGCTTCCGCAACTTTCCCCCTTTTCAAATTAAGCTTAATACAACTAATTTATTGGGGCTACCTCTTGAAAACTTTTACCAATGAAAATAGCAATAACAATAACAGTATTTAAAAAAAAAAAAAAACATTATAGATGCGGGCTTTCAATATATACTTGGCAAGCATTAAGGACTTAAGGAGGCATTCTCTTCACCTTAAAACAATTAGTTTCAGGTCCAACTACTAAAGATAAGTTACAATAAAGTCCATTTAGTTCTAATTGTTTCTTAGAATCAGGTCTATGTCTAACAAGGTCCAATAATTCCAAGAAATTCTACTTGTTTCTTAGAATTAACCATGTCTAATCCGGTCCTATAATTTCAACAATTCTTGAAACAAAAGCAGAAGGCCTGGATGATTAAAAAAGTACCAGCGAAATCACCCAAAGATGCTATAAATGACAGTTCATCCCATGCTACCTTATAACAGGATAATAACAAAGTGTGCCGCATTAACCAGTGTTTCACACATCTCTCCTTATTGTTTTATTCACATGATTATTTGTTTTCAAAATGCAAGCAGCCTATCCTATTCCCATATGCGGGGAAAATAAATTAAAACTTCTGTTTTGTTATCAACATTTTGTTGCTTTGCCTCACTCATACTCCTCTTTTCAGAATTCAAGACTTCAATAACAGAAACATTTTACTACCCTTTCCACTCGAATAAGGGACTTCAGTAAGCACAGCAAGTTATAGCTTTTCACTAACCATGTTGTGATGTAACTAGCCCCCAACTCCACATGCACCATATAGCCTAAAATAGATACTATCACCTAGTTCCTATTAAGATACAGAGACATCATGGCACACCTCATGATAGCAGCAATTTACTACAAAAAAAATCGCTAGAACCAAGAGACATGATCTGAACTTTGATATTTTGGTAGGAAAGACAGCTAAGCACAGGGAGAAATAGTATTCCGGTTATAAAAAGATAGCACGGAGAAGAAATTAGTTATTGATTGCATAGGATGATGGTAGAAAATTAGAGAACACTCAAGTAAAGAGTAAAAAGGTTATCAAGCTAAAACAACCCTTTTATCATTCAACAAGGGCACAAAACAAGACTTTTTTTTGGGTGGGGGGTGCATGGGCATATTAACAAAAGATCATGAAGCACTATTATTTTGATAACAAGAACCATTAAAGAACAGACAACAAAATAAAACTACTGCTGATGGCATGGCCTGTAACAACCCTTTTATCATTCAACAGGGCCACAAAACAAAACTTTTTTTTTTGGTGTGTGTGTGGGGGGGGGGGGGGGGGGGGGGG
>PYUH01000456.1:314587-348998 GCA_016808085.1 Suaeda aralocaspica
GGGGCATATTAGCAAAAGATCATGAAGCACTATTATTTTGATAACAATAACCACTAAAGAACAGACAACAACAAAAAATTACCGTTGATGGCATGGCCTGTGGTGTTCTTGACGGAGTTGACGGGAGTTCTGATGCAAGGCGGCTCCAGTTCGGGTGTTCCTTCTCCGCTTCAGCAAGTATCTTCTTCTCTAAATCAAAATCAAACTGAAATGTACTTCGTGGAATATCTCCCATTTGTGGATACATTTGAGGCTATTTTACAGAAGATAATTAATGAATATGTCAATTCACAAAACTAATAAGAAAAAAAAGCAACAAAAATAGTAAGATTAACATATCAACACCTTATGCTTAAAGTGCAGGTCATGGGCCCTTACCATCACTAACAATTACTATTTGAGTGTGTCTAAAAGCAAATGAAGCAATAACCACATAGGCAATATTAACCTATGTAACTAAGACCTTGATACGGGGTGTCTTTGCAAAGGTAAATATTAAGTGTCTGATTTCTCTGACATTTAGAGCTAAATGATATAGAAACTATTGAAAATGTGTATTTGGACACATTACTCTTTTTCAAAAAGTATATATATTAAAATTTTCAGGTGAAAACATAGAAGGCATTAGAAGAAAAAAAAATGTGTGACTAACATAAGTTTAGGACATCAAAGGTTGGAAATGATATTCAATGTAGTAGAGGTTGGCCAATCAAATTGAGTATTAAGTCGTGGTAATTTGCATCATCGCAATTATGTACACCATTCCACTTCCCTCACCTATCCATCACAGCCTCATGGCTTATTCTATATATTAGTAGATGAGAAAGTGCATGAGCCTCACCCTCTCCTAGCTTAAACAATATACCGAGTGTGCTACTGATTCTAGCAAATAATCCTAGAAGGTTATGACCATATTGTGCTTCAAAAGCATAAGGAATCAGGTAAGGTGCAAACTGGAGAAACCATGAGATGAGGTGATCAAGCAGTTAGGGAATAATCAGATTGAAAGCTGAAGCTCTGATGGTTTTTCGTTCAAAGTAGGATACCTTCTGCTTCTTAATTCCATCTCCCAAAAAGCCATATCTAGGTGCAACTGAAAACTATATATTACTGTAACTATATCAATTTTCACCAGAAACAAACCCTATCCAAGTACATAGGTTTTCATACTGCCTATAAATGAAGTGCGTCGAAAAAAAAAAAGATCTTCAACAAGCAAGAAATGCATTGTTTAGTGTTTTGTCTAACTATTTACTTGCTAGAGCTCCATCTCATTACAGACCACTATAATACAACGGCAACGATTCATTCATAAGCATATTTTGTTATCATTGCAACTCATTAAAGTCATTTTCCTAGGTAGTCTCCTTCGCCATCAAGTCAATATCAACTTACCCAATTTTCAACATGCAATATAACTTTGCAACTTTTGAAAGAACAAGTAGACATATATGGCACAAGTCCAATAAAAATAGCTAAAAAACTAATTAAGAAAAACAAACTCACGCTTTTTTCATACTAACAAAGGCGTGAGAGGTATACGGTGATGTGCAGAATTGACTTCTCTCAAATCAAAAGAATTATATGCTAAGTTAGCATTATGAGGGATAATGTCTACTACAGCCATTACTGGACATAACAATCAAACATTATGCATTAAAGCGTAAATACAGAATTGTATACAGTATAAACAATAATAAGATATCATAGCATCGATTCTCCTATTGTTTACCTTCATCCATTGTCTAACTTCTACCATTTCTGCTGAATGTTTTGGACACACAGTTTAGACTCTAATAACTATGTAATGTAAAAGTTACAACAACCAAAAAAAATAAAATAACTGAATACTATGAAAACATATATTGAGCCGCATCTAACAAGACCGAACAAATGTCTTACCTCAATGTATAAATAGCTAAAGAAGCAGAGGACGTATTTAAAAGTGCTAAGGTAAATAAACATAATCCATAATGCAGTGAGGCTAAGGTAAGAACTAAGAAGCAAACACTTACAGGAGGAGTAATCCTATACTGTGGCTTTATCTGAACCCTTATACCAGCTCCTGTTCCGGTTCTGGTTCCTACTGCAAATTCGGCACTCTCACAGAATAAGGTATCATTCAAATCAACATTAACTTAGATGAAACAACACTAATACAACTTAAGAATATCAACATCCAGTAATTCTACACAATTGTTCAATGTTCAATGAAATTCAATTCACAAACACATAATTGAAATTATATTCACAAACATAATCGCAAATCAGTAATCCCAAAAAATACATCAATCATACAAAATCAAGAACTACTAAATGAAACAACTTAATAATCCCATAATTTAAACTACAATATTCATAATCAAAATCTCAATTACTAATCTCAAAGATTACAACAATCACCACTCAATTACAAAAACCTCCAAATTCCCCTCCAACAAAATCCCCCACATACTAAAAAAAATCAAGAACAAACACAATTAAACCTAAAAAAAATCGAAAATTCAACAAAATCAAAGAAACCCAGAAAAACCCAGATTCAAAAAAACATTTTTATAATCACAATTACTCAAATTTCTCAACACCCACATAAAAAAAAAAACCTAAATCAAACACAAAAGCAACAATCTTTAAAGAAAGAGAAGGAGAAAAACTTACAAGGAAGAGGAGCAGCAGCAGAAGAGTGGTGGTAATAAGGAGGAGGGGCACGGGCAGGAGGAGGGTTGACCGGGTGACCGGACTGACCGCCGATTTTAGGGTAAAGAGAAGAAGATGATGAAGAAGAAGGTGGTTTATGGTACATGGGAATTTGTGGATCATAAGGTGATGCACCTGCTCTTTGTCTACTTGAATTGTAATCATACTCCATTTTTTTTTTTTTTTTGGAATTTGGTTAAATTTTGAGTTAATTAATTGATTTTGGAGTTTAATCGTAGTTTTAGGTGAAGAAAGAGAGGAAGAAAAGATGGTGTACGAGAGTGTATTACTTGCGTAATTTACGAAAATAAATTTTGTTTTTGTTTACAGGAAGAAGGTTCATTTGACAAAAGAAAGGAAATGTTTTTAGGTCTCCGGTCAAAGAAGTACTGGGAGATTTTTGGGATTTGGGATAATTTGAAGGTAATTTTGTGGAAATTACCGCGTAAGTGTATTTGTGGGTAAAAATAAATAATTATAGGTATGAAATTATCTATAAAATTGAATTATGGAGAATAATTGATTAAATTTTATTGTAATTTAAGAGGGGATGGAATGTATTAGAAAATGTGCTTATTGGATGAGTATGAATCGTAACTTATTGAATGTTTTAGAATAGTTAGAATTTATTGCAAACTATTAAAACTTATTGGAAAAATTTTCCATGAAGATAGCACAATCGTAATCCATAGTAAAGTAGCACTCTTTTTTTTGTATTAATAGTCACTTATGCAAGTAGAGTATTAAAAATTGTGCTTACACAGAAGGAGTGTCAATATCAGTTTCCTAGTGAACAATATGTTTTTATGAGAGTACATGTCACTAATACTTTAATTAACATTAACGTTTGACTTCATCATTGCTACCTTCATAATGATTCTACAATCTTCCCCATCATCATTGTATACAACTTAACCTATTAATATCTAAAGCAAATCAAAATATCCCAAGGTCGCCAAGGATAAAGTAGTGTTTTGTAAAATATTTAAGACGTATTCTCTTTAAGGAATGAGTTATAAAATATTCTCGTTACCAATTGTTATTTTGTACAACCTACCTAACAAATGTTTACAAATCACAACAATGGCTAAAAATTGTTGCACCTCAGCAAATCCAACACAAGTCACAACCACAATGAAGAATCTTCACCCCTAAAAAAAGTACAAAAAGAGAGGAGATGAGGTGGGAAGAATGGCAAAGNAGGTGAAGAAAGAGAGGAAGAAAAGATGGTGTACGAGAGTGTATTACTTGCGTAATTTACGAAAATAAATTTTGTTTTTGTTTACAGGAAGAAGGTTCATTTGACAAAAGAAAGGAAATGTTTTTAGGTCTCCGGTCAAAGAAGTACTGGGAGATTTTTGGGATTTGGGATAATTTGAAGGTAATTTTGTGGAAATTACCGCGTAAGTGTATTTGTGGGTAAAAATAAATAATTATAGGTATGAAATTATCTATAAAATTGAATTATGGAGAATAATTGATTAAATTTTATTGTAATTTAAGAGGGGATGGAATGTATTAGAAAATGTGCTTATTGGATGAGTATGAATCGTAACTTATTGAATGTTTTAGAATAGTTAGAATTTATTGCAAACTATTAAAACTTATTGGAAAAATTTTCCATGAAGATAGCACAATCGTAATCCATAGTAAAGTAGCACTCTTTTTTTTGTATTAATAGTCACTTATGCAAGTAGAGTATTAAAAATTGTGCTTACACAGAAGGAGTGTCAATATCAGTTTCCTAGTGAACAATATGTTTTTATGAGAGTACATGTCACTAATACTTTAATTAACATTAACGTTTGACTTCATCATTGCTACCTTCATAATGATTCTACAATCTTCCCCATCATCATTGTATACAACTTAACCTATTAATATCTAAAGCAAATCAAAATATCCCAAGGTCGCCAAGGATAAAGTAGTGTTTTGTAAAATATTTAAGACGTATTCTCTTTAAGGAATGAGTTATAAAATATTCTCGTTACCAATTGTTATTTTGTACAACCTACCTAACAAATGTTTACAAATCACAACAATGGCTAAAAATTGTTGCACCTCAGCAAATCCAACACAAGTCACAACCACAATGAAGAATCTTCACCCCTAAAAAAAGTACAAAAAGAGAGGAGATGAGGTGGGAAGAATGGCAAAGTGGCAAAATTCAAAAGAAACAGAAAACTAGAATATTAAGCAAACACCTCAACAGGACACGTGTCACATCAATGACGTGGCTGGTAGCCTGGCAACCTTTGCTTGCTCTTTCACCCTTTCCCTCTTTTTTCTCGCTTTTTTCTCCTTCCTCCATCACCCCACCTCTTACACATAACTCAAACTTCATTTCTTCAATTTAATTTTACTTTTATTTAATTAAATTATTTTTTATTTTATTTTTCAGAATTGGACCAACAATTTTCCCTCCTTTTTCCCTTGAATTTCTCATTTTTATTAAAAACCCAGAAATAATAATTAAACATATTTATACCCAAGTTGTCAATTTTCCAATTTTGAGAGGCAAAGATTGTATCTTTTGGTTTGGTTGTGTTTCTAACACCCATAAAAAAAGGAAATTAAAATAAAAGAGAATAACTTGAGAATTATTGTTAATTGTAGTTGTGTTTTTAGCTGGAATTTTTCTGGATTTTTCCTTTTTTTGTGTGTGTTTTGTTTTTGTTGCATTCAGGTGTGTTAAGAGGATAATTGTAGTTTTGGATTCAGAGGTATGCCATTTACTGTATTATTAAGTTCATTATTATTTTTTATTTAGATTAATTGCATTTTATTTATTAATTATTTAATTAATTTTGCCTTCCTAAATTAGGTAGAAAATAAAGTTAGGGAATAAAAAAATTGAAACTTTGATGATCTGAGTGTAATTGATGCTTAATCTTATTTTAATTTTACTTTTTTTAATCTGTTGTACTCCGTACTTAGTTTGGTTGGGTGGCCCCATTGTACAATTGAATCATTTGAATGTACTAGGTTTTGCTTTTAATGATTTATTAATATAGTTTAATCATTATGATTTCATTCCAATTTGAAAAATGACTAATTGTTCAATTTTATACTTTTATATGGAGATTATGTGGTTTCTTAAAGAAATTTGGATTAGCGATGATATGAATGATTGCTAGTCAAGAAAAAATTTATTTCCCCTTTGTAGGCTCCGTTCTTTCCGGCTTATTTTCAGTACTGTCTAATTCATTTCGGCACATGTTAGTGATTCTTGAGTCGACATATATTCATTTTAGCTATGTGCATTTAGTTCAATGCAGTAAGTTTCAGCTCTGAAATACATGACCTTAATAGGAATACATGAATATTCATCATAGCTTCTATGAAGCTATATAACAAGTGACTGATTGAATATGTTAATGCACTGAATTATTATATAATGGGGATTAGAGGGAGTTTGAGTTTGTGATTATGTAAAGAAAGTTGTGACTTGTGATGCATTAGCAGTTTTTTAATTGTGTGATTTCGGTGAAACCCTGAGAGTAGAGCATATAGTCAAGCTATTTTGGATTGTCATTCATTGGATTACATAATTTCGTTAATGGGTTTGATTACACTTAATCTAGTTTGGCTTAAGTCAATTGAAAGCTCAAAAGTACTTAAACTGGGTTAACTTCAGTTAGTTGGAAGCTCAAAACTATTGCTTATTCAAACTGTCTTCAACTTTGAGCCTTTTTTCGTAGGTTCTTTCATTCTCGCACTCTGTTGTCGATATGAAAAAAATTCACTGTCCTGCGGTTTTAGACTCTAATGGACCAATCTAAACACTAGCTAATTAAATTATCTTTGCTTTCAATTTATAACAAAGCATGTATTATACATTTTTAATTGACTGAAGATTATTTATTAGTGACCACAGGGGTATGGTTGCATATCAGCTATAATCAGCATATGTTCGATCCCGACTGTCCTGCTTAGGGCAGAAGATTCTTTAAAGGTAGTGGAGAGTACTGTTGACATGGATGTTGTTACTGTTCAAATCCAACACTAAAAATGAAATTGATGCTTTCAGTTATTCTTATAATGATCAGAAATCTCAATTCCTAACTTGAGCTTAAATCGGTAAATGGGATTATGACTGTAACTTTTGTAATGACATTATACTCCTTGAGGCCTGAGGAGTCATGCATACCTCACAACGTCAATATCTCTTTTCTTAATGTCAAGTAATCTTCAAAGGAGCAATGCATGTTCGTTGTTAGATTCTTTAATGTTTTGATACGTTGCACAAATTTCAGATTTAAGCAGTTGGTAGATGGTGCTAATCATGTTTAGTGAGTTTTTATTTGTTTAGAAAGGGGTAATCTCTTATTCCTCAACTAAATTTCAGGGTCTGGATTTGAAGCTTGTGGCACGTCATGGGTAACAATAGTGAAGGGGAAAAACCTGCAAATTCTGAGAAAGCAGCTTCCCCTCCTCGTGTGAGTTATAGAATCTTGCTCAAAAGAAATTTGTTAGTGATGATCGTAGTCTCATTGCATGGATCTGTGTGGCATAATGTATAAATTACTATTGTGGAATGTAGTATTTGCTGCTTCATAATTATATCTTCATCCCTTCTTATCTTAACTTTGTTGAAAATTACAGGAACAGGGAGGTGTTCAGGTTTACCCTGACTGGGCAGCTGTCCAGGTTATGATCTGTGTGGTTTACTAGTATTTTTATATGCCTAATTTCTTTTTTGATTTCGGAGAATGTATGTTTTACCTCTGTTTTATAAGCTAGAAGAATTCTGTTGAGCATTTGAGTTTCTGGGAAATGTGCTAGCGGCTATGGTGAGTTTTGATGTTTGGCGACTGTAGGCATATTATGGACCAGGAGCTTTACCACCGCCTTACTTTAATCCAGCTGTCACATCTGGGCATGCCGTCCAACCATACATGTGGGGACCGCCACAGGTAGCTGCATGCTTCCCCCATTATTTAGCAGGATCTTTTCTGTTTGTGGATCACTTTCTACTCCTTTTATTGATTGCATGGTAAAGAAAACGCTAATTTTTAAAAACATGCTAAATGTTTATCACTGATTTGCTTATTGCTGGTATGTTGGCATTTGGCTAGATGATGGCTCCTTATGGATCCCCTTATGCAGCAATGTATCCACATGGAATGTATGGACCTTCTGCTGCACCTGTTGTAAGTTCGTCACACCCTCTTTTGCTCATCCCAAGGCCCCAGCTCCCCTTTAGACACTACGTAGGGGATGTCAATTATACGATGAGCAACAATTTATGACATAGATTATTGAAAGCCAGTCATTTGCATTTATGCATATTTTCTGCACTTGACTTATTATCTTTGGTTTATCTATGTTCCCAATCTTTTAATACTTGCAGAAAGCTGAAAAAATGACCCTACACTGTGGCAAAAGAATTTCCAAATAAAGGAATTACTCATCACGTATTAATTTTGTTCATTTTTTTTAGTTTCATTAATTGATAATATTTGCACAAACCACTATTTTTTTGTCATATTGATTCTCTTGAGCCACATCGATTTGCTTTCTTGCTTATAAACAGTCAATATGCTTGATTTTGTATCTTTAAGGACACAATGATGATGCTACTATATCTTAGTGTATGCAGGTTGCACCTCCCTTGACTTTAGAAACGCCAGCAAAATCATTGGGGAAAGATGTTGGATCAGGAAAGAAGATGAAAGAACCTGATGTTCATACAGCATCAGGCAATGGCAATGCCAATGTGGACAGCGCTGGTGATGGAGGTATCCGCGCCCCATCACAGAGGTTTGTCCTCAAGTCTTTCATTAGTATTACTGTTTTTCTACACGAGTCAGTAATAAGTTATCAGAAAGTGTGGATATATAAGGGATGTATAAGGCCTTTGAAAAAAATGCAGTATTGGTAATTTTCTCACATTGACCCGAAGATGTAAAATATTACATTTTGCAATATAATTGATGTGAATTGATAGGGTATATAAACTATTCCTGGGCCTCAACTATCAGCTTAAGCTTTTGGTTGAGATGGTCCTCTAATATGGTATCAGCGCTAGCGTGACACAAAAGTCACTCATCCACCCCTCCCTTCTAAGTGGAATTATTAAGTGTAGGGTATGAGAAAGCCCATGTTGCATCCACACTTTAAGCCCAACGGGCCCTCGTGTGAGAGGGTGTGATAGAGTATGTAAACTATTCCTGGGCCTCAACCATAAGCTTAAGCTTTTGGTTGTGTTGGTCCTCTAATATGAAATGCCAATCTTGTAGTTGGATATATTTTTTTATAGCTTATTAGCTAGCTAACTTAATAAATGAGTGTAACTGAACTATGATGCATACTGGTTGGTGCACATATATGTGTACTTTTTATCATGGCATATATTCCTCAGAATGCAGACTATTCTGTCTGTATCTTAGTTGGCTTGCTGTGGCTGCTTCCTGCTATGTTTTTTTTTTTTTGGCCTACTTATCTCTAGATTAATTTTAATTGCTGAGAGGGGAGGGAGAGGGGCTGTGTCTTGCACCTCTCATATTTATTGGTGGAGGACCAGATAAGATTGCTGTATTCGCAGAAATGTATTGTGTAGGGGTTAAATTAGCCTATGATAATTTGCAAATGATAGTGCTTATAACCATAATGCACTGACACATGATATTGAACTGGTCTAATTGTACTTGATGGCCAACATGATATTGTCCAATTTGGCCTTTGGTACCTTAATTGATAATCCTCTTTTTTTTGGTGTATAGTACGGATTATGGAACTGAAGGTTCTTGTGGTAGAAGTGAAGAGAGTGAGACAAGAGTAAGGGCACTTCCAATCAGTATGATTTCTTGGCTTCATTGAAAATAGCAGCTTTAAATTAATATTTTGTTTGTGTTCAAATTTCCAGGAGGATAATAGTGGTAAAAGCTGTAATGGGGTATCAGACTCAGGTACAGATCCATTCTAAACTTCTTTATCAGTCTCTGCAAATTAGTGACTATGACCACAAACTGTGTCATTGCCAACCTATCGGTAGAGTAGTGCTGTATTCATTTGAAGTGAATCATCCCACGGTGCCACCCTGCTCTTGGTCGGTGATTACTGGAACTAATATTGTAGATTTACAGAATTGTTATGATTTTGGCACCTTGCTGCTTCAAATTTCCAGCTTCTCTCGTATAGAATCAGCAGACACATGAGAATAGATGAACAAAAAATCCATGTGCTATTTTGGGAATGAAGCACTTATTTCGCTGACTATTTTTTCATGGTTTTGTAATTAGTTTCTTATACTACCTGATATGTATGCTACAAAGTGCTCATGATGTTATAGGAGCATTTGGTTGTTTCTGTTGAAAAATAGAAAATGAAGTCCTAGGGTTTTGATTTCTTTTGCTGTCAGGTTTGTCCTAGTCCCTTGATTTCTGTTGCTGATCAGTTTGATGATCTGCATGTGCTAAGGCACTTGTAACATGCAGCTGAACAATATAGTCCCAGGCATCCCAATGGCTTCTGTGAAACCTGTGGGTAGCTCTCCTATGCCCACACTGGAGATGAATCATTGTCTTGGTACAGGAGTTAATGCAAACGCAGTTAATACTGCTGCATCCAGACCTTCTGGTATCGGCTTACAGGTCCTGCACTAGCATTATGTTTCGACATTTCTTCATCCCTTGCTGTGAGATATTATTTTAGCTATGTCTCATTACTTGCATAGTCAAATAGTTCATTTGATGAATGAACATGAGTTTAGAGATAATTGCAGATATGTTCATGGTTCATCAACAATACATTAATATTTTTAGCAGTCCAAGGCGTGTTTTTGGAGAGTTCCATGCTGCATGGACATAAATTTATGTTGAAAAGGATCTTAGCAGCTAGTACCATATCTGCAAGAGATTGATCATTGGTTGTACATATCTTTTAAGAAACGCATAGTTATATTGGAAATTACTAAATACTTGTGCATGGATATTACATTTTGTTTAAAATACCATTCCTTAGGTTTCATGTTGTCCTTTTTAAATGGTTATTAGAAGTTGATGAGTTATGGTTTGTGAATACAAGTATACAACCACTCAAGTAGTTTCAAGTTTTTTTTTTTTTTTTTTGACTTTTATATTTTGAAAGATAATTGAAAGCTGCTTTGGGAAATTCAAATATAGAAGAGTAGAAACTTATTTTGGGATGTAGGAATCAGATGCATCTGCAAATGCATCTTTGAATGTGAAGTTTAAGACTAGTTTAATTTTAGAGACTATCATGGTTTGGTTTCACATTGTGATTCTGCTATCTGCTATGTTGTACTCTGTGGTAGTCTCCAGCCGGCTAATAAGCCATGACCCGGTGGAAACTGCTACGAACCATTCACGACTATTGACACTTCTGTCCTCTGTACTTTTATTTTTTCAGGATGATAGGGAGCTAAAACGGGAAAAGAGGAAGCAATCTAACCGAGAATCTGCCAGGAGATCAAGGTTGCGAAAGCAGGTAAAATTAGCTTTGAAAAAAAATATCTGACTTTGTCTTTAATTTTTCGATATCAACTAATCTTCAATCTTATTACTACTACTTTCTGCAGGCTGAAATGGAGGAGCTTGGTAGAAAAGTTGATTCCTTGAATGTTGAGAATTTAGCCCTTAGATCTGAAATTAGTAAATTGGTGGAAGATTCAGAGAAACTGAGATCTGAAAATGCTGCCTTAATGGTTAGTTGGCAACTCCCTTCATAAATTGCCTGCTTTTACAATTGTTAAATTAAAAAATGAGACTATGGTAGAAAAGGAGTGGTGGAGGGTTTGAAGGAACGTAGGGGTTTTCAGGGTGCTTTTGGGGTCTCTTGTCGAGGAAATTCAGGGGTTTGTGTTTGTTTTGGAGGGAGGATTACAATTTTACGCTTGTATCTTACTCTATGCATCATATTTGTTGGTGTGGAGTGTGGAGGTTTGTCGGTGTTTATGGCCGGCCAAATAATGAAGACAAATATATATAATTTTTTTTTTTTTTTTAAAATTCTATACTAAGGATGAGTTTTCAGATTGCTAATAGCCTCAATTAACTCTAGGGCCGACCTCCTCAACTACTTTAGTTTGGGAATTTTGCTAACAAATTTTCCCAAATGATATTAAATTTGGAACTCAAGCTTAAATCATACATGCTCACGATGTAATATTTTTTAACATGTTCATCCAACAATTATGATACGCTCGTTAGTTTTTACCTACAAAAAAATTTCAAAAACATTTCGAAAAATTACTTTAATGTTTGGGAAGGATGACCAGTAAACCATAATGACAAGAAACTGATATTACCAATGCCATTTTGATGGTGAATATTTAAAGTTCAGAGGTAGTATCGTCTATATGATTTTAAGGGATAGTGTGGTAATAAAATTTTCTACTTTTATTGAAAATACCATATAATTTAATATTTATAGATATTAAGTGGTTTCTTAGATATATATCCAATTGCATGTTTACGAGTACCGTAAACGTTGAAACTATGGCTCCTATCGTGTTAAGTTCATAACGTTGAAGCAAATAGAGCGCAAACAAAGCGAAACCACCGGAATCTCAAAAGATTCGCCGCAAAAATGGACAAGTACCACAGTAGTATTCAACAACTCGCCGTGTCAAAATGGAAGATTCTGACCCGTAACTCAACCTCAGCCGTCAGATGAGAATCCATCGGATGATCTAGAACCGTTCATGGGGGGTAAAACTCGAAGAATGGCTCATTCGAAGAGAATATACTGGAGATTATCTTGATGTTTTCTTCCAACCCTTTTCTTCTCAAAATCTTGATAAACACGGTTTTTCTTTATTAAGTTATCATTTTTTTAGTTTGATTGATTATGATTTCATTTTGTGTGGAAAATTGATTTGTGATTTTGTTTTTGGCTCACTTTATTTGTAATTAGGGTTACTCTAATTATTTATAAATTAAGGGGATATTTTGTTGTTTGTTTAGTAATTGTTTCTTGTGATACTTGATGATTAGCCTTTAGAATTGAGATATGTTGATGACTTTGAATTAATGGAATTGCAGAATACAGTAATTGAGAACAACTGTGAGGATGTTAGTGCATTATCGATTACCGTCATTGACACAACTTGTTACGCTTGTGAGTATTGAAATTGAGACGATTTGCAGCAAAAGACGACGATTAGGCATAGCGTTTATGGAGCTTGAATTTTTGATTGCTTGTTCATGAGAGTGTGATTTGAGCACCAAAATGCTTAGACATCAGAGTTTTGTAAACATTCTTCAGTAATCAGATTATTCCAGCCTGTAATCGACCTTCTTTCGCCCTTAATCTTGCTTATAATGCCATTTCAAAATTAAATCGAGTTATGCAGGTGAGTTACAAAGTACATTTTAGATTAAGTAAGGTAACCGGACTCGCCCAAAACCAGGTCTCTAATCTGCTGTCTTACAGGATAGTAAGGCTCGTGAATTATTCCTCTCGGCAGTGTGCTTTTCCTCGATGGACGCAGTTATTTTGGAACTTTTTAGAATTTTAATTTAGGCAAGTTGGGTTTGTTTGGTTAGAAATCTAGAATCAACTCATTTTGGTTCAGATGGATTTACGTGGTCTTTTTTGCCATCAAATTGGTCGCAGATTAATTTAGTCCAAAAGCATTTTCGCCTTACCTCTCTATTACATATGATTTTGTGCATATTATTCTTCAGCATACTAAGGTCTTCAATGTTGGAGTTTTCGTTAAAATCATTGTTTTACATGCTGCTTCTTAACAAATGGGTTGGCATATAATTTGAGGAATAGTGCATAATGGGTACTATTCATTTTCTGCTCTAACCTTCAGATTTAGCATCTTCTTTTCGTTCCCTGTCTGTTTCTTTGGTTTCGTAAATTAAAATTTTCTCTTTTCTCCCGCCTTTGTATTACAATAGTCAATAAGTGTTGGTGAACTCTCTCAGTCAACTTTGACATGTCAATCTTATGGTGAATGTACTGATCACTGGTTTCCAATTGGTATTAGGAGAAATCGTGGTTTATTTCACATGTCTTATGAAGTTCTGGTACGCCAGTACATAAAAAATGTCCATCTTTGTAACTTTGATGTTTTGTGGATTTGATACACTCTTGTGACGTGAACCTTTCTGAAATTTTTGATCTCACGTGTGTTAGGCATTAAGTGATTTTTTCTGAGCACTAAATTCATATTTTATTTTGGGGTGACTACAATTGTTACTGTATCATCAACTGACCTGATGTGCTCATTCTTCCATAGCGTCGAGATAGGTTTAGGAATCAATAAAAACTGTAAATTGATTGAGTGTTAATTATATACTTGTATTTTAATATATCTTGTCGCCTCTATCTTGTAGGTGACAGGCAAGTACCTCTTTGCTGAAAAAGTTTTGACGTTTCTGGTTCTTGGAAGACAAAGAGGCGCATTCTTATAAAGACTTTGCTCTTTACTTGATTGATCCTGGAGCTGTACCCTTAGCGGGGATAACCCTTGCCAGCTGTGGAGAAGCTATTTAAGCAAATTGTCTGATAATTTCTTCACAATTGTAATCCCGACTGAGTATGATGTTTCTAATGGCAAGCAACTAGAAAAAGTTGAGATTGTTGATTGTCTTGGTGGTCTGCAAAGAATACATCTAGCTTTTGAGATTGATTATGTTTTCAAGAACAGGTAATTGTAAACTTGTGTAGCATATCTTTAGTTTCTTGAAATGCTATGTTAGTTTGGCGCCGGAATCACAACGTAAAAATTTATACGATCAAGTTTTACCGGCTAGCCATCTATTTGGCATCTGTTTGTATACTTGTATCAATCTCAAAATCTCAAACTGATGTGTTTATACGATCCTCTTATATATTGAACTCAAGTGCTTCTTAAAATCCCTTCCATCTTACTGTGTGATATCTCCATTAAGCATCAAGGTGGTTGTAAACGTTCATGTCTGTGCCCAATTGCACCTGTCCTGTACCTTTGTTACCTAATAACAGTACGTTAGGACTTTCAGAATTTTCCCTACCACATGTAGGTTTCCTGTTTTCATTACAAAGATCTTTAGCAATGTCTAATGATGGTTTAGTGTCCGAGACTTAAGAACCGCAAACCATTCTGGTTTTTGTTTCTCAAATGAGGGTTGCTTTAAGGCATGGTCATTAGATTTTGTGTGGGGAAAGTGAAAGTCGTTCAGAATGACTCCTGTAGTTATTGCGGGTGAGGTTGGATTTTTGTGAGATGTATTCACTATGATTGGGGGAAAGATGTTCATGCTTTTGTTGGATGTGTGGGCATAGAAGATAAGTCAAAATGAGCAATGTGGTTATAGGAAGAGAGTAAAGGTTGCATCTGTTGGGATAGATGAGGGAAAATATCTAAGATGGTTTAGTATTAAAGATGTATACCGGATAACACACCGGTAAGGAGGCTTGAGATTGTGAAAGGGGGATGGATAAGAGAAAGACCGGGTGCTATGAATTAGATAGCATCCATGATAACAATGACAGAAAATTAAGGAAGAAGATGATGATTATATCATGAAAATGCAAATTTACACTAAAATACAATGAATTACTTCCGAGAGTTGGATTCTTCTTAATACAGCTTTGAGTGGCTTCATCACTCCAATACAACTCTGAAACTCTCATCAATTCAAAATATTCTTACCCCACCTTGGTTGCCTCTATTTTAGGCAAATGAGTGTCTGTTGCTAATTCCTTATCTTCTCAAGCTACTAACAAATAACAAATTATTATCTATTCCCTAAACTACCCTTACCCCATTTTTATCAGTTCCTAGCAAAGGCATTAAGCATTTTGGATAGGGTGGTTGTTAGCGATTTGTGAGGTGTGATGAGGTTCCTTGTTGTTTCAAGTTTCAACTAGGTTTCTTTTAAATGTACTGATTATGCTGTCAGAAGTGTTGCTTTTTTGCAGCTGATTAGTTATTGTTATTACATATCAAAGTGGATATTCTTATATGCTCTTATAATCTCCTCGAGGGTCTGGGATAATAATTACGAGTAGTGCTGTTTACCTCAGTTTGGCAATTTTTAGCTTTTTAACAGCCGTTTATCACCCTGCTAAATATGTGATTGTTGGTGTCGACTAACTTAGAGATTCCACTGTTACAAAATTACAGTCTTTTATTGTGAATGTGATGGTTCAGTTCCGCTAATTGTCACATCCAATTTACTTCTGATGTTTCTTGCCGTATTTAGTTTAGGTTCGAGTATAATCCAGCTGCTGATTGGTGAAGGAGGTCCATTTTGAGGAAGTTGAGGTTTGTGCGATTTTGGCTTCAGTCTTGTTTTCACAATTGAAGTGTCTCAATGTTCAGTGTATGGTTCATCTCTTAATATGTTTCCCTTGCTTGTATACTTAACCAGTGGAGTAGAGACACGGATTTTGAGAAAGCATGAAGGGAGACTATATCAGGATATCACGGCTTGGTGATTCTTGTGTGCCAATTGGTGCTTTATGGGATGATGATTCCTGGATTGCTGCTCTCATGCACTCGAGGTCATGTTACTATATCTTTAAACTACAAAACAATATATGTAGATTTTTTTTGCATCCTTTGTTCTAGGTTTCACCTGTCTCTCTCATATTGATCTTCTTACGTGTTCGTATGGAAATTTTAGAAGATTTTAAATGTGTAAATGTAGTCATGTACCATGAATCTATCAGAATGCTATGTGACATTCCATATTCAAGAAAATTTCCTCCAGTTGTTTAGAATTTAAATTCCAAAATTTGATCTGGTTTTGGGCTGTGAGCATTTAATAGCACGCGCTCACATGCTAGTATGTTACCAGTAACCAGGGGGGAAGCAGAGGTCACATGACATTCTTGAATAACACCCATGTGTAACTTTTGGTATATCAAATTAGCTAGAATTTATGTTCTTAGTTTATGTTCATCAAGCAAATATGGATACAATTGGCTAGTGGATAATACGCTTTAGGTGTTGTTGGTTGAAAGTTTATTTCTTAGGAAATAGCTTTGAGGGGTTGTATTTTTTTTGACATGGTTTGAGGGCTTATATCGAAATTAGCTGGATTTCTATTCTATAGTTAGTTTAGCCAAAGCAAATATGGATGCAAATGGGGACAAGTGACAACACCCATAATTTAGCCTAATTCATATAGAAATGAGTAGGAAAGAACTTCTCTATGAAAGTGATTCCTATTGAAAGTTAATTTCATGGTAAACCAAACAAGGCCTTAGAAATTTAGTGCGTAGTGTTCCATTGTTCCACCACAATTAACTCACTCACTCCTTACCATTGCTGCTATTACCACTACAATGAGGAACACAAGGAGTCATGTAGTCTTTACTTTGCAGGGTTGGGTTGTTTAAAGCCTAGACAAAGTGTTGGGCTTATGTGGTGGTGGAGGTTATCGAGGTTATGCAGTGGTCTTGTGGACATTGTTTGGTGGGGGGAATTGTTAGAGAGTGGAGGGCAACAGAGGAAGATCAAATTAGGCCTTTCTTTTAAACTTATTTCATTTCATTAGTTCATAAAAGTTTAGTGCGCTTGTTTTATTTTTTTATTATAACAAGTCTCAATAAGATCCAATTATTTGTGGATTTTCTTTAACTATCGTGTTTTTATAATTTAATATATTTTTTGTATAACTATTTAGCGAACTATCAAATAAAATCGTTTATATACATTTTTTTTTATTAAAAACCCGTAAAAAACAAAATAATACGGAGTAATAAAATTTCAGTTAATCTAAATCAGTGATATCAATCCAAAGAACAAACTAGTGTGATTACTGATTGCTAATTTGTTAAGCAAATTCACTATAGTACTAATCAATGAGCAGAAAAATATGAAAGACTGTAGTATTTTGAACTACTCGTAATCCAACATCCAACACACGTTAGTTTAGACATCGAACTTCACATCTTTAGAAGTTTCGTGCGATCTCTAGTTTTCACTTTATTGAGTTATCTGTATTTTAATATTGGTTCAAAAATTTTTGTTTCAAGTATGAACTTTGTGACAAAAATTTGACTGAGTTACCGTACTCTTTTGTTGGTGGTTATTGAAACTTTGAAAGGCAATGAAAACAAACAAGTACTGAACAATCGTGAGCAGTCAAATTTTTCAGCTTTGAGATTTGTTTAGTTTTAGAGGGTTTTTAAAATTTCTTTAATCAACCATCTTACTCTCATAAAATAAGACTCACCATCAAAGTCTTTTTTGTCCTTAAAACTTTGATTCAAGGTATACATGATTTCTTTTTAAATTATGTGATCATTTCTTGCTAACATTAAACTAAGAAAAACCTTAGGTGAAGCTTTCTGAAATCGACGAAATGCTGAGTTATAAATGTCATTTGATTTTGGTTTTATAGTGGTTTAGTGTTTTGACGGTGTGGTACGAACAAAATATCTTGTTTGTACGTTCCACAAACTTATTGATTTCATTCTTGTGGTTGATTTAAGCATGATCATATCCAAAAAAATTTTAGTCATTATTAAAATCTTAATTGAAGCTGCAAATAAGGCATGAAAAAGTAGGTTATAGATTGTGACAATGACTAGTTGAAGCCACATTAGCATTATATTTTGCTGGAAATCATGTAATGAATAATGGTGTTATCTAACTTTGACATCTGCTGTCCCTAAGTTGGTAAACTACTTTCATCCCACTTTTCTACCAATAACCACAAAATACTACACAATCACTAAAATAATCCATGCCATGTGCCTCAATTATAAGCAAAATCATCATTACTTCTAGCAAAAAGGAAAATAAAGATGGAAAAAAAAAAAAAAAAATTCCAACATGTTTTTACAAAAATTTCGACTACCAAGACAAATAACATCTTATTGTGGGGTTAGCATATTACTACTAGATCCTACTTCAGCTGTATGTGAAAGTCCTGTGGGTGTTGGTGTCGAAACATTCCGAGGATGCCGAGTGTCTCTCGGATTTCTCCACCATTCGGACCAATTCTGACATCTTTGGCCTTTACCCGGAACGTGCTCCGTGCAAGCCAGTCCCACTTGTAGCATTGTCACCATTTCCTCCTCTATGTTAGGGTAATTTTTAAGAGCTCTATATCAAATACTTCAGCAGTCCACTCTTCTTCTGACCACAGAATTCCCCATTTTACTAGGGTGTCCCTTCTCTAGGGAGTTTTCGTTAGGAGTTCGAGTAGTAGGACTCCGAAGCGATAGACATCGATTATTGTGTTGCCCTTTCCGAGGGTCCGTGACTTCTGGGGCCCGATACCCACTATTCGTTGAATCGGTGGGACCATAGGCCTGTGACAATAGGTACTACCCAAGGTCCGATACACAACCATAAGATTGAATTGACAAAATGTTTGAGGATTTTACATTTCATGGACTAGCTTCCCACCACTTTGTGAATGTATGTGTGCAAGCCCTCTTGCTGCACCTACTTCATGTTTTATCTGGTTTCCCAATCCAATGGAGATCGATTCCTCGTTTCCTGCAAAATATTACATCAGTTAAACAATTCAAAAACCCTTGTACCTAAGACAAAAGAATACACAAAATAATTTAGTATACAAATTTAAATAGTTACAAGCTGCCTGCTTGAAATAATCATAAACATGAGCTTCTCATCTTTGGAATAATGATATGCTCTAAGAGAGCTAACATGTCATGCTTAATTTTACCAACAAGCTCCATTTGCGTTCGAATTCTCGCTTTCCCACACCAACTTCTTTGAGCCTCTTCACCACACCGTGTTACAATCCTCTAGGGTGGCCTTATAAGTTTGTTCCAAACAAGCCTCCCAAGGACCTCAGCCGAGGCTCTAAGAAGATCCTCCCAATCAAATGCATATTCGAGCCTTCAAAAAATGTAACCCTTGCATCCTCTCTTCCCGGCTTTCTGCAGGTTCCCTTTTTCTTCTTCTTTGTGCTCCTCCTAATCCCTATTACTTTGTTGGAACCTTGTTTTTCGACCAAAACATGAATCATACATAAAACAATCATGATGAAACAAGGATAAGCACCACCATCCAGTCCCCAACATGCTGTCTCACTGATCTTCTTAGACTTATGAGGGTGGGAGCTCTAGGCGGGAATGAAGAGGTATCGGAGGAATCGAAACCTCCCTAGACGTAACATTTTACCAGAGAATGCTGAGCTCGGAACTCAACAAGGAGTCAGGAATACTCCCATTCAAATTGTATTAGACAAGTTCAAGTACCTGCAAACTTGAAGATACTACCCAAACCATCAATAGACCCGAAACATAGTAATGTAATGAGTTGTTTGAGATCAGGCTTGAAAGGTGGGTTAAATTCGATATCGCATTCGGAACACTACCATTAAAGTAGTTATGGGACAAATCAACAACATCAATATTCTGCCCAATCAGAGAAATTAAATTCCAAAGGACCATAAAACCTTGTTTGAAGATACAAAGCAGTTAAGTTTTTCAAATTCGAAAAATCCGATGGAACAACCCTAATCACATTGTTCTAAGGCTAAGTATTCTAAGCTTGTAACGCGGCTAAGAGTGTTTGGTGGAATCCAACCCGGATTCCGATTCCAGGTAACCGTAGTCAAACCCTTGTTTGCCCGTCATTGCATCTGACACCTGTCCAAGCAGTGCATAAAGGGTGTTTGGATCCCAGTTTAAAGACCTCCCATGTTGAATATTTTGTAGGAAATCATACAATGCGTTGTTATCATCCCATGGCTCACCATACACATGAACCAAACATAACCCAAATAATAAAATGAGAGTAATTCTTGTGAATTTGATGAATCCATAAAACCCCATTTCATTATCTTCTTCAAATGAGAGAATCTAGGATAACGATTTGGTAACCATTATTTGGTCATAATCTAAAAAAAAAAGAAAAATAATATGGTATAAGTATAAAAAATTAAAAAAATGAAAGATTATCATCAAAACAACATACAAAAAGGTTATTGAATGTTCTTTTTCTTGCCTTTAATTGTTTAACGTTTGTGTATAAGTTCAACGGTCATATTTGACCGCAGTAATTAACAGCATATATTCAGTAAATTTTAGTAAATTCAGTTACGCAAAGAATAATTAAGTACAGTCAGTAATCACAAATTTGACATGTTTTTTCTTCTTATCATCAAAAGTTAGGTGGTTGTTTGGTTTTCTTGAAAAAATTCACTAAATTTAGGAAAATACATGAGTTTAATACAAGAAAAACCATTTTTTTTTTGAAAAAAAGGGAAAAAGTTTCCGATTTTGCGCGAAACAAACAGAGAATACAAAAGATAGATTAAAACAAAGAGAAGTTTGAAGGTTACTACATGATCATAAAACATGGGAGATGAAACAGAGCCACCATTTTTGTGTTAAAAAACTCAAATTTGAGTTGATTTAAGTGAGAAGGTTGAATTTAACAACAAAGTTGTAAACTTTTGATGAATTTAAAAATGGTTTGTATCAGAAATGATTTGAAACAATAATTCTGGACTAAATTCTGAATTTCATCAGTTGAAAAACAGAGAAAAGAAGAAATGATGGAAGGATTAGCAAAGCATGTTGATGACAAAACTGGTTTGCTTGTTAAAGAAAAGCCATGAATAGAGAGAGAGGGAAACAAGGTCACCATAAAAAAATTATATTTGATGAGGTCATTTAAGATTTATGACACTATTTAAAGAACTTTTTTTACTTTTGTTATATTATAATAGTGATGCATAGCCAAAAAAATATTAATTTTTTAACTAAAATTCGTATGTAATATGCCGACGTGTAGTATTATATTAATTATTAAGCATTAAATTATGTAGTCAAAGTAAAAATATGTTGAAGATTCAGTTTTCATTTTTACCTTTAATAGTGTGTTGACCACTTTTGATTACACATTTTTTTGCCCTAAGTAGCTATGAGGACAGGTAATAAAATTGACTCTAGGACATCGGAATTAAAGAACTTTATCGAACTAAGCTACCCTCACTCTTTGTTATAGTCTAACTCATTATATAGGAATGTAATGGAATTTTTTTTAGTAAATGTTAGGATGGGTTTAGTTGGTAAGTTCATTAAATACACACAATAATGATGGGATTAGAATAATGGGAAAGAAAGTGGGGCGTAAGAAGTGGGAGATGCCACGTGGGGACAAAAATGAGACAACTAATAGGAAATTAGAAATCTTTGCTTCTGCTACTTGATTGCTGCTTCAATATTAGCATTAGCATTTACTCCATTGTTTTGTTTTGTTTTATTTTTTTTTCTTTTTAGGTTTTTTTTTTTTTGAAATACTTTTTCATGATTAATTGATAAATGATAATAATATGTCTCCATGTGAGTAGCCTGGTTATCCATTTGTTCAGCTTATAGTAATGTCTTTTATAAATATGGAGTTTTCTTTTGTAAGTTTACTTTTCTTTCAAGTATTTTGTGGGAATGAAGTGAATAAGGTATGTGCACGGTTTTCTTATATATTTGTTGTTTGAATTTGGGATAGATAAATTAATTGAAAATGTACATTATTGCAATTTATAGAATGTTGAGATTCATAGAATAATATGTACTTGCTGATCCAAGTTAGAACAACATGCATGGTAAGTTATAAGATTTGATAATTGTAAATGAGGTAATTGGTTTTGATTCAAAAGCTTTGGGTAAATGGTATAATACTATGTAGTTTGTTTAGTTGTGAACCAATTGAACGAGAGTACAATTCACTAGCTGATCATTGTTTGATCGATATGCTTAATGGGTTACTATGTTCAATTTTGTATTTGGTTTGAATATGTTCGACCATATATTCCTCCATGACGAAATTGGTTTGATTATAGCTCTTATTAGGAATAGATGAATAGCAACACTTTGATTGATTATTAGGGCAACTCCCATAGTTCCATTTGCTTGCAAGCTTTTTTTAATGAAAATTGGACAACTATCAAAGTAATAATCATACATTACGTAAATAAATTGTAGTTAGAGATTCCTATTTTCATTTTCATTTTTGTTTTTTTGGCGTGTAACGTGTGCAATGATTTTGAAACCTTCATAACTAACCAAATTCACCATAACGCTATCATATTATTATGATTAAATATTATCTCACCTACCTTGTAAAATGTGAAAGAAAATGTGATATGCGTATTTCACTCTCTACACTCTACTTGTCAATTGCCTTAAACATATACAACATAAGGCCACTAGACTAAGTCTTTATAGTGGTTTAGTGGGGACTTTAATTATGCATGCAAACAATAAGCTAACTACTAATCTATATTATAGAAAACTAACCCACGTTCAAAAAGTTCATGCACGATACATATACTATGAGTATATACTAATTAATCAATGAGGAATTTATAAGATAATACGTACAATGAAGTATCAAACTACTTTTTTGTAATTATTGTTTTTGCCAAAGAGAATAAGTGGCACGGTAGTGTCTACAAGCATATAAAAATTATTGTACAGATATAGTTATATACTAAATACATAATTATCGAGACAATCAATTTTTAGTGAGACCGTCTTATAAATTTATAATTAGTCAGCTACATATTTTCTACCGAATTTTTTGTTTTAACTTGTGGTATTATGTACGGTATGTGGTTATGGACTTTTAATTAAAACTTGAGAAATAGCCAACTAAGAAATCGAAAAGTTTGACAGACCTTAGACGATCCAATTAGCTTTAAATCTATATAATAATGTGAAAATCTCTTGTAATTAAGTATGACTTGGCTCTAATTTTCTTTTAATAAAAGCTACTGATTGTAGTTGTTCTGTCTCAAGTTTGTTAGTCTTTTATTATGATATACTTCAATTCATATATAAAAACTAAAGGTTAATGAGTCATCTAAATTATTTAACCAAAAAGCCACCAAAGCTAAGCTAGGTTGCTTTAATTTGTACCTTGAGTTTTTCCATGTCCTTGCATGATATTGATATATCCATTGTGATCTGTACATGTATCAATCATATGTGAATTTGTGATCTTACATGTTGGTGCAATGTGAAATGAATAAGTGCTAGGAAGAATTGAATTTCTAGATTTCTATTAGACAGTTCTAACATGCACTACTCGTTATAATTATGCACACTTAATTTTGATACCTCACAAATAAAACAAACTGTTATATATATCGTAAGGGGTGTAAATGGACGTGCTTGTGTAAAAATCTCTTATATATGATCGGTACAAAATGATCTCTCATCATTCTCATACTTGCTGTATGAATTCACCGTCTACGACAGTTTATTAATGGTGGCGGAGCATTTAGATGCAAATATTAGGAAAGGGATTTTGACAAGGAGTAGTAAAGAATGCAATACCGATTTGAGCTTATAATTGACTAGAACACTTAAGTTGTGTCTCATCTTTACCAAAGAATTTTGTTTTGAGTAATGAACATAATAAATATGAATTTTTTTGTGGTTTTTGGTATTTTTTGTTGGTGGTTTGTTTGTGTGTTAGGGTGATTTTTTTTTGTGTTTTTGGTTTTTTTTTACACTGCACAAATCATTACGATTTACGGATGCTATGACCGCATTTGTCGTTTGCATGCAATTATCAATTAGGGGGGGGATTATAATTATAATTATAATTATAATATAATTGTAATTATAATTAAATTAATAAGATAATGAAATTCCGTAGTTCTCTTCTACGGTATCACGCAATGTTTGCCATAGGATAACCTGAAATTGTTTATTCTTCCTCAATTTAGTGATAAGAAAATGGTTAAATTATCTTATGCTTTCATAACTGTGTGATGAATCGATTATAAGTTTTGTGCACATTGTATTTGTCTCATGTCTTCCATGACGTTGTATGTATCCAATGCATAAGATATAATTGTATGTCTTCCATTACTGTATATTAAAGTCTACGTTTGTAAACAAAAGTCAACAATATACTACTACTTTTGTTTCATTAGTTGCAACAATTGAATATTTATATCTCACAAATAATATTTAATTGTTGGCGACTAATTGGAACGGATGAATATAATCAACTACATTTTGTCAATGTGTTTCATATGGGAGTTCGTGTTAACCTTGCAATAGGTTGTTACAACACCTTCTTCTTTAAGGAGATTATTGACTAACCACTGTGTTTAATTAAATTGCAATCATGATTGAGGATATATAGTAAAAAAAAAAATCTTTAGTGATTCGACCTGAGGGAAGCTTTTTCGAAACTGTAATTGAACATTGATGTACATATTTATCCCTGATTATTGTAAAATTGACAAGTTGTATTGATCAACTTTGGAGAGAGCAAAATCTTAACTCATAGTTTCTTCTATTTTATCCATGGGAATACTGTTACGTGTCCAAAAATTCTAATTATCGTTCAAATTTATACTTGAACTTTTATTTTACCTTCTATCACACATCAATTCCACCTCTACCAACCGTGCCACCACCTCCACCCAACCATTCCTACCTACACTCACTGCACCACTCGCCCACCACAGCCCAATACTATCAACTTTTATTGAACGATAGTAAGTATGTTGATCTGGACAACGAATAACATTTCAATTCTATCTTGTAACATATTTTTTAGAAAAATCAAGTCCATGCATAGACTATAAAAATGACATTGTTATAATCTAAATTGCTGGTGATTTTGTCGTCATGTGTTTGTCATATTATCTAGGAGTAAGAATCATAATCGGGTATTGGTTTTGACTTGAGAACGTACGTAATTGTCACTCAATATTATGTACTACGTATTTGAACCATATTATTGGTTCGATTCTGGATAGAAAAATAAAGTTATGATGTTTAATAATGTAGTGCTTATGATTCGTTTTAATTTCGTGTAACTTCATGTCTTCATAATGATTGTTTTCCCCACAGGATGTTCCTAGCATCTCACTGTGAGATAGTTAAAGAGCATCTCACAGTAGCAGTAATGTAAATATAGAGAAAAAGTTAGGTTGTATACTTTTGTGTATAAATACAAAGACAAAAGTACATAATGGGTTGTAGTTATTTTTTGTACTGAGAAGTTGGGCCCGTGTATTATTGTTGTTGAAATTTTTTCATTATAATTCCAAAACAAAAACTATTTCCTGTTTTTCTAATTTACTGTTTTCTTCTTCAGTGACGAGTTAAAAATGTTCCTAACAATCTGCAAAATACTGGGACGTCTTTGGTGTTACTCCAAATAGGTTCTGAATTGTGGTTAAATAATGCAAAATGAAATCCTTAAGATCTTATGTAATTGTGAGTAGGTGTTTGCTGTAGAGGAGGTAGTTAAATATTTGTCCCCATAAATACATGTAGTATGTGGCTACTGAAAAGGGTTAACAGCCAATGTTCGTCAATGGGGTTTAATTATTGGAGATTAAAAGTACATATTTGTGGGTATTGAAATGGAACAACCACAACTTGCCAATGGGTTTGAATTTGCGATTTGATGTATAATTGATTTGATGGTGCTTTCTCATTTATAAGTTGTATTCAATGTGTATTTCCCTTTTATTTAAAAAAAAATGACATATAATGTATGAATACAATGCAGTAATATATTCCCGTTAATATCAACAACATCTATTTTTATGTATTTACTACGAACAGACGAAAATACCCCAGTGAGATGTTTATTTAACCATCTCACTGTGAGATATTAGTAATTCCCCATAATAATTGGTATGGATAAGAAATGGACCAAAAGAGGGGACAAAAAAGGATGGTGGGAAATTATGGGAAGAGAAAGAGGTTCATCCTCTCTTTGAAACCTTCAAAGTTGGAGCTATGGAGTAGTTCATCAGCGACAATAATTTTTTTTTTTACTATTGTTATGTTACCTCTGATGTGATTATGCTATATCTCTAGTCTATATAGCAACAATTGTATCGTAGAAACTAAGGGTCTGTTACTTCAGCTTAAATCAGTCCAGTTCAGTTTAACTCTTCTTTATTTTGCTACTCATTAATTCTTCATAAAAAACTTTCGGTTCAATTCAACTCAACTGTTTTCAGTTGAAGTAAACAGGCCTAAGGTTGCACAAAAACGAATACCGATACGGGTACGAGTACAAACGGGTACGAGAAACGTCATTGAAAAAATGAGGATACGGGTACATGAAAGAAAACAATAAGAAATATATAAATTCTCATAATTCAAAATTATATAGAGTAATATCAAATTTGTGATAAAAATATGATTATAAACATAATAACTACTAAAAAACCTAAAAGACATAAACATTAAATAGGAAAAAATAACTCAAAAGCTATTGGATACTCGAATAAGCCTAATCAGTTACGTCAATGAGGATACGCGTTCCAACGTATATCAGTGTCGTGTCGGTGTCGGACACAGGGTACGACAAATTAGAGTGTGTCCGTGCCAACCTATTAGAAAGGTATGAAAATTCGATTTTATTGAAGTATTAGCCATGGACATGAAATTGACGATAATTGCTGTTGTGAAATGCGATCAAGTGATCAACATCTATTAATTTTTTGTAATCAACATGGCATATATTAGAGCCTCACATGGTCAAAGTTTTCTCTCATTTCACGAGGTTTCAAAGTGGATTCTAACCATTTTCCTTGTAACTTCTTAACACAAAAAATATATTTCTTATATTAGAGACATCAGAGTTGCTTCTGAAATAAGCTATTTAAAATTACTTTTCACCTATTTTTCTTAACCATTGAGGGTTGGTGATTTTAACTTGGTGAAATGTTGAATGAAACTAACTCAAAAAAATTTGAAAAATTGAGAATAAGCAAGTTTTAGGGCTTATTTTATTTCAGCTTAAAATAAGTTCAATTTAGTTCAGTTTTTTTTTTTTTTTTTTATTTTTTTATTTTGCTACTCATTAATCCTTCATAAAAAAAACTTTCAGTTTAATTCACTATTTTCAGCTGGAGTAAACAATCCTTAGATTGAGTTAAAATTTGTAGAGCCCATATGTTTGGTTTGAATCGTACCGAACTAAATATTTATTTTTTAATTAAAAAAAAATGATGATAATATACGACGTTCGCTTTGGTGGATCCCAATAAATAGAAACTCCGCGATATCATCTATTGTCTAAAGGCAAAACGCAACGAAAACAAAACAAAAGAGGGAAAATCAAAATCAAAACAAAAGAGGAATTTCCCGAGAAGAGAAGAACAAACGAAACCCTAAAAAAACGCGATAAAATATCGCGCGATAATTTCACTCAATTCTGCAAATCGGAAAAGTCTTTCTTCTTCTCTTCCGTTTATCTCTCTCCTTTATATATCATCTGTAAGTCTTTCACTATCACTATTTTTAATTGCACTTTTTTTTTCTTTTTTCAGTTTTAATTAAATTAAATAATTTCTATTGAATTATCCGTATATATTTATTTTTAAAAAATTAGTATGAAATAAAATCAATTTATACAGTATGATATTGAAGCCAACTTGAAATAGTGGATTACTGTTGTTTTGTTTTAGTGAAGGAATTATGTCAAATTAGGCATTTTATTTCAGTTGACCTTTGACTTTTATTGTGGCAAATAATGAATTGGACTGATTAATGTGATCGTTATATGTAATTACGTTGCCCTTTGGATGTCGTTTTTGATCATGTAGTATTGTAAATGTTATTTAACCTTATAGTAATAAAAATTGTGTAGTTAGTTAGCCTTTTGCCCGAGTAAGTTGGTTTCGGATTAAGTTGTTGATACTAGCCGATTTAAATCTAGGGCGCGTTTTAGTGCATTGAGTCGAGATGAGTTCCAATAAGTTTACCGACTTAAGTTTGTGGTTTAACCAATTTTAAGCATAGGTCTTGTAGACACATTGGTGTGGATCTTCTCTTGAAATGGCGTGGTAACGTGCTAGGTCCAATAGTTAAGGGGCATTTATATGCACGACTTTATAGTTTGATCTAGTTTGTTGTCTAAAAAATGTACGAGTAAATGATTACCCTAACGTTTATGTTTTGAAGGAAGATTTAAGAGGACATGATGCGAAGGAGTAGGGAGGGATCCTTCACCCCTTGCTTAGTACACGGGAGGAAATTAGGTAAGGACTTATTTCCCTTCCGTGCTATACTCAAAATGTTCGGAGATTTGGAAGGAAATGAAATATGATTATTCACTCTCCTCCCATTCCCTTCATGATTGCTATCTATTACTTTGCTAGTCTAATATATCGGTAACAGTGTCGAAAAGATGTGAAATAGGTCATTGAGGTTGGAAAAATCTTCACTCTCCCTTCTCAAATGTTATCACATTAGCTAAGAGAACGCGTTGCCATTGATAGGTTCTCTAGGAAATTTGAGGTAATGATTTGCTCTACTAAGCTCAAATACCCAATTTCGGGTTTTATGCTTGCTAATTATGCTATGTAACTTGTTGAATTGAGGATATTTTGGTTTCAAAATTTGCTTGATCTTGTGGGATTTACACCACCTAGTGTTTCTCAAGTATTTGGAAGTCACTCATGTTATGCTAAGCGTTTCAACGTTTGCTAAGACTAATCATCGAAAAAGATGGTTCTATGGATCATAATTCAGACAAGAGTTGCTGCATTCTTCAGTTATCTGTGATGTGATGTTATTCAGATATATGTTGCGAAATTCTCTCTTTAGAATAGGGAAAGCAAAGATTTGCTAAACTTGGTAAATATGTATCTCAAACTCTGAAATTGGAAAAAAAAAAATGAATGTCATGCATAGTGCTTGCTAAGTTGTTAATTGTGTTTGACTGACAGTGGTGGGATCTCTATCAATGATTTTGTTCAATATTAACGCAGGGTGCAGGTTACCATATATTTGTACAGATGGTTAAACATATCAGCATCATTCATAGTAGTAAGTAACACAGTATCTCGATTACAAATTGAATACTTAATTACTCAAGATTTTTTAAAAAGCCAAGAATTCACAACATTGACTCACATTCATCTGTAAGATCCTGGAATGTTTTTTTTCCGCCATCTAAATGTGTTTTTCCATGGGAGGACTGTAGCAAACCCTTAATTTTACTGGTTATAATTGTCATTATGTTGACAAATTGTATTGCAGACAACAAATTTCCTATAACTGAATAGATTTGTTGACAACAATTGTCAGCGCTTTCTCTTTTCAGCAGATAGAGATGATTGCCTGATGGCACCTATTTTTGTTAGTGGTTCGTGAGAAGGATGCATGTTGGGAGTATGCTGATAAGCTGGATGGGAACAAGGTGAGGTGCAAATTCTGTTCACGAATTTTGAATGGTGGTATCAGCCGTTGAAGCATCACTTATCTCGGCTTCCTAGTAAAGGAGTAAATCATGCAGTAAGTGAGGGATGATGTGACTGATAAAATTAGGGCTATCATTGCAGCAAAAGACGAAATTAGAGAAATCCCGCTTGCCAAAAGCCAAGCTTGCAGAAACTGGTTCTCCAGTAGTCTCTTGACCAAACCTATCTTGTTTGTGGAGGCATCACCCACCTAAGTTCTTCCTACAATGACCAAATAGATATATCCTACCTCCTCAAAGTGAACACGAAATGCGGAGGAAGTATTGCTTTGTTTTTCTTTGAGAATAAGTGGATTCGTGTGGCAAGATCTTCTTTTCTACCAATTAATGGTTGAAGCTATAGGAAAATGTGGCTCTGGATTTTCGGGACCATCCGCTGAAACACTTAAGACTACATGGTTGGAAAAAATAAGTCCAAAATTAATCTGGGATTGAAGACACAGAGAAAGAGTGGTGCAGAACAGCTGTCCAAATTGCCGACACATGGACTGATAACAATCACGAGCATAGTCAATTTTTTGGTTTCTTCCCCGTCAAGAACCTTCTTTCACAAGTCGTGGATGCCTCTTCATATTTCAAGAATGTAAAATCCTTGGCTGATTATTGATTCTGGCCGACTCTCGAATCGCCTGACATGTAGTGCAGATATTTTGATGGGGCACTCAGCTATTCTGGTGTGCTAACCATATTCTGCAGAATTATGAACAATCTTCATTTCTCCATGTGCTTCTCCCTGTGTAATATGATCTGGAAGATTTTTGTAAGATTGATTGGGGCAGTAGATGTATTGTACAAGCACAAACCATCACTAGGTTTGTCTACAACAGTACGCTCTGCTTGAATTTATGAAGAAGTATCATCAGGCCATGTGTAATTAGAACAGGCTTCTAAACCTGTTCCAACTTCCTCTCTCTGCAGGCATGTTTAAGCAAAGGACTAAACTGAATCTTATGGTCAATAGCACTGAGTATTCTGTTACGTCGGCTTGTGTAAATAAACAACAGAGCATATCTTGTGCAGCAATTCTGGATGACAATGAATTTTGGAGAGCAGTAGAAGAATCATGGCTGTTTCTGAGCCATTCCTAAGAATTCTGAGGGAAGTAGCTGATGGTAAACCTGCTGTTGGGTTCCTTTATGACTGATGACGAAAGCTAAGGAAGCAATTAGGACATATTATATCATGGATGAGAGTAAGTGCAAAACACTCTTAGATGTTGTGTGACAAGAAATGGCATAACCAGCTTCACACTTCGCTACATTCAGTCGGCAGCATTTTTAAACCCTTGCATACAGTATAACCCGAAGGTCAAGTTCTGGCTGCTATAAAAGAAGATTTCTTCAATGTTTTGGAAAAACTACTTCCAACACGATTTTAAGGCACATATCACAAATCAGATTCTTTTGTTTCAGCGAGCAACTGGAATGTTTGGTGTGTAACCTGGCAAAAGAAGCACGTGACACAGTTTCACCTGGTATGTATCAATTCAACATGCTTGAATTTCAATGTCCTTCATTTGACATTGGCAAGAAATGAATCCTTTTTTCTGTTGTTGGTCAAATATATGAATTATCTGGAATCTTTTCAATGTTTTCTGAGGTTTTTTTGTAAAGTCCTGTGTTTTTTGGTGGCTGAATGTTGAGCTCATCACACTGTCCATTTCAAATGAAGTCGAAGACTCACCTGGGCTTTTCGATTTTGATGTTATAGTTTCTTATTTTACGATAATTTAGTGTAGTGAACAGCTGTAGTAACTTGTTTAACTGTACATTTACAGGAGAATGGTGGGACAATATGGGGATTCAGCACCAGTATTGCAGAAAGTAGCCATAAGATCCTCAGTCAAGTTTGCAGTACTTCAACATTCGAGAAGCAAGGAGCACATTCGAGCAGATTCATTGTGAGAAGAATAAAATCGACAAAGAAGCATTGAACGATCTTGTCAGCAAAATTACAACCTCAAATTGGAAGGCCTCAATATAAGATTCTGTACATTGATCCAATCCAGCTTGCTGACATTGATATGACATCAGAATGGGTGGAAGAGATCGAGACCCCAGCCCAACACAATGGCTTGATCGTTTTGGACCTGCCTACGACGTAGTGACTTGAACACAACAATTCAGTACTGCGTTTTTTGGCGCAAAACGATGGCGATTTTGGTTTGTGACTATGAATCCAGAATCGCGCATGCACCTGTATTTGTAGATCATTCTTAATAGTTTAGCTTAGAAATACCTTGTATAGTAGTAATAATAAAAAATTGTCCCATGTCATGTATTGATCATGTCGAATTAAGGTATGCAAAGATCTCTTTACTGACAGCGCAAAATTTCTCCAATTTGATCAGGTATTATGCAGCCCTTGCATATTGAGCTACAGAGAATCCATCTTCTTTCGACAGGAAATTTACAGTTTCTGTCAACTTTAGACAATTCGACAACTGATTTCAGATTGACAAGAACAAAATGGAGTATGAATCTCAGGAGTCAGAACTGTCAAAGCCATTTTATTCATCCAAAACATAATCTTTCCTCCATACATAATCAAATCTAAAGCATATGATTCATCTCATTCACTAATTTTTACCCTAAAAACAAAGAACAAGACTGAACTTTCAAGTAAAATTCTGCTATTCGTGCATCATTTTCCTAAAAATGAGGGCAAAACTTCACCCTCCATTTCACATAACCTCCTCTCAATCAAACATCCTCATTCGAGCCGCCACTCGATTCGAGAGAACCCATCTCGGCCATCATTTTCTCTCTATTCTGCAATTGCCTCTCAACAGCAACCTGTACAAACCTGAATAATTCAATATTAAACAAGAAACATTAATTTATGAATAGAAATTTAACAAAGCTAAAAAAAAAAAAAAAAATTAAGGAAAAAATAAATAAAATAAATGATTTCCACTGCACTTCCAAGAGCACAAATCCAAAGAACCCTCATGGACCATTTTCAGGAATTGTTCCCCTTGTCATTTTACCTGTAAAAAAAAAAAAAAAAAAAAAATCAAATTTAGAAAATTGAAGAAAATATTTTGGTAGTAAAAAGATTCAAACTTTCGATCGATATAATTGCAAACAATATCAATTAGATAAAATTAAGAAAATTAGTAAATTAATATTTGTATAATGCAAACAAATATCATCAGCAGTAAACTTCAATCAGTCAAAATTACGAAACATACTTACGAAATGGAATTATTATAGAATGTGGCAATTTCGTAAAATTATTAATTAGGGTTTGCAATATTATCGTGATTATAAATTGAATTGGGGGAATAACTAACAGATGTAAATAGAGATATAGGGACTTAGAGAGTACCTATTAGCTGATTGGAGAGACCGAAATAATACTTGGAAAATTTTTGATCTTATGTTGTTTTTTGGGGACTAGTATATGTGCCTAGTGTGACTTGTGGTACTGCCTATAATAGGTAAACTCGTTTTAGACTTAAGATGTTAGCGAGCTAAGTTAAGGTGACGTATACTACTTAAAAAATAACTTTGAAACTCTAGAGATGCTCAAAAATCTAATGGTACTTTGTTAAATAAGATGAATGTCTGATTGGGGAGAGGAATATCTTTTAAATTGGTTTTGTAATGTTACAATTCTTTTTGAGCTCTATGTACAAATTTTAACATTATATCAATTGTCCTCATCCACAAGTTGTATAAAGTATTGTAAATAGTAGAGGTTTAACAAAATACGCATTTATAAGGTTATTAATAAATAAGGAATCTACTTAATTACTTTAAAATATCAATAATTAGATTTTCTACACAGTCTGATAACAAATTTAACAATCATCCTATTGTCTACATAGTGACAATCGGCTCACTAAATTGTCCTTGCCACAACAAACATTTTGCATTTAAAAATCAATCACTGCAAGTTGAAAATTTGAGACTTGGGAGTATTGTCATTGCATCTGTTGCAACACGGATAAGTATACTCCTACGAAGTATGATACAGCATCAGACACATGAGAAGTCCATGTTATGTCACAACATAGGATGGAAGAAAATTTATTTAGATACCAAAATAATCTTTCCAACCATGTTACAAATTCGTGTACATCTAAACGCTGGACACAACAATACAACATGCTATGCAAGTGACTTCAACATACTCTAAAATCTCCTATCCTGCTACCTAATACTTTAGCGGCAACTGTTAGCCGTTCTTTAAAAGCAACGATTCATCAAGCAGACTGCAGAATTGTTCTCAGTCAGCTTATACTGCAAAAAAAAACCGTAGTAGCCGTCAACAAGTTCTCATTTTTCTCGCCTTGCTCAAAACTCCATTAGAGACTGAGTTATTACTCTAGATAGCAAGTTCTCTGTATAATATGTGAAGTTTCTGATCTCTTTCTTATCAGATCTCATTTCTTCTTCTTGTCCCCCATATTCTTCAGATTGCCCTACAGCACAATTGACAGTGGTAGTCAAATTACAACATAAAATCACTTCATATAAGATTATAAGCGCTTGAGAGTTGATATTCACCTCATAGTCCCAGATAACACACATTTTAGGATAACTATATCACTCAATC
>PYUH01000456.1:352725-412971 GCA_016808085.1 Suaeda aralocaspica
TTTTTTTTTTTTTTTTTTTTTTTACAGGTAAAATGACAAGGGGAACAATTCCTGATAAATGGTCCATGAGGGTTCTTTGGATTTGTGCTCTTGGAAGTGCAGTTGGTAAATCATTTTATTTTATTTCATTTTTTCCTTAATTTTTTTTTTTTTTTTAGCTTTTGTTAAATTTCTATTCATAAATTAATGTTTCTTGTTTAATATTGAATTATTCAGGTTTGTACATGGTTGCTGTTGAGAGGCAATTGCAGAATAGAGAGAAAATGATGGCCGAGATGGGTTCTCTCGAATCGAGTGGCGGCTCGAATGAGGATGTTTGATTGAGAGGAGGTTATGTGAAATGGAGGGTGAAGTTTTGCCCTTCATTTTTAGGAAAATGATGCACGAATAGCAGAATTTTACTTGAAAGTTCAGTCTTGTTCTTTGTATTTTAGGGTAAAAATTAGTGAATGAGATGAATCATATGCTTTAGATTTGATTATGTATGGAGGAAAGATTATGTTTTGGATGAATAAAATGGCTTTGACAGTTCTGACTCCTGAGATTCATACTCCATATTTTGTTCTTGTCAATCTGAAATCAGTTGTCGAATTGTCTAAAGTTGACAGAAACTGTAAATTTCCTGTCGAAAGAAGATGGATTCTCTGTAGCTCAAGTATGCAAGGGCTGCATAATATACCTGATCAAATTTGGAGAAATTTTGCGCTGTCAGTAAAGAGATCTTTGCATACCTTAATTCGACATGATCATATACATGAACATGGGACAATTTTTTTATTATTACTACTAATACAAGGTATTTCTAAAGCTAAACTATTAAGAATGATCTACAACATACATGGTGCATGCGCGAATTCTGGATTCATAGTCACAAACCAAAATCGCACTCGTTTGCGCCAAAAAACGCAGTACTGAATTGTCTTGTGTTCAAGTCACTTACGTCGTAGGCAGGTCCAAAACGATCAAGCCATTGTGTTGGGCTTGGGGTCTCGATCTCTTCCACCCATTCTGATGTCATATCAATGTCAGCAAGCTGGATTGGATCAATGTCCACAGACTTCTTATATTGAGGCCTTCCCAATTTGAGGTTGTAATTTATGCTGACAAGATCGTTCAATGCTTCTTTGTCGATTTTATTCTTCTTCTCACAATGAATCTGCTCGAATGTGCTCCATTGCTTCTCGAATGTTGAAGTACTGCAAACTTGACTGAGGATTCTTATGGCTACTTTCTGCAATACTGGTGCTGAATCCCCATATTGTTCCCACCATTCTCCTGTAAATGTACAAGTTAAACAAGTTACTACAGCTGTTCACTACACTAAATTATCGTAAAAATAAGAAACTATAAATCAAAATCGAAAAGCCCAGGTGAGTCTTCGACTTCATTTGAAATGGACAGTGTGATGAGCTCATACATTCAGCCACCAAAAAAAACAGGACTTTACAAAAAAAACCTCAGAAAACATTGAAAAGATTCCAGATAATTCATATATTTGACCAACAACAGAAAAAAGGATTCATTTCTTGCCAATGTCAAATGAAGGACATTGAAATTCAAGCATGTTGAATTGATACATACCAGGTGAAACTGTGTCACGTGCTTCTTTTGCCAGGTTACACCCAAACATTCCAGTTGCTCGCTGAAACAAAAGAATCTGATTTGTGATATTGTGCCTTAAATCAGGTGTTGGAAGTAGTTTTTCCAAAACATTGAAGAAATCTTCTTTTATAGCAGCCAGGAACTTGACTTCAGGGTTATACTGTATGCAAGGGTTTAAAAATGCTGCAGCTGAATGTAGCGAAGTGTGAAGCTGGTTATGCCATTTCTTGTCCACAACATCTAAGAGTGTTTTGCACTTACTCTCATCCATGATATAATATGTCCTAATTGATTCCTTAGCTTTCGTCATCAGCTCATAAAGGAACCCAACAGCAGGTTTACCATCAGCTACTTCCCTCAGAATTCTTAGGAATGGCTCAGAAACAGCAATGCATTCTTCTACTGCTCTCCAAAATTCATTGTCATCCAGAATTGCTGCACAAGATATGCTCTGTTGTTTATTTACACAAGCAGACGTAACAGAATACTCAGTGCTATTGACCATAAGCTTCAGTTTAGTCCTTTGCTTAAACAATGCCTGCAGAGAGAGGAAGTTGGAAACAGGTTTAGTAATGCCTGTTCTAATTACATCCTGGCCTGATGTATACTTCTTCATAAATTCAAGCAGAGCCGTACTGTTGTAGACAAACCTAGTGATGGTTTGTGCTTGTACAATACATCTACTGACCCAATCAATCTTACAAAAATCTTCCAGTATCATATTCACACAGTGAGAAGCACATGGAGAAATGAAGATTGTTCCATAATTCTGCAGAATATGGTTAGCAACACCAGAATAGCTGAGTGCCCCATCAACAATTATCTGCACTACATTGTCAGGGCCGATTTCTTGAATGACAGAATCAAATAAATCAGCCAAGGATTTTACATTCTTGAAATATGAAGAGGCATCCACTGACTTGTGAAAGAAGGTTCTTGACGGGGAAGAAACCAAAAAATTGACTACTGCTCGTGATTTGTTATCAGTCCATGTGTCGGCAATTATGGTACAGCCTGTTCTGCACCACTCTTTCTCTGTGTCTTTCAATCCCAGATTAATTTTGGACTTTATTTTTTCCAACCATGTAGTCTTAAGTGTTTCAGCGGATGGTCCCGAAAATCCAGAGCCACATTTTCCTATAGCTTCAACCATTAATTGGTAAGAAGAAGATCTTGCCACACTGAAATCCAACTTATTCTCAAAGAAAAACAAAGCAATACTTTCCTCCGCATTTTCGTGTTCACTTGAGGAGGTAGGATAATCTATTTGGTTCAGTGTAGGAAGAACTTTAGCAGTGGGTGATGCCTCCACAAACAAGATAGGTTTGGTCAAGAGACTACTCCCTGGAGAACCAGTTTCTGCAAGCTTTGGCTTCTTGGCAAGCGGGATTTCTCTAATTTCGTCTTTTGCTGCAATGATAGCCCTAATTTTATCAGTCACATCATCCCTCACTTTACTGCATGGATTTACTCCTTTACTAGGAAGCCGAGATAAGTGATGCTTCAATCGGCTGATACCACCATTCAAAATTCGTGAACAGAATTTGCACCTCACCTTGTTCCCATCCAGCTTATCAGCATACTCCCAACATGCATCCTTCTCACGAACCACTATAACAAAATAGGTGCCAATCAGGCAATCAATCTCTATCTGCTGAAAAGAGAAAGCGCTGACAATGTTGTCAACAAAATCTATTCAGTTATAGGAAATTTGTTGTCTGCAATACAATTTGTCAACATAATGACAATTATAACCAGTAAAATTAAGGGTTTGCTACAGTCCTCCCATGGAAAAAACACTTTAGATGGCGGAAAAAAAACATTCCAGGATCTTACAGATGAATGTGAGTCAATGTTGTGAATTCTAATGGCTTTTTAAAAAATCTTGAGTAATTAAGTATTCAATTTGTAATCGATATACTGTGTTACTTACTTCTAATGAATGATGCTGATATGTTTAACCATCTGTACAAATATATGGTAACCTGCACCCTGCGTTAATATTGAACAAAAATCATTGATAGGAGATCCCAACACTGTCAGTCAAACACAATTAACAACTTAGCAAGCACTATGCATGACATTCATTTTTTTTTTTCCAATTTCAGAGTTTGGAGATACATATTTACCAAGTTTAGCAAAATCTTTGCTTTCCCTATTCTTAAAGAGAGAATTTCGCAACATATTATCTGAATAACATCACATCAACAGATAAACTGAAGAATGCAGCTAACTCTTGTCTGAATTATGATCCATAGAACCATCTTTTTCGATGATTAGTCTTAGCAAACGTTGAAACGCTTAGCATAACATGAGTGACTTCCAAATACTTGAGAAACACTAGGTGGTGTAAAATCCCACAAGATCAAGCTAAATTTTGAAACCAAAATATCCTCAATTCAACAAGTTACATAGCATAATTAGCAAGCATAAAACCCGAAATTGGGTATTTGAGCTTAGTAGAGCAAATCATTACCCTCAAATTTCCTAGAGAACATATCAATGGCAACGCGTTCTCTTAGCTAATGTGATAACATTTGAGAAGGGAGAGTGAAGATTTTTTCCAACCTCAATGACCTATTTCACATCTTCTTAGACACTGTTACCGATATATTAGACTAGCAAAGTAATAGATAGCAATCATGAAGGGAATGGGAGGAGAGTGAATAATCATTATTCATTTTCCTTCCAAATCTCCGCAACATTTTGAGTATAGCACGGAAGGGAAATAAGTCCTTACCTAATTTCCTCCCGTGTACTCAAGCAAGGGGTGAAGGATCCCTCCCTACTCCTTCGCATCATGTCCTCTCTAAATCTTCCTTTCAAAACATAAACGTTAGGGTAATCATTTACTCCGTACATTTTTTAGACAACAAACTAGATCAAACTATAAAGTCGTGCATATAAATGCCCCTTAACTATTGGACCTAGCACGTTACCACGCCATTTCAAGAGAAGATCCACACCAATGTGTCTAACAAGACCTATGCTTAAAATTGGTTAAACCACCTAAACTTAAGTCGGTAAACTTATTGGAACTCATCTCGACTCAATGCACCTAAAACGCGCCCTAGATTTAAATCGGCTAGTATCAACAACTTAATCCGAAACCAACTTACTCGGGCAAAAGGCTAACTAAACTACACAATTTTTATTACTATAAGGTTTAAATAACATTACAATACTACATGATCAAAAACGACATCCAAAGGGGCAACGTAATTACATATAACGATCACATTAATCAGTCCAATTCATTATTTGCCACAATACAAGTCAAAGGTCAACTGAAATAAAATGCCTAATTTGACATAATTCCTTCACTAAAACAAAACAACAGTAAATCCACTATTTCAAGTTGGCTTCAATATCATACTGTATAAATTGATTTTATTTCATACCTAATTTTTTAAAAAATAAATATATACGGATAATTCAATAGAAATTATTTAATTTAATTAAAACTGAAAAAAGGAAAAAAAAAAGTGCAATTAAAAAATTAGTGATAAGTGAAAGACTTACAGATGATATATAAAGGAGAGAGATAAACGGAAGAGAAGAAGAAAGACTTTTCCGATTTGCAGAATTGAGTGAAATTATCGCGCGATATTTTATCGCGTTTTTTTAGGGTTTCGTTTGTTCTTCTCTTCTCGGGAAATTCCTCTTTTGATTTTGATTTTGATTTTCCCCTCTTTTGTTTTGTTTTCGTTGCGTTTTGCCTTTAAGACAATAGATGATATCGCGGAGTTCTATTTATTGGGATCCACCAAAGCGACGTCGTATTATTCATCATCATTTTTTTTTAATTAAAAAATAAATATTTAGTTCGGTACGATTCAAACCAAACATATAGGGCTCTACAAATTTTAACTCAATCTAAGGCTTGTTTACTCCAGCTGAAAATAGTTGAATTAAACTGAAAGTTTTTTTTATGAAGGATTAATGAGTAGCAAAATAAAAAAATAAAAAAAAAAAAAAAACTGAACTAAATTGAACTTATTTTAAGCTGAAATAAATAAGCCCTAAAACTTGCTTATCTCAATTTTTCAAATTTTTTTTGAGTTAGTTTCATTCAACATTTCACCAAGTTAAAATACACCAACCCTCAATGGTTAAAGAAAATAGGTGAAAAAGTAATTTTAAATAGCTTATTCAGAAGCAACTCTGATGTCTCTAATATAAGAAATATATTTTTTGTGTTAAGAAGTTACAAGGACAAATGGTTAGAATCCACTTTGAAACCTCGTGAAATTGAGAGAAAAACTTTGACCATGTGAGGCTCTAATATATGCCATGTTGATTACAAAAAATTAATAGATGTTGATCACTTGATCGCATTTCACAACATGCAATTATCGTCAATTTCATGTCCATGGCTAATAACTTCAATAAAATCGAATTTTCATACCTTTCTAATAGGTTGCACGGACACACCTCTAATTTGTCGTACCCTGTGTCCGACACCGACACGACACTGATATACGTTGGACACGCGTATCCTCATTGACGTAACTGATTAGGCTTATTCGAGTATCCAATAGCTTTTGAGTTATTTTTTCCTATTTAATTGTTTATGTCTTTTAGGTTTTTTAGTAGTTATTATGTTTAATAATCATATTTTTATCACCAAATTTGATATTTACCTCTATATAATTTTGAAATTATGAAGAAATTTATATATTTTCTTATTGTTTTCTTTCATGTACCCGTATCCTCAGTTTTTTCAATGACGTTTTCTCGTACCCGTTTTGTACTCGTACCCGTATCGGTATTCGTTTTTGTGCAACCTTAGGCCTGTTTACTTCAACTGAAAACAGTTGAGTTGAATTGAACCGAAAGTTTTTTATGAAGAATTAATGAGTAGCAAAATAAAAGAAGAGTTAAACTGAACTGGACTGATTTAAGCTGAAGTAACAGACCCTTAGTTTCTACGATACAATTGTTGCTATTATAGCTAGATATATAGCATAATCACATCATAGGTAACATAACAATAGTAAAAAAAAAAATTATTGTCGCTGATGAACTACTCCATAGCTCCAAACTTTGAAGGTTTCAAAGAGAGGATGAAACCTCATTTCTCCTTCCCATAATTTCCCACCATCCTTTTTTGTCCCCTCTTTTGGTCCATTTCTTATCCATACCAATTTATTATGGGGAATTACTAATATCTCACAGTGAGATGGTTAAATAAACATCTCACTGGGGTATTTTCGTCTGTTCAGTAGTAAATACATAAAAAATAGATGTTGTTGATATGTAACGGGAATTATATTACTGCATTGTATTCATACATTATGTCATTTTTTTTTAAATAAAAGGGAAATACACATTGAATACAACTTATAAATGAGAAAGCACCATCAAAATCAATTATACATCAAATCGCAAATTCAAACCCATTGAGCAAGTTGTGGTTGTTCCATTTCAATACCCACAAATATGTACTTTTAATCTCCAATTAATTAAACCCCATTGACGAACATGTGGCTGTTAACCCTTTTCAGTAGCCACACTACTAACATGTATTTATGGGGACAAATATTTAACTACCTCCTCTACAGCAAACACCTACTCACAATTACATAAGATCTTAAGGATTTCATTTTGCATTATTTAACCACAAATTCAAGAACCTATTTGGAGTAAACACCAAAGACGTCCCAGATTTTGCAGATTGTTAGGAACATTTTTAACTCGTCACTGAAGAAGAAGAACAGTAAATTAGAAAAACAGGAAATAGTTTTGTTTTGGAATTATAAATGAAAAAATTTCAACAACAATAATACACGGGCCCAACTTCTCAGTACAAAAAAATAACTACAACCCATTATGTACTTTTGTCTTTGTATTTATACACAAAAGTAATACAACCTAACTTTTTCTCTATATTTACATTACTGCTACTGTGAGATGCTCTTTAACTATCTCACAGTGAGATGCTAGGAACTCCTGTGGGAGGAAAACAAATCATGTATGAAGACATGAAGTTACACGAAATTAAAAACGAATCATAAGCACTACATTATTAAACATCATAACTTTATTTTTTCTATCCAGAATCGAACCAATAATATGGTTTCAATATACGTAGTACATAATTATTGAGTGACAATTACGTACGTTCTCAAGTCAAAACCAATACCCGATTATGATTCTTACTCCTAGATAATATGACAAACACATGACGACAAAATCACCAGCAATTTTAGATTATAACAATGTCATTTTTATAGTCTATGCATGGACTTGATTTTTCTTAAAAAATATGTTACAAGATAGAATTGAAATGTTATTCGTTGTCCAGATCAACATACTTACTATCGTTCAATAAAAAGTTGATAGTATTGGGCTGTGGTGGGCGAGTGGTGCAGTGAGTGTAGGTAGGATGGTTGGGTGGAGGGTGGTGGCACGGTATTGGTAGAGGTGGAATTGATGTTTGTGATAGAAGGGTAAAATAAGAAGTTCAAGTATAAATTTGAACGATAATTAGAATTTTTTGGACAACGTACAGTATTCCCATGGATAAAATAGAAGAAACTAATGGAGTTAAGATTTTGCTCTCTCCAAAGTTGATCAATACTAACTTGTCAAATTTTACAATAATCAGGGATAAATATGTACAATCAATGTTCAATTACAGTTTCGAAAAAGCTTCCCTCAGGTCGAATCACTAAAGATTTTTCTTTTTTACTATATATCCTCAATCATGATTGCAATTTAATTAAACACAAGTAGGTTAAGTCAATAATCTCCTTCAAAGAAGAAGGTGTTGTAACAACCTATTGCAAGGTTAACACGAACTCCATGATGAAACACATTGACAAAATGTAGTTGATTATATTACATCCGTTCCAATTAGTCGCAACAATTAAATATTATTTGTGAGATATAAATATTCAATTGTTGCAACTAATTGGAAACAAAAGTAGTAGTATATTGTATGACTTTTGTTTACAAACGTAGACTTTAATATACAGTAATGGAAGACATACAATTATGATCTTATGCATTGGATACATACAACGTAATGGAAGACATGAGACAAATAACAATGTGCACAAAACTTATAATCAGATTCATCACACAGTTATGAAAGCATAAGATAATTAACCATTTTCTTATCACTAAAATTGAGGAAGAATAAACAATTTCAGGTTATCCTATGGCAAACAATTGCGTGATACCGTAGAAGAGAACTACGGAATTTCATTATCTTATTTATAATTATAATTATAATTATAATTATAATTATAATTATAATTATAATTATAATCCCCCCCCCTAATTGAATAATTGCATGCAAACGACAAATGCGGTCATAGCATCCGTAAATCCGTAATGCATTTGTGCAAGTGCAATATTTTATTATGTTCATTACCTCAACAAAAATTCTTTGGTGAAGACTGAAGACCACCAAACTTCAAGTGTTCAAATAGTCAAATTAACATAAGCCTCAAAACTTGCGGTATTTGTCATTCATTTATCCCTTTACAACCTCCTTGTCAAATATCCCTTTCCTAATATTTGCATCTAAAATGCTCCGCCACCATTAATAAAACTGTCGTAGACGGTGAATTCATACAGCAAAGATTATGAGAATGAGTGAGAGATCAATTTTTGTACCGAATCATTATATAAGAGTATTTTTACACAAATGCACGATCCATTTACAACCTCCTTTACGAATTATATATAACAGTTTGGTTTTATTTGTGAGGTATACAAAAATTAAGTGTTGCACATAATTAATAACGGAGGTAGTGCATGTTTAGAACTGTCTAATAGAAATTCTAAGAAATTCAAATTTCTTCCTAGCACTTATTCAATTTCACATTTGCACCAACATGTACAGATCACAAATTCACAATATGGATTGATACATGTACAGATCACAATGGATATATCAATACATCATGCAAGGACATGGAAAAACTATCAAGGTACAAATTAAAGCAACCTAGCTTAGCTTTGGTGGCTTTTTGGTTAAATAATTTAGATGACTCATTAACCTTTAGTTTTTATATATGAATTGAAGTATATCATAATAATAAGACTAACAAACTTGAGACAGAACAACTACAATCAGTAGCTTGTTATTAAAAGAAAATTAGAGCCAAGTCATACTTAATTACAAGAGATTTTCACATTATTATATAAGATCTTAACAGCTAATTGGATACGTCTAAGGTCTGTCAAACTTTTCGATTTCTTAGTTGGCTATTTCTCAAGTTTAATTAAGAAGTACATAACCACATACCTTACATAATACCCAAAGTTAAAACAAAAAATTCGGTAGAAAATATGTAGGCTGACTAATTATAATTTATAAGACGGTCTCACTAAAAAATTGATTGTCTCGATAATTATGTATTTAGTATATAACTATATCTAGTACAATAATTTTTATATGCTTGTAGACACTACCGTGCCACTTATTCTCTTTGGCAAAAACAATAATTACAAAAAAGTAGTTTGATTACTTCATTGTACGTATTATCTTATAAATTCCTCATTGATTAATTAGTATATACTCCATAGTATATGTATGTGCATGAACTTCTTTGAACGTGGGGTTAGTTTTCTATAATATAGATTAGTAGTTAGCTTATTGTTTGCATGCATAATTAAAGTCCCCACTAAACCACTTATAAAGACTTTAGTCTAGTGGCCTTATGTTTTATATGTTTAAGGCAATTGACAAAAGTAGAGTGTAGAGAGGTAGAGACTACGCATATCACAATTTTCTTTCACATTTTACAAGGTAGGTGAAGATAATAATTTAATCATAATAATATGATAGCGTTATTGTGAATTTGGTTAGTTACTGAAGGTTCAAAATCATTGCACACGTTACCGCCAAAAAAAACAAAAATGAAAATGAAAATAGGAATCTCTAACTACTAATTATTTACGTAAATGTATGATTATTACTTTGATAGTTGTCCAATTTCTCATTAAAAAAAGCTTGCAAGCAAATGGAACTATGGGAGTTGCCCTAATAATCAATCAAAGTGTTGCTATTCATCTATATTCCTAATAAGAGCTATAATCAAACCAAATTTCGTCATGGAAGGAATTCATATGGTCGAACATACTTCAAACCAAATACAAATAATTGAACATAGTAACCCTTTAAGCATATCGATCAAACAATGATCAAGCTAGTGAATTGTACTCTCGTTCAATTGTTCACAACTAAATCAAAACTACATAGTATTATACATTTACCCAAAGCTTTTGAATCAAAACCAATTACCTCATTTACAATTATCAAATCTTATAACTTACCATGCATGGTTGTTCTAACTTGGATCATGCAATGTACATATTATTCTATGAATCTCAACATTCTATCAAATTGCCAATAATGTACATTTTCAATTAATTTATCTATCCCAAAATATCAAACGAACAAAATATATAAGAAAACGTGCAACATAACTTATTCACTTCATTCCCACAAAAATACTTGAAAGAAAAGTAAACTTACAAAAGAAAACTCCCATATTTATAAAGAAGACAATTACTATAAGATGAACAAATGGATAACCAGGCTACTCACATGGGAGACATATTATTATCATTTATCAATTAAATCATGAAAAAGTATTTCCAAAAAAAACAAAAACCTAAAAAGAAAAAAAAAAATAAAACAAAACAAAACAATGGAGTAAATGCTAATGCTAATATTGAAGCAAGCAATAAGTAGCAGGAAGCAAAGAATTTCTAATTTCCTAATTAGTTGTCTCATTTTTGTCCCCACGTGGCATCTCCCACTTCTTACGCCCCATTTCTTTCCCATTATTCTAATCCCATCATTATTGTGTTTATTTAATGAACTTACCCAACTAAACCCATCCTAACATTTACTAAAAAAAATTCCATTACATCCTATATAATGAGTAGACTATAACAAAGAGTGAGGGATAGCTTAGTTCGATAAAGTTCTTTAATTCCAGATGTCCTAGAGTCAATTTTTATTACCTGTCCTCATAGCTACTTAGGGCAAAAATAATGTGTATACCAAAAGTGGTACAACACATATATAAAGGTAAAAATGAAAACTTGAATCTTCAACATAATTTTACTTTGACTACAATATTTAATGCTTATATAATTATATATAATACTAACACGTCGGCATATTACATACGAATTTTAGTTAAAAAATTAATATTTTTTTGGCTATGCATCACCTATTATAATATAACAAAAAGTAAAAAAAAGTTCATTTAAATAGTGTCATAAATCTTAAATGACCATCATCAAATATAAATTTTTTTATAGGTTGACCTTGTTTCCCTCTCTCTCTATTCATGGCTTTCTCTTTAACAAGCAATAACAGTTTTGTCAATCACATGCTTTGCTACCTTCCATCATTTCTTCTTTTCTCTGTTTTTCACTGATGAAATTCAGAGAATTTAAGTCAGAATTATTGTTTCAAATCAATTTCTGATACAAACCCATTTTTTAAATTCATCAAAAGTTTACAACTTTGTTGTTAAAATTCAACCTTCTCACTTAAATCAACTCAAAATTTGAGTTTTTTAACACAAAAATGGTTGCTCTGTTTCATCTCCCATGTTTTATGATCATGTAAGTAAACCTCAAACTTCTCTTTGTTTTAATCTATCTTTTGTATTCTCTGTTTGTTTCGCGGCAAAATCGGAACTTTTTCCCTTTTTTCCAAAAAAAAAAATTGGTTTTTCTTGTATTAAACTCATGTATTTTCCTAAATTTAGTGAATTTTTTCAAAGAAAACCAAACAACCCACCTAACTTTTGATGATAAGAAGAAAAAACATGTCAAATGTGTGATTACTGACTGTACTTAATTATTCTTTGCGTAACTGAATTTACTAAATTTACTGAATATATGCTGTTAATTACTGGCTGTCAAATATGACCGTTGAACTTAATACACCAACGTTTAACAATTAAATGCAAGAAAAAGACCATTCAATAACCTTTTGTATGTTGTTTTGATGATAAATCTTTCATTTTTTTTAAATTTTTTATACTTATACCATATTATTTTTCTTTCTTTTTTTAGATTATGACCAAATAATTGGTTACCAAATCTTTATCCTAGATTCCTCATTTGAAGAAGATAATGAAAATGGGGTTTTATGGATTCATCAAATTCACAAGAATTACTCTCATTTTATTATTTGGGTTATGTTTGGTTCATGTGTATGGTGAGCCATGGGATGATAAACAAGCATTGTATGATTTCCTACAAAATATTCAACATGGGAGGTCTTTAAACTGGGATCCAAACACCCCTTTATGCACTGCTTGGACAGGTGTCAGATGCAATGACGGGCAAACAAGGGTTCTGGAACTACGGTTACCTGGAATCGGAATCCGGGGTTGGATTCCACCAAACACTCTTAGCCGCGTTACAAGCTTAGAAATACTTAGCCTTAGAAACAATGTGATATCAGGTGTTGTTCCATCGGATTTTTCGAATTTGAAAAACTTAACTTCTTTGTATCTTCAGAATAACAGGTTTTATGGTCCTTTGGAATTTAATTTCTCTGATTGGCAGAATATTGATGTTGTTGATTTGTCCCATAACTACTTTAATGGTAGTGTTCCGAATTCGATATCGAATTTAACCCACCTTTCAAGCCTTGATCTTTCAAACAACTTGTTTTCGGGTCATATTCCTGATGGTTTGGGTAGTATTTCAAGTTTGAGGTACTTGAACTTGTCTAATAACAATTTGAATGGGAGTATTCCTGACTCCTTGTTGAGGTTTCCGAGCTCAGCATTCTCTGGTAATAATGTTACGTCTAGGGAGGTTTCGATTCCTCCGATACCATCTTCATTCCCGCCTAAGAGCTCCCACCCTCATAAGTCTAAGAAGATCAGTGAGACAGCATTGTTGGGGACTGTGATTGGTGGTGCTATCCTTGTTTTCATCATGATTGTTTTATGTATGATCATGTTTTGGTCGAAAAAACAAGGTTCCCAACAAAGTAATAGGGATGAGGAGGAGCCACAAATGAAGAAGAAAAAGGGACCTGCAGAAAGCCGGGAAGAGAGGGATGCAAGGGTTACATTTTTTGAAGGCTCGAATATGGCATTTGATTTGGAGGATCTTCTTAGAGCCTCGGCTGAGGTCCTTGGGAAGGGCTTGTTTGGAACAACTTATAAGGCCACCCTAGAGGATTGTAACACGGTTGTGGTGAAGAGGCTCAAAGAAGTTGGTGTGGGAAAGCGAGAATTCGAACAGCAAATGGAGCTTGTTGGTAAAATTAAGCATGACAATGTAGCTCCTCTTAGAGCATACTATTATTCCAAAGATGAGAAGCTCATTGTTTATGATTATTTCAAGCAAGGCAGCTTGTCAACTATTTTACATGGTATACTAAATTATTTTGTGTATTCTTTTTGTCTTAGGTACAAGGGTTTTTGAATTGTTTAACTGATGTAATATTTTGCAGGAAAACGAGAGAATCGATCTCCATTGGATTGGGAAACCAGGATAAAAATCGCAGTAGGTGCAGCAAGAGGGCTTGCACACATACATTCACAAAGTGGTGGGAAGCTAGTCCATGGAAATGTAAAATCCTCAAACATTTTTGTCAATTCTCAATCTTATGGTTGTGTATCGGACCTTGGGTTAGTACCTATTGTCACACCTATGGTCCCACCGATTCAACGAATAGTAGGGTATCGGGCCCCAGAAGTCACGGACCCTCGAAAGGCAACACAATCATCGGATGTCTATAGCTTCGGAGTCCTACTACTCGAACTCCTAACAGGAAAAACTCCCCTAGGAGAAGGGACACCCCTAGTAAAATGGGTGAATTCTGTGGTCAGAGAAGAGTGGACTGCTGAAGTATTTGATATAGAGCTCTTAAAATACCCTAACATAGAGGAGGAAATGGTGACAATGCTACAAGTGGGACTGGCTTGCACGGAGCACGTTCCGGGTAAAAGGCCAAAGATGTCAGAATTGGTCCGAATGGTGGAGGAAATCCGACGAGACACTCGGCCATCCTCGGAAGTTTCGACACCAACACCCACAGGACTTTCACATACAGCTGAAGTAGGATCTAGTAGTAATTATGCTACCCCACAATAAGATTGTTATTTGTCTTGGTAGCTAAATTTAGTTGTAACAAACATTGTTGGAATTTTTTTTTTTTTTTTTTCCATCTTCATTTTTCCTTTTTTGCTAGAAGTAATGATGATTTTGCTTATAAATTGAGGCACATGGCATGGATTATTTTAGTGATTGTGTAGTATTTTGTTATTGGTAGAAAGTGGGATGAAAGTAGTTTACCAACTTAGGGACAGCAGATGTCAAGAGTTAGATAACACCATTATTTCATTACATGATTTCCAGCAAAAATATACTGTCTAATGTGGCTTCAACTAGTCATTGTCAAATCTATACCTACCTTTTTCATGCCTTATTTGCAGCTTCAAGTTTAAGATTTTAATAATAATGACTAAAATTTTTTTGGATATGATCATGCTTAAATCAACCACAAGAATGAAATCAATAAGTTTGTGGAACGTACAAACAAGATATTTTGTTCGTACCACACCGTCAAAACACTAAACACTATAAAACCAAAATAAAATGACATTTATAACTCAGCATTTCGTCGATTCAGAAAGCTTCACCTAGGTTTTTCTTAGTTTAATGTTAGCAAGAAATGATCACATAATTTAAAAAGAAATCATGTATACCTTGAATCAAAGTTTTTAAGGACAAAAAAGACTTTGATGGTAGGTCTTATTTTATGAGAGTAAAGTATGTTGATTAAAGAATTTTAATAAACCCTCTAAACTAAACAAATCTCAAAGCTGAAAAATTTGACTGCTACACGATTTATGTTCAGTACTTGTTTGTTTTCATTGCCTTTCAAAGTTTCAATAACCACCAACAAAAGAGGTACGGTAACTCAGTCAAATTTTTGTCACAAAGTTCATACTTGGAAAAACAAAAATTTTTGAACCAAATATTAAAATAATACAGATTAACTCAATTAAAGTGGAAAACTAGAGATCGCACAGAAACTTCTAAAGATGTGAAGTTCGATGTCTAAAACTACGTGTGTTGGACTGTTGGATACGAGTAGTTCACAAATACTACAGTCTTCATATTTTTCTGCTCATTGATTAGTACTATAGTGAATTTGCTTAACAAATTAGCAATCAAGTAATCACGACTAGTCTTGTTCTTTTGGATTGAATATCACTGATTTAGATTAAACTGAAATTTTATTACTCCGTATTATTTTTGTTTTTACGGGTTTTTTAATAAAAAAAAATTTATATAAAACGATTTTATTTGATAAGTTCGCTAAATAGTTATACAAAAAAATATATTAAATTATAAAACACGATAGTTAAAGAAAATCCACAAATAATTGGAATCTTATTGAGACTTGTTATAATAAAAAAATAAAACAAGCGCACTAAACTTTTATGAACTAAACTGAAATGAAAATAAGTTTAAAAGAACATGGCCTAATTTGATCTTCCTCTGTCCTCCCTCCACTCTCTAACAATTCCCCCTACCAAACACATGTCACAAGACCAACTGCATAACCTCGATAACCTCCACCACCACATAAGCCCAACACTTTGTCTACGGCTTTAAACACCCAACCCCTGCAAAGAAAATAAAGACTACATGACTCCTTGTGTTCCTCATTGTAGTGGTAATAGCAGCAATGGTAAGGAGTGAGTGAGTAATTGTGGGTGGAACAATGGAACACTACGCACTAAATTTCTAAGGCCTTGTTTGGTTTACCATGAAAATTAACTTTCAATAGGAAATCACATTTCATAGGAAGTTCTTTCCTACTCATTTCTATATGAATTAGGCTAAATTATTGGGTTGTCACTTGTCCCCATTTGCATCCATATTTGCTTTGGCTAAACATAACTATAGAATAGAAATTCCAGCTAATTTCGATATAGCCCTCAAACCATGTCAAAAAAAAATACAACCCCTCAAAGCTATTTCCTAAGAAATAAACTTTCAACCAAACAACACCTAAAGCGCTATTATCCACTAGCCAATTGTATCCATATTTGCTTGGATGAACATAACTAAAGAACATAAATTCTAGCTAATTTTGATATACCAAAAGTTACACATGGGTGGTTATTCAAGAATGATCATTGATGATTTCCCCCCTGGTTTACTGGGTAACATACTAGCATGTGAGCGCGTGCATTATTAAATGCTCACAGCCCAAAACCAGATCAAATTTTGGAATTTAAATTCTAAACAACTGGAGGAAATTTTCTTGAATAATGGAATGTCACATAGCATTCTGATAGATTCATGGTACATGACTACATTTACACATTTAAAATCTTCTAAAATTTCCATACGAACACGTAAGAAGATCAAATATGAGAGAGACAGTGAAACCTAGAACAAAGAGATGCAAAAAAAGATCTACATAGTTGTGTAGTTTAAAGATATAGTAACAATGACCTCGATGCATGATGCAGCAAATCCAGGAAATCATCATCAATCAGCAAATTTGGCACACAGAATCCAAGCCGTGATATCCTGATATTAGTCTCCTTCATGCTTTCGTAAAATCCGTGTCTTTACTCCACCTGGTTAAGTATACAAGCAAAGGGAGAAACATATTAAGAGATGAACCATACACTGAACATGAGACACTTCAATTGTGAAAACAAGACTGAAGCCAAAAATCGCACAAACCTTCAACTTCCTCAAAATGGACCTCCTTCACCAAATCAGCAGCTGGATTATACTCGAACCTAAAACATAAATACGGCAAGAATAACCATCAGAAGTAAATTGGATGTGACAAATTAGCGGAACTGAACCATCCACATTCCACAATAAAAACAGACTGTAATTTTGTAACAGTGGAATCTCTAAGTTAGTCGACCCAACAATCACATATTCTAGCAGGGTGATAAGGCTGTTAAAAAGCTAAAAATTGCCAAGACATGAGGAAAACAGCACTACTCGTAATTATTATACACAGACCTCTAGGAAGATTATAAAGCAGATAAGAAATATCCCAGCTTTGATATGTAATAACTAATAACTAATCAGCTGCATAAAACGCAAACACTTCTGAATCAGCATAATCAGTACATATTAAAAGAAACCTAGTTGAAACTTGAAACAACAGAGACCTCATCACACCTCACATCGCTAACAACCACCCTCATCCAAAATTGCTTATGCCTTTGCTAGGAACTGATAAAAATGGGGTAAGGGTAGTTTAGGGAATAGATAATAAGTTTGTTATTTGTTAGTAGCTTGAAGAAGATAAGGAATTAGCAACAGCATCATTTGCCTATAAATAGAGGCAACCAAGGTGGGGGAAAGAATATTTTGAATATTGATGAGAGTTCAGAGTTGTATTGGAGTGATCAAGCCACTCAAAAGCTTGTATTAAGAAAGAATCCACCTCTCGGAAGTGAATTCATTGTTCATTTTAGTGTAAATTTGCATTTTCATGATATAATCATCATCTTCTTCCTTAATTTCTGTCATTGTTATCATGGATGCTATGCTAATTCATAGCACCCTGTCTTTCTCTTATCCATCCATCCTTTCACCAATCTTCAAGCCTCCTTACCGGTGTGTTATCCGGTATACATCTTTAAATACTAAACCATCTTAGATGATTTTCCCTCATCTTATCCCCAACAGATGCAACCTTTACTCTCTTCCTAATAACCACATTGCTCATTTTGACTTATCTTCTATGCCCACACATCCAACAAAGCATGCACATCTTTCCCCCAATCATAGTGAATACATCTCACAAAAATCCAACCTCACCGCAATAACTACAGGAGTCATTCTGAACGACTTTTCACTTTCCCCACACAAAATCTAATGAACATGCCTTAAAGCAACACTCTATTTGAGAAAACAAAAACCAGAATGGTTGACGGTTCTTAAGAGCTCGGACACTAAACCATCATTAGACATTGCTAACAGATCTTTGTAATGAAACAGGAAACCTACATTTGGTAGGTGAAATTCTAGAAAGTCCTAAAAGTACTGTTAATTAGGTAACAAAGGTTACAGGACAGGTGCAAATTGGAGCACAGACATGAACGTTTACAACCACCTTGATGCTTAATGGAGATATCACACAGTAAGATGGAAGGGATTTTAAGAAGCACTTGAGTTCAATTATATAAGAGGATCGTATAAACACATCAGTTGAGATTTTGAGATTGATACAAGTATACAACAGATGCCAAATAGATGGCTAGCCGGTAAAACTTGATCGTATAAATTTTTTACAGTTGTGATTCTCGGCGCCAATACTTCACATTATCCTTTCAAGAACTAAAGATATGCTACACAAGTTTAAAAATTACCTGTTCTTGAAAACTACATCAATCTCAAAGCTAGATGTATTCTTTGCAGCATCCACCAAGACAATAACAATCTCACTTTTTCTAGTGCTTGCCATTAGAACATCATACTCAGTCGGGATTACAATTGTGAAGAAATTATCAGACAATTTGCTTAAATATAGCTTCTCCACAGCTGCAAGGGTTATCCGCCGCTTAAGGGTACAGCTCACAGGATCAATCAAGTAAAGAGCAAAGTCTGTTATAATGAGAATGCGCCTCTTTGTCTTCCCAGAACCAGTAAACTTCAAAACTTTATCAGCAAAGAGTACTTGCCTGTCACCTACAAGATAGAGGCGACAAGATATATTAAAATACATAGTATATAATTAACACTCAATCAATTTACAGTTTATTGATTCCTCAAACCTATCTCAGCAAGCTATGGAAGAATGAAGCACATCAAGGTCAGTTGATGATACAGTAAAATTGTAGTCACCCCAAAATAAAATATGCAATTTAAGTGCTCAGCAGAACAATCACTTAATGCCTAACCACGTGAGATCAAAATTTCAAAAGGTTCAGCACAAGATGTGTATCAAATCCACAAACATCAAAGTTTTACAAAGAGGACATTTTTTCATGTACTGGCGTACCAGAACTTCATAAGACATGTGAAATAACCACGATTTCTCAACTAACCAATTGGAAACCAGTGATCATTACATTCACCATTAAGATTGAATTACAAAGTTGACTGAGAGAGTTCACCAACACTTATTGACTATTGTAAATACAAAGGCGGGAGAAAAGAGAAAATTTTAATTTACGAAACCAGAAGAAACAGACAGGGAACAGAAAGAAGATGCTAAATCTGACAGGTTAGAGCAGAAAATGAATAGTACCCAATTATGCACTATTCCTCAACATTATTATGCCAACCCATTTGTTTAAGAAGCAAGCATGTAACAATATTTTACGAAAACTCCAACATTGAAGACCTTAGTAGTGCTGAAAGAATAATTTAGCAAAAACATCATATGTCATAGAGAGGTAAGGCGAAATGCTTTTGGACTAAATTAATCTGCGACAAATTTGATGCAAAAAAAGAACCACGTAAATCCATCTGAACAAAATGAGTTGATTCTAGATTTCTAACCAAACAAACCCAACTTGCCTAAATTAAAATTCTAAAAAGTCCAAAATAACTGCGTCCATCGAGGAAAAGGCACACTGCCGAGAGGAAATAATTCACGAGCCTTACTATCCTGTAAGACAGCAGATTAGACCTGGTTATTGGGCGAGTCGGTACCTTACTTAATCTAAAATGTACTTTGTACCTCACTGCATAACTCGATTTAATTTTGAAATGGCAATTATAGCAAGATTAAGGGCGAAAGAAGGTCGATTACAGCTGGAATTAATGATTACTGAAGAATGTTTACAAAACTCTGAATGTCTAAGCATTTTGGTGCTCAAATCACACTCTCATGAACAAGCAATCAAAATTCAAGCTCCATAAACGCTAATGCCTAATCGTCGTCTTTTGCTGTCAAATCGGTCTCAATTTCAATACTCCACAAGCGTAACAAGTTTGTGTCAATGACGGTAAATCGATAATGCACTAACATCCTCACAGTTGTTCTCAATTACTGTAATTCTGCCAATTCCATTAATTCAAATTCATCAACATATCTCAATTCTAAAGGCTAAATCATCAATATCACAAGAAACAATTACTAAACAAACAACAAAATATTCCCCTAATTTATAAATAAATTAGAGTAACCCTAATTACAAATAAAGTAGCCAAAAACAAAATCACAAATCAATTTTCCACACAAAATGAAATCATAATCAATCAAACTAAAAAAAATGATAACTTAATAAAGAAAATACCTTGTTTATCAAGAATTTTGAGAAGAAAAGGGTTTGAAGAAACATCAAGATAATCTCCAGTATATTCTCTTCGAAATGAAGCCATTCTTCGAGCTTTAACCCCCATGAACGGTTCTAGATCATCCGATGGATTCTCATCTGACGGCTGAGGTTGAGTTACGTCGTCAGAATCTTCCATTTTGACACGGCGGTTGTTGAATCTACTGTGGTACTTGTCCATTTTCCGGCGAATCTTTTGAGATTCCGGTGGTTTCACTTTGTTTGCGCTCTATTTGCTTCAACGTTATGAACTTAACACGGAAGGAGCCATAGTTTCAACGTTTACGGTACTCGTAAACATGCAATTGGATAATATCTAAGAAACCACTTTAATATCTATAAATATTAAATTATATGGTATTTTCATAAATAAGTAGAAAATTTTATTACCACACTATCCCTTAAAATTCATATAGACGATCTTACCTCTGAACTTTTAACATATTACCTCAAAATGGCATTGTAATATGCAGTTTTGCTTGTCATTATGGTTTACTGGTCATCCTTCCCAAACAATTAAAGTAATTTTTCGGAAATGTTTTTGAAATTGTTTTGTAAGTTAAAAACTAACGAGCGTATCATAATTGTTGGATGAACATGTTAAAAATATTACATCGTGAGCATGTATGATTTAAGCTTGAATTCCCAAATTTAATATCATTTGGGAAAATTTGTTAGCAAAATTCCCAAACTAAATAGTTAGGAGGTCGGCCCTAGAGTTAATTATGGCTATTAGCAATCTGAAAAATCATTCTTAGTATAGAATTTTTCATAGCAATATAAAAAATAAAGTACGCAATATGATCAGAAGATTTATTTTATTTGTTTGTGTAAATAGCATTTGTAGTAATGGTAAGGGAGTGAATTGTGGTAAAGTAGTGAAATGTGCTCATGTATTCTTAGAGGGACAACACAAACACCCCTTGTTGGCTTATACAATAGAGAATTTTTTGTTCGGACTTCGAGTAAACTGTAAACCTATTGTTAACAATAACTCCCTATGAATTTATTTATTTATTTTGAGGAGAAAGCTAAAATAGTGCATTAATCCAAGGACAAAGCTTATGAAAGTATATACAACTCAATTTCAATAAAATATGTTAACCCACACTTATTCAACATCAAATGACACTAGCCTAGCAAGGTGATGGGCGACATAACGCCTAAAGAAATGATTATACTTTATCTAGATAATACCCCGTAGTCTTTCAGGCACGTGCTATTCATAGCCTTCATAGGTGATAGTTAAAATATTCTTGTCTCTTATTGTACTTTATTTTACTAATTTAAAATGTTAATTGATAAAAAAAAATTGTTTATTCTAACATAATATTTTTTTTATATGTGGCATTAATGCATATTTCTTTTCAATACTACCCTCGACACATAGGCTTAGTAGAATTTGAGAGTTTTTTCTTTTCTTTTCTTTTTTCTGGAGGGGGGTTGTTATACTATTCAAGACACTCCTTCCAAGTCTTCAATTTAATTTGCTCTCCCCTAAATTTATACTCGATAAACAATACATATATGAATTGAGTAATGAGTATAAAGTTATAAATTGAATATAGTATCAAAAAATAAATTTACACGCTATAAGAAGTACTTCGTAATAAATTACGACATGCTTCAATGGGACAAAACATGCATATTATACGGCGAATCCCTATGAGACTCAAATTACATTAAACCATATTCTGAATAAAGCAAATGATTGAGGTCGTTAATATAATTATCTCTCATGCTCATAATATCGCTAAAATTTCAATGGTAAATACACTATATTACAGAGTATTATTCACGCGTAAAAAAAAAAAACATGCATTATGTTCACCATGCTCCATCACACATGAGAAGTTATGGTTAGCATATATACGGGGAACTAACATAAATTTAGTCACTTAGATTAAAAAATCATTCAATTAATAAAATCTTTGATCTATAGAAGACTACTATATGATGGTTTAATAGGATATAGGTATAATACAAACAAAAATGATTATGATTACATTGGAAGAAATCTATATCATACGATAATGATCGGATAATGAATGAGATTGTATTATTTTGTCTCGCATTATATGACAAAGATTATTTTATTGTAGTAAATTGTTTTAATTTTTAATTTTTTCCAAAAAAAAAAATAAAATCCTACGTAGCATTTTCAATACTCTCCAATTATTCTAATTATGTTGATGTTAGTCCTCTCTTAATTGTCGCCTTGTCGGTTCATCAAATAGGTTATCTTCAAATATATTTATTTATTTTCATCAATAAATTACTAGATTCCAATAATTTTCGATCTTAACCCATAATCAGAACACGCTCAAAGATACTAACTCACCGACTCTTCCGAATTTAATTGTGGTTAATAAATTAAAGATTTAAAGACTAGTCTCCTACCCTTAGTGGGTAGTCCTCCATGGCTAACTCCAAGGTCTCCCATTGTCCAACGAAGCAAGTAGGGCAAGTAGTAGTAGACCCACTCCCACAAGTGCGCACACTTGCCAGCTACTGCTCCGTGTTCACGCAACCCCACCCAAAAAACACCCTAATTTAAAAAAAATACTCCCTAATTACTTCCTTAATCAAAATCTCCCATTAATTAATTTTATATTTATTAATTTTTATATTTTTAAAAGCAAGTATCTCCTCAATTTAAAGCAATCACTCTCTCATCTTCCATTTCTCATATTTCTTCCTCTTCTTCTTTGTCGCCGGCTGAAAATCGCACATAAAAACTCCTCTCTTTCTCTCTCTCTCTCTTCGCCACAATTTCAAGCGGTGTTTCGCTATTTTTGCGCGCTTTTTTTAGAGAGAGAAAGAGAATTTCGCTTCTCTGAGGTACTTCCTTCATCATTTTCGTCGCTTTTTTTTTTTGGTGTTTTGTTGTTTTAAGTGTTGATTTGACGCAATTTTTGCGCGCTTTTCTAGAGAGAGAAAGAGAATTTCGTTCTGTTTTTTTTCGTTGTTTACATTTTTTGAATTTTTTAGGTTTTTTTAGTTGGTGAATTTGTTGAATTCTGTCGGATCTTTGAGATCTGAGGTGATTTGATCTAATTTTCGACGCTTTTGTTGAATTAGGTTTTAAGGTGATGGCTTCCAAGAGGATTTTGAAGGAGCTCAAGGATCTGCAGAAAGATCCTCCTACTTCTTGCAGCGCAGGTATAAAGCTTAGAATTTGATATGATGTTGTTGAATTCTTTCGTTATGAAATTGTTAATCGAATTTTTGGAATTTATTGGATTTTGCGATTGCATGATGATGACGTATGTGAGTTGTGATGCTTTGAGTAGGAAGATTATGCGAAATGTGATTGTGAGGTGTTGATGTAATTTCGTGTCAAATTTTGATGATTAGTGGAATATTGGATGTAAAATGTTGGAGTATATGAAATTTGGAGTAGTTACATGTAGGACTGCTAGGATTCGCAGTGATTTCTTGAAATGATGTGGTGTGCTAGTGTTGTGTATGTGTAGTTAGGTGTGTAAATTGTGGTGTCGAGTGCAAGTTTACATTCATAAGGTAATCTAGATTATTGAAGTTGTGATGTTGTCGAAGTTTGGTTTCCATGTTTTTGTCGTCAAAGGGAGAGGAAATGCTTAGAAGTTGATGTTGTTACTATGGAGGAAATTATATAAAATTTGTGTTCTTACAGTAGGGACTGCATATATTTATTCGAGGTATGGGGATGCATGCCTTCAAGTTTATGAGAGATGGACTTGAGTGAGTTTTTGATGGACAGTTGCTGACCAAAGATCACTATCTTGTTTAATTATTTATTTATACCAAGTGTATATTATTTTTCCCGAAATACTTGTTCTAGTTGTTTGTTTGTTTGAATCAAGTTTATGGTGTAGTAAATGTCCCGTTTGCTTGTGTACGGATTCATGAAATCCTACCCACTCTGACCTACTTGGGGTTCTTGCAAGTGGCATTGGGCGGTGTTGTATTATGGAAGGCGGTGAATCTATTGATTACAATGAACTGTTCTTTTCTTCACTGAGTGGAGCTTCATCAATTATTTGATCATTTTTGTGTTGTGTCCTAATAGCTATCATAGACATTATTATGGCACAGTTATTGCTTTCTTGGATTACTAGTATTTTACGGTTTCTTCAGCAAATGTAATATGCTTAGAATTATATATTTATTATTTTATTTGGCTAAAATTTCATCATAGTTAATGCTGGGTTCTTTGGCCAGGGGGATCTTCAACAGTTTGCTATTCCGTTTTTTGGTTAATGTGGCGGGGAAATTCTTGTGCCTCATGGAGGCTTGCTATTTGAACTGTACCTTTGAATTACTTGTTCAGTTTTCTATCATGACAATATTTTTGGGATAATTTCAAATTCATGTTTTTTTTTTGTTTTTTTTTTTTTGAAAAGTCTGTCTTCTAATAAGCTTGATAAATTGCATTCTCTTGCTCTTCTGAAAGTTTCTGACTTAACAGACTAGCCTCTTGAGTGTTTTTACAAGTATTGCTCACAACACCTAGATTTTCATTAAAGGTCATAGAAATATGATCCTTTGTAAACCCTGGGATTTGAGTTTCGAATTAAAAAAATCTCATTTATGCTGTATTCTCCTTGGTGATTTGGAAAACTCAGGTTGCTCTTGCTTTAGATTATAAGTTTCCTTCCTTTTGGCTCCTATATTTTCCCATCAAATTTTCAATGAATCCTTTTACTATTACCTTTTTGAGCTCCCTGAATCTCTGCCACAAAGTCCTATAATGGTAGTAGGACATTTTATTCCAATGTATTTTCCAACTCGGGAGCTATTCTTGGTCTCAAAACTGCTGTCAAGACTTGATGGGTGGCCTATGGCAGGATATCGCGGTTTCCAGTGAATGGTGCTTACTTCTCTCCTTTACTTGATTTCTTATCGAGGAGTTATACATATTTAGTTTTGGATACCACTGAATTGGAAAGGTACCCTTGTGAAACACTTAGTTGATGAGGTCGAAGCTTGGTCCTTGTGAAAGTTGGACGCAAAAAAGAAAGGTACATTTGAAACACATAGTTGATGCTTGGTCCCTATGAAAGATGGACGTTAAATGTTCTTGCTCGTATGATAGTTACAGTGTTGCAGCAAGAATCGATGATGTCCTCAATTGCAAATGGTTCACTGTTAACATCAAGTCCACAATGAATCTATATGGCTTTCACACCACATTGAATGCTTGCTAACTGCTCCCTATCTTCCTTTCTTTTTTAAATAAGTTAATTTTGAAAAGGATTGATGTTTTAATAACATTACATCACGACTGATTACAGAATCTATTTTGTATGTGTGTGAGTTTTGGAGTGAGTTTCTAACGCATCATTGGCTAAACATGCTTTTCTGAATAGCTCCTCTTTCTCTCTCTCTATGGAGTTTTTTTCATGATGGTCAATGTCCTAGTAATGCAGACAAAAAGTATCACCTCATTGGTGTTTGGAGTTTGTTATTTGGTTTGACAATTTTAGGATATGCTTAAACCTGAAACTTGAATTTGAAAATCTGCCTAACAAGAGTATGCTATTTTTACATATTGTGAATGAATTTTGAGCATGGATTGGGATACTTCGCAGTTTACTTGTTCATTTATGAGCAAATGTATCTTGTGGTAATTCACATATTTCGATTGCAATATTTGGTTTATAACAATGATTTATTTACCCCTTCCAGTATGACTAGACTGGCTTTATCATCCTTTTAAGTACATAGATGGTGTGGTCTTGAAATTCCCTTATTGTTTTGCAGGTCCTGTGGGTGAAGACATGTTTCATTGGCAAGCAACCATTATGGGTCCTCCGGACAGTCCTTATGCAGGGGGTGTTTTCCTTGTTACTATTCACTTCCCCCCAGACTATCCATTCAAACCTCCCAAGGTATTTTGTATTCATTTTTTTGAGTGTACACTCTCTGTTTTAGGCATGTAGGAGTATTCGGAATTGTAGCTTATTGTTTGCAGGTGCCTTACTGCCTTTGTTTTAGGTTTTTATTTTTAGTTTTGAAGCTATCAATTCTCTTTGTTAGTGTTTGGGCATCCTCTCATAATATATAATGTTTTCCTGTTTAGTTTCATAATCATCCATCCCATGATTTGTGATAGGGCACATGTTCATAATAGCATTCAACATTTTGTTCTTGAGCCTCACTTCTATGAAAGCTAGCTATATAAGCTCTCTTTTTTTTTTTTTAACTTGCTATCGAGTTTAACTTCCTTCGCAAATCTTGGCATATTGGTGTTCGCAATTTCACATGTAGTCTTGTAGTAACCTTGGTTTATTCTCTCAAAACTAATTTCTGGTGGCAATATGAGCAGGTAGCATTTAGGACTAAGGTCTTTCACCCCAACATTAACAGCAATGGAAGTATTTGCCTTGACATCTTGAAGGAGCAGTGGAGCCCTGCACTAACCATTTCGAAGGTTTGTCTGGAACATGCTTTACCTGGACATATGGAACATTAATTAAAATAATTCGTCAGTTTTTTGTAAACATTGTTTTCTTCTAGAGCTCATCTAATGTTATTGTGATAAATGTTTTTTCGCGAGCAGGTGCTGCTTTCTATTTGCTCACTATTGACAGATCCAAATCCCGATGATCCCCTCGTGCCAGAGATTGCTCACATGTACAAGACTGATAGGGCGAAATATGAGAGCACCGCAAGGAGCTGGACTCAGAAGTATGCTATGGGCTAAAGAATTAACATGGTAGTTGGAAGGGGGTAGGAGGCAGTTTTCCCGTTATGATATTATCTGTCTTCTAAGAAAATTTATGTGGGTATTAACCTTTTGATCTGTGTGATCTTCTTCCTAAACTGGACAAAAGTAGTTGTCCAGCATTTCATTATGTTAAGAAATAGAGAACTTATATGTTGTCCTTAAAACTTTGTATGGACAAAACTTAATCTTTAAGCTGTGAAATATGACTGATTTGGTGCCGTACTAGCTCTAATCACCATGGAGTAACTTCTGTACCCCGGAATTTCAAACTAGCTGTACAAAAGAATGCAACTGATCTTTGTGCATTGTTGGGCTCAAACTAGTTCTTGTGACTTGTGAAGTTGGATCCTTTTATTAGTTGGAACATTCATGACGAGTATGAGAATGACTCTGCATAAACGATACACCCAACTAATGATATCTTGGCCTAGTAGTTAAGATTGAGGGCTTGTGTATAATAGGTTAATAGGTCACAGGTTCGAATTCTCCTCTCCTATTTTGTAATTTGTATTGCCCTTGTAACTCCTTCACACCAAAAAAAAAAAAAAAAAAAAAACGATACACCCGTCTATGCGATCTCCTTATCCTTGCACTCACCCTTATTTTCTAATGCATTTTTAAACATGTTAAAATGGTATTCATCCCATGCGTGCTGCATTAAATAGGGGTACAAGCCGTATAACTGCATTGAATTTATTAAAAAATGGTGATAACAAAATAATAATAGTGGTAAATAAAAAAAAAAAAAAAAAACCATGAAGAAATGACTAGTTTTTTTTCCTCCGTAACTAGCTGTCTAGCAACACAATTGAAGATTTGAAGTATATTATTTGTTCCTTTAGTTTTCTTGAAAGTAAAAAATTAATCCATTAATATAGAGTCACATCTACAAAAGCATTCAAATAATAAAATACATTACATTAAATAAAAGCTTCCTTCATCAAAATTACGGTAGTGGAGTAGATTTTGTACTTTAACTTCGAGCTTCTCTTACACACAATGTTGTCATAATTCATCTGCTTATATTTGATTTAAAAAGGTAGCATTTGCGATCCCTTGTAATCCATTATCAATTAATCAATTACACAAATATGTATTCATAATTATGAAAATCAATTCAGAAAAAAACTTTCTTTCTAGGGAGATTTCCTGCTCCCAAGAAGAAGTATTATTATAAAATTAGAAAAGGAACAAAATTAAGAAAACGCTAGATTAAAAAGCAAATTTGAGGCTTTTCACTTGTAATAACGAACCAAGCCCCCAAAAAATATAGTGATAGAAGAAGCTAGAGTTTGAGAGAGGACTAGAGGAGAGGGGGCAAGCACTATCTCTCTATCTGTGCCCAATAAGATAGGGGCGAAAGTAATTCGGATTAAAACCGAAGACCGAACCAAACCAAACCCTTTTGGAAGTTTGGATTGGACTTTTTTGTAATTTGGTGAGGTTTGGATTGTAAATTTTTTATTTTTTTGGATTTCGGTTTGGATTCGGACTGGACTCCTCGGTAGACCGTACACCGAACTTTAGACCGAATAGTAGTATTAAGTCCTTAATGACCTTAAGCCTACTACTTGTTAAGTAGTTACGCCCAAAACACCAAAAGCTAGCAAAATCCTAAAATTCTCTATCATCCTTTTCAAAGTGTGTAGTATTTGATTTAGTGAGTTATTGGATAGTACTACAGATTATTGCTACAAATATATTAAGCAGGAATTGTTGTAAAAAAAAATATCTTTAAAATTCGGATTAGATTGGATCCAAAATTGTAAGACCGAATTTAGGTGGATTGGATTAGACTAAAATTCAATATGAATTGGATTGGTCTCAAATTTCAAAGTCAATAAATATATGATTTGGATTTGGATTGAGCAATAATCCAAACCATAGACCGAACTTTCACCCCTACAATAAGATATGAAAAATCATTGACATTGAAAGTGCATTAGAATGTGAGATTTATATCAATGTATATATTATATACATTTACAGATATATCAATGTAACAAACACGTTCTCCATGATAAAAACATTGTTCACTTACCAAAACGGACGTACGAGTTTACAAGTTTCTAATGAAGAGTAACATACCTTCAAACACACCACATAGCTCAAATGCTCGAACCAATTATTTGAGTGTATAAATGATACCTCTAGTCAGCTGACGTCAAAGAAGTAGCCTAACATGATAGAGAAGAGTCGGTCAAGATAGCCAAGGAGATTGCCTGAAACCAAGTATTAGGGGACCTTTGATAGCAAAATGGACCATAATAAGGTCCCCAAAATAATCCAAGGTGCAGGCAAATCATCCTTGGCTACCAAACCAAGTACCCTTTTCTTCATGCAAGTCCCCTCTCTTCTCATAAATTATCAGACCAAAAAAATAAACATTTATGAGTGTGGTACAATCTAGTTCTACAAACCTCTCCTATTTATAGTCAACCAATACCAATTAGAATAAAATCATGCATTACTGATGACATCACATTCAGCTATTAAAATTTTTTCCACTATAAGTCTAGGCTTTTAAATATGATGATGGAATTGATTCTTAATGTTGGGAATATTAAAGGATTTGCAATTTTGTAGTATTTCCATTATTAGCATGATAAACTTTAGACAAAAATGGTCAAATAAAAACGTAATGATGTTTTTGATAATTAACAAAAAGAAATAATAGCAACCTTGAGCATCAAATATGATTGTTATTGACCATCCATCATGCAAAAAGAATATGATGACCTTGTCCACCCAATACGTTGTTGTATGCCTATATGGCTTCATGCCACTTCATGAATTATATCAATATAATATTTCCAAATAATTAAAAAAAAAATTGGATTTTTCACAACTTATACAAAGAATAAATCAATCCGGTCATTTCTAATTACACATTATATTCCGTGCACTAAAATTTAGTATTCTCTTTTTACGTTTACCAATGCAAATTTCTTATATGATTAAGGTTTGCAACACTTTTTTTTTTTTTGGCTTTGTACAAAAGCTAACTAAAAGCTATCTAAAATACTACCTCACCAAATACACATAATTTTATAAGGTGCTGTTTTGACTTAATTTAAAAGCTAGCACCAAACACACCATAAGGGTCTGTTTATTTCAACTGAAAATAGCTTAACTGATCGAACTGATTGGAGCTGAAATGCACTGAACTGAAAGTTTTTTTAATGAAGAAATAATGAGTAGCAAAATAAGTGAAGAGTTGAACTGAACTGAACTGAATTGAACGGATTTTAAGCTGAAGTAAACAGGCCCTAAGTACCAACAATTCATGACTGTATTCAGACATAGATTCTATTCGGCTCTATAGAGTAAGTGTACAATATAATGTACCTAATCCTTCCTTTTTTTTTAAATTGTTTCTTACCATGTCTACATTATCATTTGAATATAAGTTAAGGGTCTGTTTACTTCAGCTTAAAATCCGTTTAGTTCAGCTTAGCTCAACTCTTCTCTTATTTTGCTATTCATTAATCCTTCATAAAAAACTTTTAGTTCAGTTCAGCTGTTTTCATTTAAAGTAAACGGGCCCTAAATGTCTATCACTCTATTGGTGTACAATAGGAAGAGTGCACTAGAGATAGAGAGTTTGAAAAATAAACTATTGTTCAACATTTCACTTTCTTTTAATAGAATAGTTGGTGAGTAGAAAATAGTGCTAATATTGTCATCCGGTGTATTTGATATTCACATGCATTGATGCATGAGGTCTTTATTGTGAGGTCTAATAGCGAAATACTTAAGAAGTGCCACGAAAGTTGAGGATGATTGAGAAATTTAAATTTGTAAGCTTGTGAGGGATTTCCCATTTTTAACTGTGAGAAATTAAGTTATTTTGTCAAAGATTAATTTATAATTATATTATATTATAATAGAGTTGCATTACATCATATTACAATAAAAAAAATTGACTTTTATTGTGATATGATGTAACTCTATTAAAGAATGATATAATAATAAAATAAACTTGTAATAAATCAATTTAGTGACTCAGTTTCTCGCACTTAAAAACTAAGAATTTCTCTTAATTTATGTGTTTAAATTAAATGCCAAATAGACATAAATAGACGAAGATGTAATTTACCTATGTATGTGACATCGTTTCAAGTATCGAAGATGGAGAGGCTAACATGAAAAAGAAGAGGTTGTCAAGATAGCCAAGGAGACTGCCTATATCGCTCATTAACAAGACCTTTTAATTAGAAAAAGACCTCATTGAAAGGTGCAGGCAAGTCATCCTTGGCTACCCAACAAACTAACTCTTCTCTCCATGCAAGAATCTCTCTTCAACTTTTCCTTTGTTTTAATTACATAATTTTCTATTAATGAAGAAAACTATGGTTGCAAAAATGACTATATATAGAGCCTAAAACTAAGGAATATATACTAATCTTTACAAAAAAAAATCATGTCAAATAATCAAATTTTGATTTTGTGGAATCCATATATTTCAAGCAATTAGTCAACTATATGAATGATATCAAAAACATAAAGGGTACATATTCTAAATCTACTATATGCAATGTGACAAATATTGTTACATGCGTTATGCTTAAAAAAGATGCATATAATGTAAGGAATGTGTTGATGACTTTGGAGTTTGGACACTTTAGTTCGTTTTATGTGAAAATTTAGTTGAATAAATATTTCACTCCAAATTTGGCATTTGAAACCTAGTAGATAATTGTTGTCGACAATCAACAGATGGCAATTCTTCATGAGGATTTTTTTTTTTTTTTCAAAGATTATATATTCCTGCAGCTTTTATGATGTTGGAAATCAAGATAAAAGTGAGGGAGTCAATGGTTCAATGATTTGGAATATTTTCATACTTCAAAATATATGGTAAGTCTTTGAACCCCATATATAAATGTTGTTTTTTTTTAAACTAGGGGTGCAATTGAATTGCCTAAACCAAGATGGTCGAAAACCACTTTCATTGAGTATTATTCCTACAAAGTACAAATCTACAACTACAACAAAGCTTCATGGTTTTGTTACTTTCACAATACATGATCTTTGAGAGTGAATAATAGCTTAGTTTATTAGAACTTTCATGATCTCGATTGCAACAAATCCTGAGATCGATTCTCATCGATCATCCTTGTGGCACTTTAAATATTTTAGTTCATACTCCTTTTAGCAACCAAAAATAAAAATTATGATACTTAATTGCAAGTGGGCCTAAGGCCCACCAAGCTTCCCTCTTAGTCCAAAAATGTGGCTGACAATGTGGATCTATGTTAGCTACCCAAGCACATTAACTAAATTGATAGGCCTGATGGCCCAATTTTGTAGATCCATATTATCTTTTTAGCCTAAATCAGCTTGTTGTTGCCTAAACAATTGTTGGTTTCACCTAGAGCAAGATGGTAATTTACTGAATTGGACCTCATTCTTTTGGAATTTTTTTTTTTAGTAAATATTGTAGTCCGTTCAGTGTTATTAATTTTATTTTAGTTAGTTCTAGTTCATTCAATTCAGTTTACTACTATTTAGTTCAATTAATTCAGCCAAAAAAAAAAACGACCTTATTCATTTTCAAACTATATGTATGTGTAGTGAAGTTCAAAATTAAAACCATGAAATTAAATCGATTTTTTTTCTTCCATTTAGAAGTGGATTATTTATCCAATAAGATTCGAGCTTGGAGGCATTTTTGACAAATTTCTGAAGAGAATTACTAACTGATACATATGCATGAAATTGGGCTTTATTGCATCAGCCCAACAACTAGCGATCCTTCAGCCCATGTGTTAATAAAATGTACAAAATAGAGACCACATAGCAACCCACTTGTTTGAATAACGCCTTAATTAATCATTTGGAGAGTAAATTTGGTGTGCCATAATACTCTTGGGTTCCAATCAATCTCGTTGGTTGATTTTAAAACAATGGTCCAACACTTTTAAATTAAAAAATTAAAAATTAATAATATCAACCAACTAAAATTGAGACACAAGTGGTGCACAAAAAGTGGGATAGTTGATTTTTTTCCCTCGTTTGGATTGGATTTCAGTTATTATAGTGTTAATTTAGTTTAGCTTCAACCAAGTCTAAGGTTAGGAGAAATACATTTGGAGGTTATATTTTCGGGGTTTTCCCTACATTATTATATTCCAATTGGCATTCTATTGTTCTAAAGTAATTTGGTTAATTTCTAAATGTTTGTGTAGCCCGTCTTGAAATTATTTTAGCCCCCACTTCACGATTTAATCACGGTGGTCTAAGCTTATTTGTTTCGGATTCATTTTAGGGACTTTTGCATATAGTATTATGGTTTTTGGAGTACTATATTATCTCCTTATTTAATTACATAACTGAATTCTGTATTTTGAAATTCCAAATCTAATGAAATATAATATTTTCCTTGATAGAGGATGTAGCATACACGTTGTTGGCAAACTACTCTAAATATGTGTGTTCTTGTTAATCTTTAAGTTACTAGTTCGTGTTTGTTATAACAATTTATCCGATCCTAAGGTAAGAAAAGAGAAAACTTAATGTAATCAAATTATATAAACTCGAATTGAATTTTGTTAATCTTTTCAATTCCTATAATCCTATCTAGTATCTAGCTAAGCTATAGCCATGTAGTTAAATAAGAAGCATGTATAGTTTACGTTTGCTAACTACAACTTAAGTGGCAATATTAAATTGAAGTGTGGTCCAAATCATACAAACTCATATATACTTACATTCTCAGAATCAAATTAATGAGGTACAGAATTTTCAATTAATTTGGCAAACGAAGTGCTAAAGCACGACGTCCTTAGATATAAACTCTGCTTATTATTATTCTTCTACCAGAAATTATGCCCTCTGAAAGTCAAAAATTTATCAGCTACTACATTAATGGCAAATCAATTTGGACTTTATTTAATTGAAAACAAAAACAAAATAAGAAGCCTGAAAATAAAATAGTTAAAAATATCAATGGATTCATATATTAAGTATATTGATTAATCTGCTTCGTGATTAATCATGCATAATTACATTAATCGAAAGTTAGGATCACATAAGTGTACTAAAGATTGATTTTCCGCTCTTAGCACTGCATATATCATTATTGTCGAAAATTATTTTAATGACTAACTACTCCGAGATTATTTGTAATGGTCCTCCTACACAATTCAGAAAATTAGTAAAATAAAGATTAGAAGTATTAGAATATATGTCTCACTAATCACCTACAAATTAATGGTGTATTAAATTTACGTAGCAGTTATATAGATGTCTTAGCTATGCAAAACCATGCAATTTTTTTTTTTTTTTTTGATATAAACTAAAAATTCTTTCTTGAACAAGTTGGACGCGTAAAAGAATTTAGTATTGAATTAAGTAAGAGATTAAATTACAGTAATTAAGTAGCTTTGAGAATATTCATCTTCGATTTTCTGTAAATGGAATTTATAAATTTGCTCGTTTTTGCATGTTCTTTTGGAGTTGTGGTCCTCCCAACTCCCAATCTATCCTAGTTTTGATATAGTTTTCTCCCAATATGATTATGTAATCATTGTGATGATGTTTTGAGTAATATATTGTAGTTTATTTGACACTTTTCGTTCTTTTACGGGTTAATACAAGTTATAAATTGTATTTTATGAAAGAATTCATACATATAAAATGAGGAGATTTGAGTTCGTAGTACTAACGTTAAAAGGTACAATCCTTCCGTATTTAAAATTTAAACTTAGCGGACTTGGTTACACGTATTTGAATTAGACTTGATAAATTTATTGAGTTGGATTTAAATGAAATTTATTATATTTTAATAATAAACAATTACTCTGTAGAATTTATTAAACTTACTAGAATGCGGGTTAAACTTCTCGTTCAGTTTAATTAATCGCAAGTGGATAATTGAAATGAGAGTTAACATTATCCTTAGATGTGTGAGTATATTTTACTTTGTGGATGTAAGTTGTTTGAGAAGTCGTCTGATTCTGATTGAGTGATTGTATTCTCATATGCATGTTTATGTCCTCACTTTTGTCGTTCATTAATCTTTGCAATAATAAGAGTTTTCAACTTTTTCAATGCCCTAATTTGATCATTTGATTCTATATTTGCAACGTAAGTTAGGGATAAATCGATCACTATTTTAAAATTCAGTTTCCCACAAAAAAATTAAATGAAGTACGAGTAGTAGTTTACATAATTTGGCTTGAGATTGCCACACAATTTTTTTATTTAAATAAACTGTGAAGTATAATAGTAGTGTAGTAAAATCTTACTCAACATGATTTATAATTTTTTATTTATGCTATTAGTATCGGGTAATTTAGCTAGTGGGTAATTCGACATTGCTGATTGATAATAAACCAAACTAGTCATTTGTTGTGCACCTAATAACCAACAAAGTTCACTGAAAGAGAAAAATCTATACGCCAAATTGAATGCAGTAATGTTGTAATTCAGTGACATACAGTTTACAATAAATGTCAATCAATAGTGCAGAAGTAAACATATTCCGTACATAACAACAAAGTTTTCATTTAGACCACCAAATTTGATCTATCAGGTGTATTTCGTAATATAGACTAATAATTGAAGCTTAGAATTCTTATACCTAATAATAATAATAATAATATAATAATAATAATAAGTTGTCAAAATTACAGTTATTAAATTGATATTTAAGTCAAAGGTTATCCCAATAAATTATGAGGCGAAAATATAAGCATGCAAAGTATTTATAAGTTGTAATAATGCAAGTTAATCATGCTATAAGCTGTCAATTGCCTGTTGGTGTTGAGAAGAGACACATTAGGAAAGAAACATAGAACAATCTTTTATTTAGACTTTGTAATTTTATGATCATAAAATATACCATGAGTGAACGACCCATTACTTCTGTTTTGCCGCAATTTTTTATTTTTTTTCCTTTCATAAATTATGCAAATTTAGCGCAGAGTATATATTTGTCCAAAGGAGGTTTTAAGATGTCGTGAAAGCTAAATTCTCACTCCTGCTCTTGTAACTCCCTGATACAAAAAAATAAATAAATAAATAAGAATAACACCGCGTAATTCTAATTGAAATTATTAGGTGGCTCCTAAATCCTGACAATGTAAAGTACTATGAGTTTATGTGCCACCAAGCATAAAATTTGAAATTTATTAATGTTTACGTATGCTTATGTATTGAATTGAATTTAATTGCTTACGTTGATCGTAACAAAGTGTTTAAATACAACATTCAATTTACATATATTTGTATTATGTAAGTCAATTCAAGTCATGGGTTGTGTTGTCCTCTTGTGAATACTAAAATACCCTTTAGATAATTTGATTTTGAAGATTTTTATGAAACATCTCAAAATAGAATTATTATCTCTGAAACAGTTAGAATATTTTTAATTTAAAATACTTTTATTTAGATTTTTTTTTTCTTTTGCTGGTGTTTTTATTGACTACGTAGTTTTTGTAAGAAATTAATTACAAAAATACGCCTGAGTATATACAGTATGATCATACAACCTACATCCGGACATCCCTATATATTGTGTTACTGATGCAGAAGTATCATCAGGGAAATTACTTGTAAAGTACGGTAACTAAATTATTTGGAAGGAATAAATTAGAGTAGACATCAATACTCCATTATACTCATAATCGTACCATACCTTCCTTAGGGTAGTGGTACGTACTATTATATATACAGACATGGTTTTAAAATTGTTTATAACTTTTACCAATACATTAAAATAAATAAATAAATAATAATAATAAAATCAACTCCATCTCCTAGGAATCTCCATAAAATTAGATTTTATTATCAATATTAAACTTCAACTTGCCCATAAAATATTCCAACTAACAATAATTAAACACACTCTCAACTTCACTTTCACAGTATCTCAGTAGTACTTGCTACTTGCTAGTACTATTTATCATATTCTTAGGTGTTGGTTTATTATAATGACAGCAGTGATGAGTGATGACCCATGTCTTATATGTCTTTTTTTTTTTTATTATTATTATAATCTAACTATGTATTATACATTACTTTAGCACGTCGTATCTACTTATTAAAATATATACTGCATACTCCGTAATTTGAATTTGTATTTTCTTTTAAATTACAACTACTGAAATTAGACCATTCGATTACATTATTTATCAATATATGTCATTTGAAAGATATACTCCTTCCGTTGTTATTTACTTGCTACAGAGCAAGATAGCACGATAATTTTGAAACATCAACATCATCATGGGACCACGTAATTAAAAGAGTTAAGTGGCCAGTTTAAGGTGATTAAAAGTAGTAAAGACGATTAAATCATGTAATTTCAACAAAATAAAGGATAAAGTACAGTAGTAGATAACTATGAGACCAACACTCCAAAAGAGGTATGTAGCAGCGCAAATAATAAAAAACTTCCATTTTAAGTATATGTAAGTATGTAACAAGTAAAAAAAAAAAAACAGCGTGTTAGTGAAATAAGAATTCCAAAGTTTTGGTAGCAAATAATTAAAGAATTCTGATGTTAGAATAAAATCTTAAAATATAGAATCTCCCGGCAATAGGTCGTGTCCACGAGTGGAGAAGGGTATGGTTTGCGCCAGAAAATCAGGTTTGCCTTAATTATACTGATAATTTTCAACTAATCACTAGTTTAATTAAATATAGAGGAGTATAATCTTGGTTTAATATTAATAATTTGACCAATAATTTGGAGTTCTAATTTGTCTGTTAACGACTACAATACGTTTAAAAGGTCATCAACTAGCTAGCTGATTACCACTAAAAAAATATGGCCTTTAGGGTACATGTACGTGCATGCATGTTTTTATGTGGCGAATTGTGCGCAAAATTTGTCATTTTAATTATGTTTAGTTGAACTTCAAAATTATATATAGTATTATTCCCTTATGTTTATGTTGATTATAGTTGAGCTAAACTTGTATCACTAATTATTGTCTAATCATAGTTCAGTGGTTTTCATGTTAGTTTTATGGTTCGATATTATTAACCAATGATTTCATGATTTTTGAATAAATAATTAAGAAGCTTCCTAATGCAATATCCTAATTAAGATTAACATATTACCTTTGTATACCTAAAGATTCAACATAGAATTGTTAGTTGTTAGTTGTTAATTTAAAGCTAGAATTTTTTTTCACAATTTAGGTAGACGAGCTTTTGCTTTGTGAAACATGTATACGTCTATTTACCAAATCCTTTTCTTTCGGTTTAGTGCATGGGCATGATCTATATATGCAAGCAAACATTATAAATTTATAATTCAATTAAATCACCAATATGAAGTGGTGTAATATATAATCTTAAGTGTGATGTTGATTAAAGTCCAAATTAAACTTGACATGATATAGTATCTCAAACATATCAAGGGGGAAAAAATTACACATTGAATTGGTTTGTCCTATGTCAAACAACAATAGAGCTAGGGAGCCGAGGATTTGTTGAACTTGGCAATTAGGTCAGGTCGTATCAAACCATCAATCTCAACAAGTATTATTATATAATTAAAAATAACAAGCGACAAGCTTCAAATAATTTTTTTCATTGGTCATAATATGGGTAGAGTTCTCTCATATGCACAAAAAGTTTGAACCCATATTTCTTTCCAATGTTCGAAACTAAAGCCTTCAACAATAGGTCAAGTGCTCTTCCTCTCAAGTAATATAATCTTAAAATCCAATAATCCATGTACATATTAAGTGAAATAATTGTATGTTTGATAAAATGGATCAAGATTTATCTCACGTCAATCCCTTGAATCAAACTCGATCAGTTTAATAAACGGCTTATATTAGATTGACACACTCAAACATGTCACTATTATTTTCGTATTATGATGTATTCGTGTCATAAGATTTGTTCCATACAAAAAATTAAAAATTACTTAAACATGGATATTGGCTACCATACCAAAACATAACCAATATAACACGGATTCAAAGTACCATTACTATATAATCCCTAGTGGTCGGTGATGCATTGAAAAGTAAAGGAGATTTTATGCCCAACACCTTTTTGATCATCCTATACTAACTTTAAGTTAAAAATATGAGATATAGCAACAAGTTTAGTTAGTTTACAACGTTAAAAATTGTTGATTGGAGAAGAAGAAGGCAAGATTTTATGGAGTATATAAATATATATGCATTGAGACAATAGATCAAAGTGCTAGACCATGACCCCTGATTTTAGGCACCCTCTTCCTTTATTTAAAAATACCTGTTTCCAAAGCTTACAATTTTATCAACTACACAAAATTAGAATTAGTAGAAAACATTACAACAGTACAACTTAGATAATGCCAACAACTAAATTATGCTTCAGTTTTGGTTATTCCAACTTTACAGTTGCAGTAACACTACTCATCATCTCTAACGGCAAACAAATACTATTAAACCTCCCCAAAACAATTATTCAAACACAATTTTCTATGTTAATTAAGAGATCTAACATTAAGAGCTTTATCTCATACTCCACTCCCCTAATTTAATTGTTAGACCAATTTATATAGACTATCGTCATATCGATATATACTTATATGGACTTTTGTTTAGTTCGTCTCATTATCAATTACTTTGTAATTATATAATTTTTATCTGTTGTCGATCATATCATAATTATAGATATGAAGGTATATTTGAAATTCTGTTCTTAAAAAAACTACATTATGATATAGAGTTTATCAAGTTTGGCCCTATAATTGAGCCACGGCTAAGCAAGGATATAGAATTAAGATGACTTGGCCATGCTCGATCCACGCCTAAGGAGAGTCGAAAAACTGGCAAAAAGGAGACGTACCGAGATAGTTTGAAAGCAAAAGAAAATAATGAAGGTTATATCCCATGCTTGGGGGGGGGGGGTGTTAATGGATCCTGAGATATAAAGTTCCGATAATTTTACATATAGTCTCTCGTTCAAGAAAAAAAAACTCACTCGTGGTTCAAAAGGGTATAAGACGGTGTCGGGAAAGTAAAAAAGTTCACTATTTCCTTACTTTGGAAATTATCTTCTGAGAAGGGATACCGATTTTTTTAGGCTAAAACCAAACATATGGTGTCCTAGGATCACATAAAATACATGGTAAAAGGGGAAAAAAAAGTGTATGTCAAAAACAAGACAGAGCTTAGGACAACCTCCCAAAAGCAAAAAAACAAAAGCTATAATTCATATTTTTTGGGGCATCCTGGATCTTAGAAAAAAAATTGCAGAAAAATTAACATGTTGTCCCTAGTTTCAATAGAAGACACTGAAAGGCTTTCGCGGTTTAAAATAATGTCATAGTTTGGGAGAGCAAACATATTTAGTATGCCCTTTTTCGAAAAAGTCACTTAAAGAAGGAAGATAAGAGATTGAAATTGAGTCTAGGGCATCTCAGGGTTACGTATAACACGTTGGATAAATATAGGACGAAATAAGTCGAAGCCCGATATATCCCTCTAGAAGCCGAAAACAAAGGCTATAATTCATTGTTTTCGGAGGTTTCGGGGTCTCAAAAAAAATAATGCAGAAATTTTATGTGGTGCCCCCAAGGTTAAATGAGGGCCCTCAGACAGTTTTCGAGGTTTGAAAGGTCAAAGAAGGTGTTAGAATAATGAAAAAGACTAGTGTTCCATTTTTCAGGAATTCTCCAAAGAGATAGCACAACAAATTTTTAGAGGCTTATAATGAGCCAGGTCACCCTAAATTTACCAAAACCTAGTGGGTGAAATGTGGGAAGAAAATAAGATAGAACCCTATATCCCCTCCATAAGTCAAAAACGAAGTCTATAAGTCACGATTTTGAGGGTTCCGAAAACTTTACAAATTGAACCTCATATCAAGTAAAGACTTCATGATAGTTGAACACGACTAGAAAGGTGATTACATGGTATTAGTAGAGCAAAAAAATATCTTTTTTTAGCGTGATATTTGGGGAATATGTGAAAAATGTAACTTTTGCACATGAGTTGAGTCGTTGGATAATATATGTCGCCTGCTTAACTCCGAGACATTAATAGTTATGGGAAACAGAAAAAAAATTGCTTGAAGGTCACACGTGGCATAAAAAATATATACATAATAGTACTGCGATATTTATTGAGTGTAAATAATAATTAATAAAACAAATATAAAAATACATACAAAAAAGTAATTAATTATATATGGTGAAAATAACATAACCAAAATAATAAATAAATAAATTCTCCATATATGTCAAAAAAAAAAAAAACAATCACTCTTGAAAAAATAGGTTATATCTTTTATTGCTATTAGTAAGGGCCGGTTTTTACTTCAGCTTAAAATAGTTGAACTGAAAGGTTTTTATGGAAAATTAATGAATGGCAAAATAAGAGAAGAGTTGAACCGATCTGAACTGGCCCGAGTTGAACTGAACTGAACGTATTTTAAGCTCAAGTAAACAAGCCCTAATGTTGCTACCACGTTACAAGTTGAGGTGCCATTAAGCGGAATTTTATTAAAGTCGTTTGTAAAAAAATGTTACTAATAAATTCTATTAATATTTTTTTTTTCAAACAAATTTTACTAATAGGATTGTTGTTTTACTACGTATCTCAAACAAATTAAATGATCACTTATTTATGATGAAGTAAACTTATTTTTATTAAAAATTTTATCTCCATAATTGATTACTTGAAGCAAAAAGTATTTTTGTAAGAAGTAAATAATTCCTTTGTTTCAAGTAATTAGGAAGGTAGTAAGTAAAAATTAGTTGAACATTCATGTATGGAGTAATAATTACCGAGTATTAGGCTGTTTTCAGTTAAAAAAAATGATTAGTAGCTATGCTTAGCCAAAGTGTGGCTGCGTCACCCCCACATGGACAAATACACGTGCCGAGGAATAGAGTTGACTGTTACCGTAAAAGTCGCCGGTAACCGGTTCACTGTAAACCGCTTTTTTTGTCATTTACATTAAAAAAAAAAGCCGGTTTTACAGCTATGTCATTCAGTCACAGCCACATGAGGACAAACTCTTGTAGCTTCACTTTTGACTGTATATTTCTTTTATATCATTCATTTTTTTTAATATTTTTTCTATGGAATTGCATAGTTTTTGTTTTTATATCTATGGCTTGTATTATGTAACAGAAAAAATTGGCGCATAGCAAAATGTAGCATGCAATTGATAAAAGACAGCTAAATAAAATTAAAAATCTGTCATATGTATGAACTTGCTAGTTTAAATGTTACATGCATATATTATAGCCTTAAGAGTTTGACCATTCTTTGTCTCTTGGTTAATGCATTATATTGTAGGCTATATATTTGTATAAAACTTAGCTAGCTACCTAGTTAGCCTTTTACTAAGTTTCATGGGCTAGGCTTTAATTTAATGCTTTAATTTGGGACTTACTATTGTTGGGAATGTGAGTTTTGTAAATATGCATGCCTCACTTGCAATCTTTACCAATCAATATGTTTCATGGCCTAAAGTGAAGTAATTTTTTTTTTGGATGCAATGACAATGAACTTAATTAGATAAATAATAATTTGGCATTGAGATAAAACAATCTATATCAACCAACTACTATAATAGGAAGTATTGTGTTTCATTTTACCTCGGTAAAGCTTTATTTCATCTCTTTCTAGTTAACTTTATCCTTCCTTTTAGTGAAAATTCATTATTTCAATATTCGTTCAACTAGCAAGTTAGTTTTACATTTTCTCTTTGTCAATCATAAAATAGTAACTACTTGTATTATTGAGGTTAGGTAATTAAATTCTTAGAGAAGCAACTCAATCAAAAGTTTAGGCTTTACGTTAGCGTTGATAATATATTAGAAGATCAACTCAACCAAAAACTTAAATTGATAGTTAAGGCCCAAAAATAAATTATATACTTTATCACATATAGTTCATTAGTTGTAAGTGGGGGAAAATGTTAATTTGATAATACTTATTACGAAGTATTTCCTTAAGCAATATTTTAATTATCTTACTTTACACGTTATCACTAGATATCAAAATAAGTGTTTGTAAGGTTTCATAAATTATATTGGAGGAAAGTAAAGATAGCCCCTAAGATTTTTATACATTGGACTAGAAGTAAGATAAGAACAGCCCCTAAGTTATATAGACATATTCATGTCGAGAATCGGAGTGACCCTTTGAAAACCATAAATTTGCTAAAAACTTTGGAAATGGAAAAGAAGGGGGTATTGTAAAGATTACAAGATTGCATACTACCATTAATGAATTTCTTATAAGTTATAATTAAAGTTATTAGTTTAAAATAAAAATACTACTGTATTATATAATGTGTACCTTTTTATGTCTTATATGTATCAATTTTCTTGAAATAAACTGCTTTCACATGATGTTCTTTTTATATATTAATAATCTACTATTTCACATTTTCACCTATTATTAACAATTGATTTAAGAATAAATATTGCATACACCTGAAGTACAGTAAAATTATTATACAACAACCAACTTAACTAATTTCTCTTGGTAACTAAAATCAAATTTTTGGTAACCCTAAAATAATTGAAATTTCATTTAATATTTTGAACAGATAACTTTTAGTATTTGAAAGTAGGTAGGTACATGATAACTTGAGCTGATTTCAAAATAACTAAAAGTCAAAATGGTATAACTTGAACTCAATAAAATATAATTTGAGCTGATATTATAATAACAAGAGCGTAAAAAAATAAAATTTTAAATCCTTCGTACAGTAATAATTATTGTATACCTGAATGTATATAAAACCTTGTATTGAGTTAATAATTCGTACTTCGTACAAAACATCATTTGGGCTATAATAAGATTGTGTGGGACCTTTCATTAGATGCTAAATTAGGAAAGGTTAGAATAATTTTTTAAGTTCAATTTAATCAAACCAAGGTATATTGAGTAGAGCTATAATGGGACCACATGCCAAAAAATCTATATATATATATATATATATATATATATATATATATAGCAGTTGAATAAATAAATAATAGAGATGGTAGGATCAGTTTTCTAAATATGCAGTTAAATAAATGTAGAAAAAGTGTAATTTTTAATATACAAAAAGAAAATTAATTTTCTTTGTCAGTACATTTTGACGAATCAATGGCAAAGTAACTCTTTGGTGATATTTTCCTAAAATTTCCTTTTCAATCAATTAAATTAAACTAAGAGAATTCTAGGTAATTTAGAAACTAATTCGATCTTCAATTAATTAATCAAGGAAAAAAAAACACAATTTCTTTATATACTGAAGATCTATGACAAAGCATAACAAAAAGAACTAGAAAGGCCGCAATTAGCAACGTTGGTATACTTAACTTTATTTGGTCAAAAAAGAGTATATGAATATTTGACTGAGACCTACAAAAATAATTAAGGAAGAAAATTTAATTTAAATAAATAAAAAAACAAAGGTGTGATAATGCATGTGATGTTCTACGGTTTGTTCACTCGATTGACTTAAATAAAGTTATCTTTCGTCAGTTGATAACATTGAGCGTGTACTTATATTAATTTGACGACTAAAGATCATACATACTTGTAGTAGTGTAGTCTTAATTAAACTATTAATGCTTTAGATACAAGCTTAGTTTCTGTTTTGGCCATAATTAATTTGATATATAGATGGGGTTCATCATTTGATTAATATGGATTTAATCATGTCCTTTTGGTGAAAATTTTGAAAGTTGTACTATATGGTAATGGTATGATCATTGTATTTACGGCACATGTAAAAACTACGATGTATAAGGTTTCTAAAAGTATTTTGGTAAAAAAAAATAATAAATAAATTTGTGAAGAAAAAAAAAACACAATAACATGAACAAAAACAATAAATATTAATTAGTTTTAATAAAAAGAAGTGATCAAATTACGTGATAAAAAAATAAGCATTAAGTGCATGTGAGAGTTAAAACAATTGATTATTGCTTCTCTCCCAATTTTAGTAGATCATGTTATAAAATTATATCACTTGCTTGTATTGCCATGTTAAAAAAAAAAAAAAAAAAAAAAAAAAAACTTAAGCATAAGGGTTTTTTTTTTTTTTTTTTTTTTTTTAAAATAAAGAATTAAAGAGTTATACAAAAAAAGTAAAAATGTTTCCTAGTAAAAATTAAAAGTTAAGATTTTATATAACTTTTCTGATCTTATTGCATGTTCAAAGTAATCACCAAATCACTAATACTCTTATTCAAACTTTGCCGCACACGAATGTATGAACGTATTTGAATTATATATGGCCTCGTTATAAAATATATTTGTAAATCATATGGAGTACTCAATAATTATCTCCATTATTTTGGCATTTTGGGTTGTATTAAGGAAAGGTGTTTGGCCTAGCGGCCGCCTAGTGGTCAATACCTTCGAATGCTAGGGACAAGCCGTGGTTTGGTTTTTACCTCGAGTATCTAGGATGATTTCTTATCTTCCCTCTTCTAGGTGCTTGTATTGGACTATTTAATTTGGATTGGATGTTTACATGACATTATGGCTTCGATCTAAGCACAATATCATTATTGCATAAAAAAGTTAAATAAAGAAATAAATAAATTTTGGAATGTATTAGTATTATATATCTTGTTTACCATTCCCTCCAAAAAAAAAAAAAAAAAAAAAAAAAAAAAAAACAAGCATATTGTATTAGTAGGTGTTTCCACCTTTAACCCAAAACTTTCTCTTAGCTTGTGTTTCCAAAATATGCCAACCACAATCTATTAGTATATGTTTCACAAAAATTAAAATTGAAGGTAATGGAGAGAATAATAATCTGTTGATTTGATCACATCATCGATCACATGCATATAGGCATGTAGCATTGTGTATTACATTAAATTCTTCCACTAGCTATAATTTTACCTACGGAGTATCATTTTTGTTGTAATGAAGCTGAAATGAATTCACCAGTATTAGCTAGTCATGATCACAGGTGCCATTATCAGAATTTTAGGTAATTAAATTCTACTCGTGTGTATTATGATCGATTGATCAACTACATTATCTTATAATGATATGACCATTTAATTATGTATATTACATATTGAGTATATATGTAGGTTAATTTAATACGAAAACTATAATTGCACACTTGCAAGTATAGTTAAAAAAAATAAAAATTACTCAATATACTTCGTATATTGACTCCAATACATCTCTTACTAACCAAGAAATAGTTATCCTAATATTGCATGTTATTGTAAATAATGTAGTGTTAGAAAATTTCTACTGCAAGGAAACTGGAATAATATTACGGAGTAGTATGTTAATTACAGCAGGCTAAGATTACTACGGAGTAATTTCTCTCTTTCAAATATTTTGTTACTTTTATATTTTACACACTTTTCAATTAAGTGTCAAAACCTTAATATTGTTTTATTATGCTTTATAAAAAAATATTTAAGGTTAATATTTCTCACAACTTATACTCAATATTTCAAACGTAACAAACGTTCTTAGACGAAAATAACAATATTAGTAAGTTTACACTCTGTAGTAGTGTTTTTTTTTTTTTTTTTTTTTTTAACTGCTGATTAACAAGATGTGGGCATCTTATGATCCCAGCTAATTACTGTTATTAATAATAATGGACCGTACCAATTAACTTGGGGAAGGGTAATTTTATGCTCCGCAAACATTAAAGTCCGAGCTAAAATATGCAGGTGTCCCAAACTCCCAATATATAATAGAAACGGTTAAACGAAAAATAAAGGTGGCACAATGGCACATTTTGGATGATGGCCCTTCTTTTTAAAACAGATCTTGTTCCTTAATGCTAAGTTTTTTTTGCCTAATTCTTGTTTTTCTTTGATCATCAACTAAACTTAGGGATTATTTCTGATTTTTCTTCCATATTACGATTAAGTTTTTTAATTTTACAATTAAGATACAGTGTCAGCCAATTATTTCCTGATGTTGTAATTCAATATAATCTAAACATGATACGGAGTATTATAAGTTTTTTTTTTGTTTAATTTTTTTTTAATTTTATGCTATAGGGAGCCACAAGGGCGAAGATGAGAATCGATCCCAGAATCTCCTGGAACCGGGAGAGAAACTTTTATCACTTGAGCTACCTCTCACTCTCTAAATATGATTAAAAGTAATTAGAAATGTTTATAAAAAATTTAAGAGTAGTTATTGTTTAAATTGAGCATCTCAATAATACTTCCTATGTTGCTTTTTACTTGCTGCATTGAACTCAAAAAACTCTCATATATATTGGTCCAAAGTAGCAAGGAAAGAACGGAGGCAGCAATAATTGGGGATGTCTAGTTAATATTTGTTAGAAACATATTATGTTTATATGATGACATTTTTGTAATTTTTGATGTAGTGTAAGGGTAGTATTTTTAAGGGTATATAACAACTATTTGAAACTTGTGGAAACAAAAAACGAAAATACCCTTAACATTTTTTTAGTTATGTTTCTAACAAATATTAACCAATAATTCCCCGTAATAATAATATGACGTAAGTTTTTTTTTACCAAGATTTGAAAAATTCACCTTGCAGTGCATTATAGTTTCAAAATTTTACAATGTACCTTATTTTAAATTTCAAATTCAACATATGTCTTACTATGTAATTTTGTTGACTCTATTTTAGTTATAGGAAGTTTGTTATTTCATGAGTCGTTGTCCTTGTTTATCTTCTTCCTCACGCCTACTCTCCTCCCCGGACCTCCGATCCGTCTAGATTTTTTAAGCCCCTCGCATAATCCACCAACTCGCTATTAATATCTTTCCACTCTTTCATCTATCTCCTTACCCACTATTAGGGGCAGAGCCATACACAATAAAGTGACGGGGTATTTTGACCCCACTTGAATCCAAAAACTAAGAATCTTGTGTTTACTCCCCCTCTTTTTTTTCTATTTTTCCTTTATAATTTGCCTACTTGACCCCAATAAATTTTATCGAATATATATTGACCCCACTATATATTTTTCTTCGATCCACCACTGCCTAACTCTTTCGAAAATTTGAAAATCTAAACCAAATTTATCTAATCTTATAATTAAACTTTTGTGAATAATTTATTAGAAATGATTTAAACTCATAGTATATTGAATAATTTATTAGAAATGATTTAAACTCTTTAACCACTTGAATTATGTTTCGGTCGGAAAGAATAGAGTGAAAAGATCATATCCCTGATTGTATGACATGATGAATTGATTATACTCATCAAAAAAAAAAAATGATCATAGTTGTGAATTCCATGCGCGATGCGCCAATCGATCACTAAGGCCAAATGCATCCGTATATATATGGATTATATTGGTATATATAACCTTGCGCAGAAACATGATGAGTATGATTAGCCGATTTTCACTAAATTCGAAGCATATACTAATCTACATTTAAAAGATTCATGTTTGTTATTTATTCATACGATGGAAAATTATGATTCTCTCACAAACCAAAGCCGCACTCCCAAATCTTCGGCTTAGATACAACTTGTGTATTGTGTTAGCGACGTTTCACGGTTGAGTATAACGTGTGTGAAGTAAGATTCTATAAAGCTTAATACCGAGTAGTTTTAGTTTAATTAATTTTACGGTTAGTTTATATCGAGTTGAGCCGAGCTAAGTACTAAATTGCTCATATTTATTCAACCAATTTTCCCTGTTAAGTTTGGCCCAATTAAGATTGGAAGTATTTTGAACAATTCACAAACAACAACTATTCATTAATCATTATCGAGCAGAGTATGGAAAACGACCTTTTTCATAAATGAGTTGAATGAATTGAGTTATACACAAACAATTTACAAACAAAATAGTTTTCATTACAACGATAATGGGTGTCGAAAATTGTAATGGTGGTGGCATTGCTGGCAATGTTATTTGTGTCTGAGTATAATTACATGCCCTTACCTTGATTAATAACCCTTAAATGTTTTCTCTAGACAATTGTACAAAGTACAACTTTGCTGCAAATAATATGAAACGCATGTAGTATTATATTTGAAAATACTTTTCGTCCACAACCATAAAATGTAATTGCCCACAGTTGATGATAAATAATCATCCCTCCTTACAGCTAAGAAAGAGGTCAAAAATATATACAAGTATGATAGTTGAAATACTCATATCTTAAAATCAACGGCAATAGATATGCAATTGAATAAGTTGAAACATTAGTATTATCAACAATACGAGAAAGGTACGACAGCACTAATAGAGATAGAATCTGTTATTCCATTTTTTGTTTACCACTTATTCATCATTATTTTTTATAGATTGATAATATTAAATTTTAATTTTAAAATTAAAAAAAAATGTGCCCATATTTTTTTGTAAGTTTGGTTAAAATATTGAAACACTATTCGTCGCCCGTATTTCGTAGCTCCTTTCCACTTTTGCCCTTTCTTCTCAAAACAACTTTTTCCCACTAATTAAAACAGTTAAACGTTAATTACTAATTAAAACAATAAACATTAAAATTATATTAAAATTACCTAAAAAAATAAAAAAAAAAAATTGGTGACACCTTCGTCTGAATCAGACGAAGGTATTATGACACCTGCGCTAGGATCAGACGAAGGTGTCACCAATTTTTTTTTTAATTTATGAAGGGTTTAAAAAAAACAATTTGAGACCTTCGTCTGAATCAGGCGCAGGTCTTATGATACCTTCATCTGATTCAGACGAAGGTGTCACTAATTTTTATTTTTTTTTAGGAAATTATGAAGGGTTTTAATTATAAAAAATAATTTGAGACCTTCGCCTTGCTTAGACGAAGCTCGGCCATGAACATCGCCCAACCTTCGTCCAATATAATGAAAGGTAAAATTGAAAATTTGTGCTAAAATACGGGCGATGGTAAGAATTTTGCGGGCGATGAATAGCATTCCCCTTAAAATATAGTCTCTCGGAGCCATTTACTATTTTACTAGTGTAATTTACCTAAGTTGTCATATAAGTGGTTCACTTGGCTCAACGTGGGGCCAGAGTTCAAGGGTGTTTGACCTTTTTGTCTTTCATAGTGGCTGGATACATAGATACGTACGCTTATCTCGTCATCCAACATGTACATAGGATCTAGCCATCTAGATGTACCTCCTTCCTTGTTATATTAGCAATTAGGGTCTGTTTATTTCAGCTTAAAATCCGTTCAGTTCAGCTCAACTCAAATCAGTTCAGTTTAGTTTAGCTCAACTCTTCTTTTATTTTGCTACTCATTAATCTTTTATAAAAAACTTTCAGTTCAGTTCAGCTCCAATCAGTTCAGTTAAACTGAGGTAAACAGGCCCTTAGTATACTCGTAATATTTTTAATTTAACATCACATTATCATCCAAGACATTTGACTATTTGAGAAAGAGGATATTTAGGAATTTAGGATGCAACAGCGAAAATAAAGCTTTATTCTAAAATAATTTTGGGATTTTCAGAGTAGATTAACTAAACAAATTGCAAAGTATTGCATAAATTTTCCCATTGCAATAGCTACATCTTAGCTTCTATAATGTCAAATTGTTCTCAAGCTCCATTGTTCTCATAATGTCAACAATTACATCATCAAAGTTAGTTTCGGTCTTTAAGGGTCTGTTTACTTTAAGTGAAAATAGCTAAATTGAACTGAAAATTTTTTTATGAAGGATTAATGAATAAGAAAATAAGGGAAGAGCTGAACTGAACTGAACGAATTTTTAGCTGAAGTAAACAGGCCCTAAATACTTGTCACTTATCTATCATTTTGTCTCTTCCATTTGCTTATTGCTAAGCTTGTACGTACTTCTTTTTCGTCTACAATTGAACGAAACTTTTTCTCAGTAATGGTGGACATGACTTGCATACCTGACTCGAATGAATTGACCTTACTTATGTGCATTATTCATTTTAGTATCTTAGTTTGTGCATGCTCATTGTACTACTTATCTTGCGAATGTTAAGCGTATTTTCAAATACTTGATTGGTACATCAGGTTATAGAATATAGCTTCAACCCTTCCACGTATGTCATCATCATCATAATTTATTTTTCCGATGCAAATTGGGCAGGGTAGCCCAATAGTTATACTTCTACGACTGATTATGCCATCTATTTTAAAGAAAATGTCATTTATTTTTCAGGCCATCCGGAAAAAACCTATTGTTTTAAAATCTTCCATAAAAACTTAATATTAGGTTGTTTAATATAAAATCACTGACCTACTAATATGTCTCGTATCTAGTTTGGTTTGTATAACCCGATCCTAAGACTGATCAAAAACCTAACTTGAAATATTAAGCACATCAACTTTAGTTGTAGAGATCACTTATCGAACCTAAATTGATCTAATTCCAAACCTAACGCAACCTGGCTGAAGACCAAATTACCACCCCGGCGTGATACCCATCGCCCATCAGCCCATCACATGTAATGTCAAGGTCTACTTTTGGTTCTATATATATATAGAATTGATAACATCATAACGCTTGAGTTAAAAGGGTGGTCTAAGTACTGGTAACTTGGTAAGTGGTAATTGAATTAGAAGTGTGAAGGTGTTGTTGCTCGTGTGGATGCATAGGAACCACAACAGCATGCATCATCCTAGCACTTTTACGTTGAATCCCCCTTTCCTTTTTTAGCTTGATTTGCCTTTATTACATGTATGCTACGTGCATGCGTGATGCTTTAAATATGGTAAGCGTGATGCTTAATTAACTCCAAGTACCTCACCTTTTTTCTTATTACTACATATTTTGTTTTTTATATTATTTGACTATAATTCAACCTTGTTCGAAATACATGTATTCGTGAATAAATATGTTTAGGTTGGGTCAAGCCTCAACGTCTCATAGACTAAACACAAAATGACATGTAATAAGTTGAAGAACAAAACTAATTAATTCGCTGATCATTTTCTTTTTTAATAAACAACATATTTTGAGCACAGTCGAGAAAAGAAATTTGAAATTGCATATGAAGCTTGTAGAATTAATAAACAATAATAACTAGTTGCAAATAAAGGAACATACTTTAAACTGTATTTTTCTTAATATTTTGTACAAAAAATTGAAGGATAATTAAATCACAATTTCTTAAACATATTAAATTTACATTATATAACTTTCATAAGATTTTCTTTCTCAAAAGATGGTGTACCCTCTACAAGCTTTTTGCAAAATTCTTTTACACATGCATAATCTTTTTTTTTTTTTTTCTTGGAGCATCTAGGAATCGTTATGTAAAAAAGGATCGGAGACTCTTTCTGCAAAAATTAGTGCAAAACGTATTATTTTGTCCGGTTTTATACAAAGTTTTCTGTAAAACTACTGTCTTTACTTTGCATCTAAAATTCCTAATTCTCAATTTTAATTAATTAATTAAGTACATTTATTTACACTGTTGAATTATAAAAAAAATAAATGAGAATAATTGGGACATCACGTGAGGGGTGTCTTGAATTATAAGAAACGTACAAATGTACAAACTGTTCTACTAATTAAAATTGTGTATTTTGTTTGATTTGAGTTGAAGAAACACAAATTTAACCTCGTTTCAAGAATGTTTTGCTTAATTAATTATTTTAAAATTTATATAATTAATATAGCTTAATAATCAAGATATATACACTTAATTAATGGACCACAGCTGTGAAGGCGAAATGTTATTGACAAATTTCTGGTGTTTTTAATTTTTTTCTGCCTTCTTAATTATTAGGAGTACTCAAAAAGTGTTTATATGTTTAATTTTGTACTGCTATTGTTTTGATTGTGTAATTAGTCCATATGTTTAGTTACTAAGGACAAAGCTAGTTGCACTAATTTTGACATCAACTAGTTGAAATTTTAGCTTGTGAATTGTGATCGTACTTGGGATTTATTTATTATTATTATTATTATTTGCCTATTAGTAGTTCAAATACTACTGTATCAAAAAATGTTTATCATAGAGCAATATGTCGCAAGGGTATTGATAATTCACCACAATTTTCTTTTCAATGGAACAATTTGATTAAGATACTATTCATTCACCACATTTTGACTACAGAGTAATTTTTATGGTTCCAATGAAAAATAAAATACGGAGTATAAGAGTATATAACGTTTAGATTATTAATTATTTAATATATTCTATATGACTATATGTGTACATTTTTGGTACTTTGTAGAATGTAGAATTGTATAACTTGAATAAATGGATAAAAATTCAAAAATGTCTCCAAGTCTCAACAAATGTAAAAAATGAGTGTTGCAATTCCGGAGAAACGAAGGAAATATATAATATAATTGTGTTGGGCCACAAAATCTATATTGAAGCGGGGGATGTATTATATAATTTGAAATGGAGGGATAATTATATAATTAATTATGTACTACGTAATTACATAAATGGTGTCTTTGGTTTAGTCAGTTTGGTGAGTTTTTATGATTGAAAGATCTACCATTTCAAACCTAAACTAATCTAAACAGAACAATAGACAATATTTTGGCAAGGCTATTGTAGATTCCAAAATTATATTGGTTGTAATATTGCAGTCTGAAGAGTTCTAATGTGTTGATACTGATTAGTAATCTTGCAATAGGAATCAAATGATCGAACAAAAACTGAATTCAGTAAAGCTGTGAAATTTTTCTTAATAGGATTTGGAGAAAGTGTCCACAATCATATCATGATCACCACAGTCGAGCTATGAAACAATCAGGCCTAGACTATTAGGTGTAAAACCGTTACTGGTTTAATTAATTGGTTAAAGTTTTAAAAGACATGTCAAATCGACGATACTTGAGATCGGTAAGGATTATATTATTTCCTGTGTGGCCGCTCCATACACGAAAAAAAGGGGTAGATACAAAATCAAATTTCTGATTAGCTAAATCATGCATGGCTTATTTAAAGTACATGAAAGTTGATACCATACTATCCAAACTTTATCATCAAACCAATTCAAACAATGTATATATATACTCGTCCTTAGCTTAATTGCTCATTCTAGAAGTATTAATGTTAGGGAAACATAGCTTTTTTCTCTAACTCCAATGTTTATGACTAATTCAAGATAGACTTATTAAGCCTTGAGCCCCAAGCAATAAAAATGATCATATCAATAAAAAAAACAAAGACTCAATTGCCAAAACACAAAAGGAGTAAAATATGAAATTAGTACAAAAACACAGACTAATAAACATTGATGTTAGCAATTACCTATCATTTGGTCCAAAATTGTAGGTTTCTCGTTCAGAACTCCCATGTCCATACACATGAGACACCTCCTCAACTTGCCTCTTTATAACCTTTTGCCTTTATCAACTTGTTACTTGTTGTTTGAATGTCTTAAGTGCCATCCGTTATGCTGTGGAAATTACAAGTACAAACACAAACTATAAAGTGCAAAATTACATTTTAATACAATATATACAATCCACAATATTAAGTATACGTATTAGAGGTCTAACTCAACCAAAAGCTTAAGCTGATATGGTTGAAGCCCAAGAATATTTTATATACTCTAATTCATTGTAGATGTCGTATAAATGATTATTGATGATATCATTTTTCTCCGGCAAACAAAGATTAAACGCAAGTGGTAATTAAGATAATACAACTAGATGGTCAAACCCGTCTATAGTAAATTGAATTGATATTTGATAAACAATAGAGTTATCAAATTTTGCTTTGAACAAAATTGAAAAAATAAAATAAAATAAAATCAAAAGGCACGGGATTTCACCCTATTGCATACTTCGACAGAATATATGCATGATTAGTTAGATATATATTAGAAATAACTGTTACTAAGTAAGTTGAGATGCATACATATGAAATTTTAATCGATAAAAATTCCATCGAAGTGAATATTTAAATCAAAGGAGTGAAATGTTTGAGAATAAGATGAAATGCTTCAACAATGTGTGAAAATAGTTGCGATATGTAAGAATTTAGAAGAAACATTTTTGGTGTGTGAATTATAAGGACATGCATGACAGGTTTATGGCATGTTTACTTCGGCTTAAAATTAATTCGATTCAGCTTAACTCTTTTTTAAAAATCATAATAATAATTTTTAGTTTAATTTAGTTCAATAAAGTCAATTTCAGCTAAAGTAAACTCGCCCGGTCGCCCTCAATTTCATTATCATTTGAAATTAAAAGAGAAAGGGTTTTTCTACATGGTGCCCTTGGGGTATTGGGTTTTCTACGTTGTGCCCTTCCAAATTAAAACTTCCACATAGTTCCCCTAAGGTTTATTAAATTTCTAAGTCATGACTTTTTTTTTTGAAAATATCACGATTTCAATCTCAATATGGTGACTCATACGCCTAAATTTATGGCCCATACTCATCCATTTTTTCCTACTATTAAAAGCATTATGATCACTATGGCTCGTACAACAAATAATTTATGAGCATTTAATATTTATTTAACTACAAGACCGTGGTATAGTAACTAATTGAACCTTAGTGGTACCACGTGGAAGTTTTAATTTGGGAGGCCACAATATAAAAAATCCAATATCTCAATGGCACAATGTAGAAAAACCCAAAGAGTAATTATAATCAAATAAATTATCTCTTATTATTTTTTTTTTAATTATAAAGAATGTTTAAGTAATTTGAATTCGCTACATGAAACATGGATGATATATTGGTGGAAGAACATTTCACTATTTTAGTGTACGGAACACGAGACGTAGAATGATTCATGCATGATGCATCAAACTTCATTATTAAAAATTAAGGATTTGAATGCTATTTTGATTTGATAGTATAAGTTTAAGTTACAACCGTTACACAAAGCACCCACAATTCACGAAGGAAGGTAATACGTTTTTTCAAAGGAAAACATGAAGCACAAGAGAACTATATTCAAATCAAACCGAATAAATGGCGGTAAATTCTAAGTTGCCCGCCACGTTACTTCTTCCAACTGTAAAAAAAAATCTTAGAGATTTTCTTTTTTAATTTATTTTTTAAGATCTAGAGTCTAGACAGCAAAATTCGAACTCTTTTGTACGGATATTACGAATTATCATCTAAGGAATTACTGACCAAATATGATGTGAATGGACTTATGGGGTTCGATTTGATTGTAGTAAAGTCCTGACAAAATATCATAAGCTCATTCCCTAACATTCATTATTCAATTCCGATTTTTTGGAATTATATTAATGCATGAATAGTTTGCAATATATATATATTTTTTTACCTTATTTTAGGCTAAAATAATATGGAGTGTATTTTCATAATCATGTTATTAAAGTGAAATTTGGACTTAAGGTTTGGCTCAAACTCGGAAATTCTTTTTAAATCAAGTTTGAGTCAAAGTCAAATAAATTACTAGTTTGAGGTAATACGTTCGAACATAAATTCAATAAATTTCTACTAAACTAAAGTCGAACAATATTAGTGTTCAGCTTGACTTGTGTTCAATCTTAAATACATTTGGTGTATTTGATTAATTAATCACGATACACAATTTAGAAAAATATATTAACAATAAATACAATCCAACTTTTTTCACTCGAAATCATGCTTGCATAATTACTAACCTAGTTTATGTTAATAGACCCATAGAAGGACATGTTTCCGTCCACTGAGGAGGGAAGGGGTGTTGGAAAGTTACATTTGCTTATAATTTATAATGGTCTGAATAAATGAATCTTGTTGACATTAATATATACTCAAATGGCATATAAATAGACAAACAACACTTTTTCCACTCTCGTGAGAAATCCATTTTAACTACTTTTTGATTTTTTTTAACTCTATCAATTAACGTAGTTTAAATTTATTTATTTATTTATTTATTTATTTTACTGATTGTTTTTTTTTATCTTGGTAATATTGAGTATTATTATATTCTAATGTTATTCAAAATTATTCTTAATTATATATATATATATATAGATTTTTTTTACTTGGGTATTTATTTTTGCTGTAATTACATATTTGTGTTCTCTAGTATATGACTTTATATTTGTTTAGTTATATTGATTAATTTAAGCCTTATAGAAATTTATTTCCTTTTTTTCCTAATTAATAATGACCCTAGTTTGAGTATCCGACTTTAGGCCATTTTTGTCATCCCATAATTTCTTAATGATCTTTTGAACCCCAAAAAATTTGTCCGATTGACCTCCTTTTACTCTAGGGACACCATGTCATATTTCCAGTTTCATTTTTGGGTCTCCGAAACCCTTGAGAAGTGTGGCATATAACATTTGTTTTTGACTTCCAGAGGAGTGTCTCAAGCTCCATTTTATGTTCTTGGTGAACACAAGACAACTCACGCTAAATTTTAGCATCTAAATACTTTGTTATCTTAGCTGTTTATAAACTTTTCAAAAAAGGACACACTAGCCCTTTTCACCTTATGACCTTTCAAATCCCCCCAAAAAGCTATTCAGGACCCTACTATTTCATAGTGCACCATGTAACATTTTCGATAATTTTTTTATAGGACCCGAGAACCATTGAAAAGTTTGAACTTCTTTGTGATATGCGGCTTTCGAAAATTTGTTATGAGATTTATCTTTTTTTCACCTTCTTTTTTTTTTTTTTTACCATGTGTTGTTGGTGAGCACAAGATGTCTCGCACTCAGTTTTGGTCGTTTAAATTTTGTTATCTTGCATTTTCAATATAAATATTATTGTTTTTGCAATTTTGATTTCGTCTTATACTTTTTTGAACCCCGAGTCAATTTATTGGGGCATTATGTTAAAAATTATAGTCCTTTTGTTCCAGGGCACTTGAACCCCCAAAAAAAACTTGAGCCTTCATTTTTCGAGTTCCAAGGTCATCGCAATCCTTCTAGCCCCATCTTTCTATCACATATTTTTGGAACCCCGTATGCCTAGTGTCAACTTTTAAAAACTCATTAAGTGTTTTTTTCAAACATGGCCAAACCATTGCACTAGTGTGGCTCCACCAGGCTCTAATTAGCTTAGTCCAAGCTTATACGCGGTTTAGAGATAGTCCATTCCTTGATTAGCATTGCTAATGAATTGTCCAATCCTTTCTCAAACATGGATCAACATGGTCTAGCTAGCTAGGGTTATGTAGTAGATCTTACGCGGGGGGGGGGGGGGGGGGGGGGGGAAAAAANCAAACGTGGTCTAATGTGTGCTATTTGCCATGTACCATAACTAATAGAAGTGTACTGTAGTCAAAGTATAATAACACATTGACAATCGTAAGAGTCAAAACGTTGTTATTAAGGAGAGAATAAAAGGGATGTAGGCATGACTCAAACGTGGTCTAATGTGTGCTATTTGCCATGTACCATAACTAATAGAAGTGTACTGTAGTCAAAGTATAATAAGACATTGACAATTGTAAGAGTCAAAATGTTGTTATTAATTATTTTATTTTAAAAACTGTCTACACAAGATAAAACCTGCTTATTTTATTTGTTTCTAAAATATTATCTCCACATTCTTTTTCTTTGTGCGGACACATGATGTCTGAGTTATTATTTGACAAAACTATTAACTAAAGAAATCAAAGTTAAAATGGTAATGTGTTACAAATCGGTGTGGCGTTATAAAAAAGATTCAACATTTTGAACAACTTGTTAATAGTTATCAACTTACCATCTTTTGACTCTACTTTATCACAGCTGTAATCGGGATAAAGCCTATCCCATAGTTTCATGAAATTACACTGATGCTATCCCCTTTCTGATCTTAAAATTGCCCAAAATCTCTACTAACTTATAATTCAGTTGTAGGTAGTTGTTGACAAAATAACTTTTTTGTAACTCAATCAATCAATTTAGTTTAAATTATGTTATATATTTATACTAATTATTATTCTTAATATTTTATTTATTTATTTTGAGCATGGTAACATAGAGTGTTATTTTATTCCTAAATTATTCTTGTATATACTTACTAATTTTTTATTTTTTATTTTTACTCAATCTTTTTTTTTTATTTGCTATTTGATTTTCAATAATTACATATATTGTTCCACAATATATTTTTATATTTGCTTAGCTCTATTGTTAAATATATAGATCTTCAAGCTAGCCATCTTTTTCTTTTTGCTCATCAATAATAATGACCCCTAGTTGAGTGCCCAATTTTGACTTATGATCGTTTCATGTCCCATGCCACGTTCAACATCCTTTTTTCCGCTTTTTTTTAACAACGTTATGTAGGTGAACACTAGACATCCCACCACATTCGGTTTTAGTCGTTAAAAACTTGCTATCATGTATTTTAAATTGACTTTTAAATTAAGGACACATTAGTCTTTCTTTTGATTTCTGGGTCACTTTACGAGGACCATTTTTGACCCATGGGGCATTATGATAAATATGTAGTCATATTTTTCCAAGGCCCTTAATCCCCAAAAAAGTATGACTATGCAAGCCTTCATATTTTGGTTTTTGAGGCCGTTTCAATCCTTGTCTCCTTTTTAGTCTGATCTTTCTATCACATATTTTTAGCAGCCCCAAAATGCCTCATGTCTGGTGTTGGCTTATAAAAACTCGTTGAATTCTTGCTCAAACATGGTCTGGTCCTTGTTCAAGCATGGCTCTAGCATGCATGTTCTAGTTAGTTTAGTCCATGCTTAGGTGTGCTTCAAGGATGGTCCCCTTCCTTGATCAAGAATGGGCATTACTTATGCATTGCCTAATCCTTATTCAAACATGGCTCAACATGGTCTAGGGCTATAAGCAAGCAAATATGCTACCTCCTTTTGCACTATGTAATAGTTTTTATGCGTTGGGGGGGGGGGGGGGGGGT
>PYUH01000456.1:413759-432156 GCA_016808085.1 Suaeda aralocaspica
GGGGGGGGGGGGGGGTTAGAGGTTTAAAAGTTGGAGAGAGAATCGGAGTGATTTATGCATGGCTCAAGAATGTTCCAACGTATGCTATTTGTAGTGCACGTACCACAATTAATAAACACATAATATAGTCAACGTATAATAGGACAATGACAATTATAAAAGTCAAAAAGTCGTCGTTAATTATTTTATTTCAAAAACTGTTTCCATGAGATAACACCTGTTAATTTGATTTGTTTGTAAAATGTGTAATATCTCCACATTCTCCTTATTTTTGAGACATGTGGTGTCCATGTCGTTATTTGACAAAACTATTAACATAAATAATCAAAGTCAAAATGGTGACGCATTGCGAATCGGTGCGACTGTATAAAAAAGATTTGACATTTTGAACACCCAGTTAATAGTTATTAACTTACCGTCTTTTGACTCTATAGTATGACAACTGTCATTTCGATAAGGCCTATCCAAAAGTTTCATGAAATTACGTCAGCAGTATCCTATTTTTGGTAGTATTAAAATTACCCGCTGTCATTAATTAACTTATGGTTCCATAACTCAAAGCATATACAATTTCAATCGTAATTTTAAAATTACAATATTACCCTTAATAATTTCATAAGCAATGAAAAAAATGCAGGTAAGCTAAGTAGCACACCATATTGTAGATTAAATTACCCTTTGAGTTGAAGTTGAGGTGCTTGATTCTTAATTATATAGTCCAAGTAGTGTAGTAGGAAATTAGTACGGAGTAACTAAGTAATGAGTGAAGAGTGATAACAAAATTTTTTTTTTTTACCGACAAACTAAAATTAACAAGGCCGGGCATCTTGGGTCTCACGTGATAGGCCATCACAAAGCCCAATGTGTATACGTTTAAAAAAAAAAAAACAAATGTTTGGCTTAGTCAGCAGTTTAAGTCTCAACCTCTTCACTACCCAGTTGGAGGTATACTCATTGGTTCAAAATTATTGTCTCTCCTTGGACCATAAAATCCACGTGTCAAAATCAAGTCCGTTGAAACCTCCCTATGCGGCGGTACGAATTGTCTTCATTACGTCGCCGTGATATTCGCAGTTACCTCACAGCCCTGTAACTGTATCCTCACCCTTTTCACCCCTCATACAAGTAATACTTATTAAAGTAGATATTTTTGCCCCCTCATATTTTTAACCCCCAATTTTTTTTTTAAAAAAAAAAAAGGTAGTCAATTTAAAAATAATTTCCTATTTCGGCTAACGGGATCCTATATAAAACCCAACTCAAGTGTCACTTGTTTACCTCTTGTTATTTGCTATTCATTCTTCTACTCCTACTGTTTTGTTGTTCTCTCTTCCTCCTAAATTTTCTGTGTTTGTTGTTGTTGTTCAAGAAAGTCATTTGGAAAAAATAAATTTTATTTTTTTTCCATTTACTTTTCTTTGAAAAACTCACCCTTTTCCTTCTACATTGAATCTTCCTACCATCTTGATTTTTTTTAGAGTGGTATTTATTTGCCTAAAAAAAAAAAAAATTAAAATCATTTCTCCACCCACTTCTTTCTCTTTTTTTTTTTTTTTTTGTGTCTGTAAAATAAATAACATTATTTTGTAACTTTCCCTTTGACGAATGTTTAAAACAAGAGAAAATCATCATCACAACAACATATAGGACTTAAGAGAATGGATTATGCAAACTTGCTATGTCCGGTGAAGTATTCGGAACATCACAACGTAGTGAAAAAACAAAACTTTTGTTCATTATCAAAAAAGCCATCATATTCCTCATCCAAGAAGGCGCCTAGAGTTGTCCGTATCTCTGTGGTGGACAACGATGCGACTGACTCGTCTAGCGACGAAGAGTCCGAACTCTTTGGCCGCCAACGAGTCAGGCGCTATTTCAATGAGATTGTCATTGAACAAACATCAGTACCCGCTGCACCGCTCCCTCCACCCATTGCTGCGCCTACTAAAAAGGCCTCCTCTAAGAAGAAGTCATCCACACAACTGACTACCACCGCTGGTGGTGTACGGAAGTTCCGTGGAGTCCGCCAGCGGCCTTGGGGGAAATGGGCTGCCGAGATCCGCGACCCCGCCAAGCGCGTCCGTCTCTGGCTCGGTACCTACGATACCGCTGAGGAAGCCGCCATGGTCTATGACAACGCGGCTATCAAACTCCGTGGCCCCGACGCCCAGACCAACTTTGTCACTCCACCACCTCCTCCGCCATCAACCTCCGAGTCCGGAAGCGACAACGCGCTCTGCTCCCCAACCTCCGTCCTCCACTTCCGCGGTGGATCCTCGTCGGACCCGAAAACATTTCCAACACAGTCAATGAGCACGAGCAGCAATGCGAGCGCGTGCAACGTAGACGACTGTCAAGCGGAATCAACACATGGTGGTATTATGAACGTGACTGCCACCACCACAACAAGAAGAAGCGACGATGATATAGTTGGTAATGAATATCTGGACAGTCCGTTGTTAAATGAATTCTTCAACTTCGAGTTTCCTGAACCAATCATATTCGAAGACTCAAAACCACAGGTGGACAATCTGTTTAGTGATACTCTCTTTAACGACAATAATTTTCAACAACAGTTTGAGTTGGGAGACATCTATGATTCTTTTATGGATGATTTCGATTTCACTTCTATCAATGATCCCACCTTTTCGTCTTCTCATTTGTTACAAGTTGATGATTATTTTCAAGATATTCCTGATATTTTTCCTACTGATCCTCTTCTTGCTCTATAGTTTTTGTCTTCTTTTTTCCGGCCGATTAATCAAATTTAATCGCCAAGTTTTGTACCGGCGGCAATATACTAGGATTACTAGTTAGAGTGGTTCTTTTATTTTTAATTTTTTTTTTTATTAATTAGTGGTTACTATTATTTACTAATATTAATATAGTCAGTCCTTGTGTTGAAAAATATAGTCAGCAATTTTGATGAGTGAGTGTTTAGCGATAGTAATAAAAAGGGAGGTTAAGTAATTATTTAGGTTCTATGTTTGTGGTCATGATTTGTACACAATAATATTCAATTTTGGTTGAAAATTGGAAATATAGATTGTTAATTTGTTTCCTATTCTTCTTCATTTTTATTAGCTCTTTGATTTTCTACCTTAATTAATACTTTTGTCTTGATTCTTTTCCTTATTTACTTTGTTTTTCCTATTTATTACTTTTAAATATAATGCGTCCAGAGTCCACGCAACTGTCATATAATTCATGTTTCATGTAAGACAACAATTTATACTTCACATTACTTTTGAGTCGTCTCTTAAACGGTTTCAAGTTTGCAACGGACGATATTACAAATGTTGACTGGAAATGCAATGTATTATACTTGTGCAATGTGCTATAAATGGTTGATTTTGTACCATATTTGTCATATAACGATAATTAATTAAAGGAGGCAAAAAAACGTAATTGTACAATATAATTACAGCTTACAATGATTATAGATTTAGAGGAGTTTAATTAAGAAATAATACAACCAATCAATAAAAAATTAACAATTAATACTATAGGTGATACAAATTCTAAAGTACACAATGATTAATTATGTCAAGTATTGGAGGGAAAAAAACCAAAAACAATACTTTCGTGAATATGGCAAGGACGTGGGACTTTGGCAACTAAAATAATATAGGGATCTTACAACATATCGAAACATTGGACACTAGAGAAATAAAGAATGAACATGATCTTTTGTCTTTGAAAATATTTCCACTTCTAAGTCACGAATATACATATATTAAATTATTTAACACTGCCTATATTTGATAGTATAAATATGTAGTAACAATATCATTCTGCTTATATCTATTTGACTATATCAATGGTAAACAAATTAAATTCGAATAGCAAAGTTCTTTGGTAGTCGTCAAAGTTGCTATGGACCAAACACGTCGTAATTGTTAATTACCTTAAATATGTTTTATCGATTTCCCATAATATGATTGTAAAAATGGGTAAATTAAAAATTTTTTTTAATCATATATGGTGATTACGGAAGAAATTAAGTGCATCCGGTCCATGCAACAGGTAATATAATCATGTATTTTATTAAAAAAAAAATATATGGAAGTCATTTTTCAAAATGACCATTGAAATTTTGCACTCATCTTAAAACTTTGTTTACTAACTATTTTTTGTTGTAAGAAAGGAGTGCGGAAATAACAATAAAGTGTGGGAATCACAAACTAGATTAATACAATACGTATATTAAAGGTCTGTTTACTTCAGTTGAAAGCCGTTGAACTGAACTGAAATTTTTTATGAAGGATTAATGAATAGCAAAATAAGAGAAGAGTTGAGCTGAGGTGAACTGAACTGAACGGATTTTAAGCTAAAGTAAACAGACCCTAAAAGGTAATTGCGAGTGTGCACAATTTTGGTGTACTTTTAAATTACCACATACCCTTAATCTTAGGCTATGTTATTTAAACTTACTTGAGATGATTTAACTGAAAATGTAAAATGAAGAATTATAAACTACGGAGTACCTAATTGAACATATACAAGTAGACTTAACTAAAACTAGTTTTAAATAAGACTAAAGGATAGGGTTATGTCTACTTGCCAAGACATTATTAATTTGTATTATTATACGAATACTTTATTGGGCACTAATACAACCTAAATTTAACATTAGATTTTATTTATTGAATCATAAGGACGGTCAACCAAATTCATCCTTATGGATGATCATGGAATAAGAAGAATAAGTAGCGTTTATATTTCAAACCACAAACTCATCATTGAATGATCATGACTTTAAACCGTTAATTTTATTTTTCCTTTCCAAAACTTTTTTTTTTTTTTGAATTGAACCTATCTAAATTTATTATTGCTACTTACAACTTATATGAACTAATTTTGTGTATAATACAAGACAAATAGTGCGAATGGATCTCAAATTTACTAAAACTCTAACTAGATGAATTATTCCTCAATATGATCGCATATATAATTTGTTTACTCTGATAAAAATTAAAATCTCATCTCATAAATTCTGAACTATATTTTGTTTACACTATACGGGTATAGTAATTGTTTGGACCCAAATTGATGTCCAAGTTCTTCCCATGATATTGAGTGAGCTAATAATAATAATAATAATAGGTGGAGATAATAGGCGTAAGAAAAAAAACGAGTAAATTAATTTTTCCCCATGATAAATGTTAATTTATTTGTGGTTGGTTCATGGTTGTGAATTTATTTTAATTTAGTTACTGAGGATACTGTCTCACTTGTGTCGTTGTAATAGTGTTAGCACGTGGGTTTCAAGATTTTTACTAACTTATGCCATTAAAATATTAAAATAATAATCATATTTAAAAAAGAAAAAAGAAAATTGAAAATCGGAAAAGGAAAAAAGAAAAAAGGCGAAAGGAAAAAAAAAAAAAAAGCTGAAAAAAAAATATGGGAAGTGTGGAGTGAGGATGCCAATGTGGCATTCTTTTTGCCGCTCCAACCCACACGAGTAGGCGCAATTTCCGCTTTTTTGGCCGTTTCTTTGACTCCCTTAGTTAGCCTTTTTTTAAAATTGTTTTTAATATTGGTTTAATTGTCTAAATACTATAATTCTTATATTAATAATAAAGAGTTAACTAATTAATGATCATAGTTTGTTTTTGTTGCTTATTTAGTTCAGAACAAGCCCCTAGAGTTGAGGGAGTGACGTTGAGTAATTTTATTAAAATTTTTATAAGTTATTTGAACTAAGATTTGTTTTAAAATTTCAGTTTTCTAATTGACTTACAACTACCTACAACGCATTTAAACGATACAATTTTTTGATATAATTCGCGATGTTAAAAAAAAATAAAAAAATCGATCAATTGTTGATCTGTTTGGGTCAATCAATTTGATCCATCTAAATAGATATGTTCAAACTTCAAACATAACACAAATCGTTTTTTAAGTTGGAGAAGGTAGGTCCAAGCCAATAAGCCATACAATAAGCAGTCAATATTGACATGAAAACGATAGGACTTGTTCACAGGCGCTAGGATTATTGGTTATACAAATCACAAATGTCAAATGATGGGTTGCCTATGCCTAGTTGATTAATTATCTTTTCTAGTCTCATCAAAATCACAAATGGAATTGGTAATGGTAACGCACTAAACTTGCAATCTGTATTTTGATAAAATAAAATAAATTATACATCTATACTACACTAAATTTAAAGTGTTGCGATTATTATAAAGTAGAAGAATTGAAAAAGTATATAGTTTTAATTGAATAATAACAATGTACTCATGTAAATGAATGAAAAAAAGTTTTATTGAGTTAAGATTATATAACATTTTAAAAATATTAATTCTAATGATACATCATATTATATCTACAGAGTATATATATATATGTGTACTCTATACTCAATGTTCATTTTAACTTTGTCACTTACAATCTCAACCTCAAAATATACCGTCCTTATTTTTATAGCTCAAAATAAAGGAATAAGAGGAAAATATGTATAATGTATCTTTTGGTTACATGATTTCATGAAAATTAAAACGTCTAAACATATACTGTAAAGATTAATTACATAGATGGCATGCATTATTTAGCATACAAATCCTACTATTAGTATTCTACAAAGATGTTTGTTTAGCATATCCAATACAATAATTGCCTAATTTCGTATTAAAGTTTTCTTTTTGTCTGCCATATTATGCTAATGAGTGAAGAATTTAAGTTCCCATTGGTTAGCCAATAATATTATCATATATAGCTTTAAGTGTAAGGACAAATTAAAAGGCTAATTGAAGGAGAGTAATGTTGAATTGCTTAGCACAAAAAGGCAAAAGATGTGCTAGCATTAGCCAGTAGTTTCAAACCGATAAACTACTCCAAGTATTATTGATGGGCAAATAATAAGTTGTACAAATATAAGATATCTTTATACAAACTCATAAATTAAACGTAATTAGTCAGTTCAGATTATATAATTTCTCGCATATCCAGAATGATTTTAGCTCAATTTGAATATATATATATATATATGAGTACTCTGTATATGATTTTACAACTAGACCGTCACATAATGTATACAAGATGTATTCCGGCGCTTTGTATATATTTCATTTGTTTTTTTTTAGTTACAAAATTTGGGTATTTTTTATAAGAGATAAAATATCTAAAGTTGCAACTAAAAAACGGAAGATGTATATAATAAAATATATAAATGCAAAATGCATAATTTTGATAATAAAGTAATTTTTGGTCGATCATGGCTTATATATATACAGCGATGTAATTTATTCTTATGCTTTTACAAGCTTGTCGGCCTAATACTAGATGTATTACATCATACGGAGTACAAAACAAAAGTATTAGTGAAAAGTCAGCTAATTTTCTTCGTTTTTTTTTCCTTCCATTTTTATGGTAAGGTTTTCGCCTCGCTTGAATGTTGAATTTGACCCATTTTGATCAAATTTATCAACTAAAGTTACGTTGTTAATGAATTCACATGAATGAACAAATGGTTTATAATCATGAATTGCTTATCTTTGAAATGACCCTTATTAGTTGGACCTTTCCCCTCCTAATCTTTAGGGATAATCATATTGGAAGTCTGATTATCAATTGCAATTTTTAATTTGGATTTGACTTATGATAGATAGTCAATGCAAGAGCATGAATGAATTTAATTATGTGTTTTGGGTGCTTATGTAAAAAGTAATTTTGGTAGTAAATCAACCCAAAGCAATTGATTAATGATTTAACTATCTACAAACTTCGTATTTTCACTAGTGGATCTTTAAGTTTTATAATGATTAAAAGTTTATTGGTGATTTACCTGCCAAAGTATCTTACTCAACTTTCATTACAATTTAATTCCAATTAGATTTATTCAATATATATAAAAGGACTTGATCTAACCGTGGTTCTACAAAATCGATGGGTTGAATCTTATTATGGTTGTTGCTGATATTCCATAAAAAATATTTATGAATTGAAAGAGATCATAAACAAACAATTGTGATCGAAGATGTATATCAATTAATAAAGAATCAAAATGGGACCAAATTTTATATCATTATACATTATGAAATCCAAAAATTAACAAAGGTGCATATTGCTGCTGAATTTGAGAGCAAACAAGTGTATAAATCTAAGACACGTTATAACCTGAATTTTTTCTGTTTGCTTATATTTCACTCAAAGTTGCATGGCATGAAATATTTGTCCCTCCTCAATTATTATGTCCATAATCAAGATAACGTAGATTATTTATAATTGTATGAATATAAGCATATATATATATATATATATATATCACATTATAATATTATTATATAGTATTTAAGTATAAGTATATTTTTCCCTTTTTAGTAGTAGTAATTGTAGGGCATGGTACACCCTACTAAAACGAAGTACTACTATAGATTATGGTCACGCTTACAGCACATGGATGCTATATAATCAATATTATCAGAATATAAGAACATTCCACAATAATTATGTTCGATATTATATACTTGTATTATGTTATGTTTAATTTATAAACTGTAACCATTTTGACTTAATTATATCCTCCATTAGCCTAAATTTTGAATTATTAATTATTAATAACTTTATCATTACCAAGTATCAACTAACTTTAATTATAAAGCGTGCCTAATTTGGCAGGCTATACTAGAGATTTTTATGTACATAAATAACATAATCTTGTAGAGTAAGTACGGTACAGTGGTAGTTTGTAGGAAGCTTTGGGTGTTAGTAGTTGTGTTAGTTAGAATTCATTTGGATTAGTTATTTTAAAGATTTAAATAATTGTTTAAGGGATTATTAAAGGATATGTTAGAAAAAAACACCATTCTACTCGTATGGATAATCAATTAATTTAAACATGTTTGGTCTATCAATGACTCAACGTACGGAGTACTAAAAGTGAAGATGCAATAGTTAGTTGTACATCCTTGGTCCTTGCCCAAAAAGAACAAAATAAAAAATAAAAAAAGATGGTTGCACATACTATACCGTTGAGTTAGAGCTATTCTTGCCCAAAGCTATAATATACGGAGTAATATATATTGTAGTCTAAATCGGATTAAATTAGCATATATCCTTTTCTTTCTTTGAAACATTGACTTTATTTTTATGCCAAACCTTTTATAATCACATAACTTAATTTGTTTTATACCCAAATCTTATTATCACATATAGCTAACTATTGATCCTACAACATTAGATAAGAAAATTCCAAGTGATTAGACATTAACCAAATATCAGTCCAAATATAATTAGATAGTGGTAAATTGAATAAAAACAAAAAAAAAAAAATATAAAGAAAAGAAAAAACAAAAAGGACGTGTGCGTATTTGATGGTCCCTTGTTTCATATGATAGTGGTTGTTGGTCGGCTAATTAGAAAGATTTTCCCAAAAAAAAAAAAAGAGAGAGAGATACTCCTATCAAAATCAAAATAAGCTAAATCATGATAAAAGACTAATAAATTATAAAAAGTTTCATAGCATTAGTGAGAATTTCCAACAAAATACCCATTATTCATAATTAATTAGCCAATTAGGGACCCATAAATGCAAGAATTGATGTTACATTTATTGGCAATATGCAAATGCAAATGCAACTGTTAAGTCAAAAATTTGCAGCTTCATGTAAAATGTGGCAATCACACATTATGTTGTTTAGCTTTATATTAATTCCTTCATTTACACTCAAAATTGAAAGTGGGGTTATAAGTTGTGGATGTGGATGGATCATATGTGCATTTGACCTCTTGATAAGAAGAAGAATAGCTTAATGAAGAACCCATAAGCATATCACTAATTATTAAGCTCGTTTTTATATTATATTATTTTGTAATATCTTATATAAGTACGTTTTGAAATGTTTGACTATTTGAGCACCTTGTTGAATACCAATATCAATTTTCTCCGTCTAACTTATGTCAAATAGTTTGTTTTAATTTTTAAGATTCTATTACCTCAAAGTTTTATGATGTAAGAGTTTTTTCCCCATCATTTTAAAGTATTTTTTAATATGATATTTACTTTTAATGAAAATTTTAATGATTTAAATTTATAATTTGACTTTTTTTTTCCTTAAGTAACTTTAAGAGATTTTATGTCTGATCAGTTCACATATTTTCAAAATTTTAATTCCTTACAATTTGCCAAAACAAGACTAACATCAAGAAACAAAGAGATTTGTCTTTAAATTATATATATATATATATATAACATGAAGCTCCTCTAAAAAAAATTATCATGATTGCACCACTTTTTGCATAAGAAAAGATTAAAATCAAGTAATAAAGTGATGAGTGTTGCAATACAAAACCTGAGCCTGCTAAGTCCAGAGATTGTAACGGCATGGTTAGACACCATGACCTTGTGCTAAATCATGATCATCATCACAAAATGATTGATTACATTTTTAAGCGTTACATAATTATATTATGGTATATATATTTTTTTACATTATCACTTCTACGTTTTCAAAGTTTCCCCCCTTAATTTTTATATAATTATAGGGAGTACCTCCTTAATTATTTTTATAATTCTGTAACTGTAGTTACCAAACCGTATCATATGCACGTGAAATTAAATTGGGAAGGTTCAGCTTTATTTTTACCTTTTATGGAGTACCTTTTATTTAATTAATTAACTACTCATTATTTGTAATTAGGGGAGAGTGCATTTCACTAATATATGGCTTAATACTGCCTTTATAGCTTTCTGTAGAATGTGACTTAGGGAGTTAGAGAGAGGTTAGGTGTTTGATCATGGGCTTAGTAAATTTCTACTACCTTCGTCATTTATTTTTAATTTGCAATAACTTAATCTTGACACGATTCATTTATCTCGATTTTCTTACTATATTTTATATTCTATAGTAACCAAAAAAAAAATATCATTTTATTCATCTTAATGCGTACTTCGTATTTTGATTAGTGATTTTAATTTGTATAAATGTGAAAGATGAAAATAAGATCAGATAGTAATTGTTTCCTCTCAAAATCATTTGCTAATTGTTTTATTCATAAGGCGATCTATTCCTTTAAACTTATTTTTCGATTTTTGTTAGTTTGTTACAAAAATGAAAACACACGACTTCCAAATTTGTTGATTGACATATTCTCACAATGTTCTCTAGGACAACTTGAAGTGCCCATACATTAGATGTATCATGTATAGATGTAAGAGTATTTATTTTGGCATAATCATTTTTAACATGTTAGTGTTTGATATATTACCAACACTCACTTCAGCTACCTTTTCTGATGATATTCTTTTGTAATGCATCTCTAATTTTGTAACAGTTGCAGTCTTTTATAAGGTGCATGCAATATTGTAAGAATTAAAGTTGATTTATGACTTTAATTAAACTTCAAATTTTGTAACTTTATTATACTTTATTTTTCTGTAAAAGTTAAATAGGTTACCATTTCGTTAAGGAGTTTCAACTTTCAACGGCTATATAATACTATATTGTTGAACTATATAGAAGTTAGGGAGTCAATTTAAGATAATTACATACATGTTAAAATTGCCCTTTTTCCCTGTAAACTTTCAAGCAAACTCAAAGTTTTGGTTCCCCTGAATTTGTTGGTTCATCGACAAAAGACAATTGTATGCCTAATGACTATAATCAAGATGCTCATTTCATTGTGTTGTTTTTTAGCTTAATAGATGATGATTAGGGTAAAAAAAAAAAAAGAAAAAGAAACCTGAAATAGGATTTCCGCTAGGTATTTGGTAAATGTTGCTTTTATAATTACAAAATTTAATACGAGTCATTACAAGAAAAATATTGCATACGCCAAGTGCATCCTAGGCCGTGTCATGTAGACTATCACGACTAGTCAACTACCATGATAATAACATAGTAATGACATATATAGTGTGCTATTTGTTAATACACCTTCTGTGTCTATAAGATATATTTAGAGTACACAACCACTGTTATTTTTGTATCGCAGCCTTTGAGCATGTTGAGCTTACAATAAGATTACTGTTCGCCGATTGCATAATATTATATAATTAGTAATAGGCTAAGTGAAAGATTAGTCATCAATTTTTTTTAGCAAAGCCCTAAGTATTGCTGAAAGCCTATACCTAAAAAATACTAAAAAAAACCAGTCATCGAATAAAAAAACGATAAGATAATTATTCATCTTAGGCATTGGTCATTACAAATTAAGTATTATTAACAAATGTGATTATGAACTAATCTTATAAAAGTTATTCAACAAAATTTATACAACTATGTTACTCGATCATCTGCTAAAACTTGTGTATACAACTAACAATACAAGCACATAATGACTAAACAAGTCAAATGAATAAACCAACACTAATACACTTACTATTTGATGTATGTGTTATCTTCAACCATGTAAGTGTTATTTTCATGAATGTAGTTTATATAACTAAGCCGCCACCATGTTATAAAAGATACACTTGTAAATTTGAGTCACCATCAGATAAAGCCAAGACATTTCAAAATCATATCCATATATAATGCCAAAATGCGGCCACATATTATGAGTGACTACATGAGAGAAGAGGTGGAAAAAATGAAGTAGTCACAAGATTGCAGATTTGCAGGCTTAATAAGATCCTAGCTATATGCCTATATGTATATCATGTAATAGCTGATGAAAGAAGATCAGAAACAAGTAAACAGAAGAGAACATAATGTACAAGTTGCAATTTCTGCAAGAAGTTGTAAACCCATATTCATGTCAAAATAGGGACATGACATTATAACAGAAACATATATCTGCATTTGCATTTACACATTGGTCCTAGCTATATGCCTATATGTTTATTTTTTTAGTATTCAATGTTTGTAGGAAGAATTTATGCTTGATTTTGTGCATTTTCATTGATTTTTGCTATAACTTTGATGAATTTAATTGATGAATTTAGGAGTTAAAGTTATTACAGGTTAGTGTTGAAAATACCATGGATGATAGGAGTTGGATGCATGCTCAGGGTTTTAGTGGAAGAACACAATTAGCTTATAGGAATGGTGTTAAAGCTTTTTTGGACTTTGCATTCAAGGATACAAATCCTAATTCCGGGGCAAAATTAAGGTGTCCTTGCTTGCATTGTCGAAACTATTTTGATCAAGATAGAGAGAATATGAGGGCTCATCTTTTTCGAGTGGGAATAGATCCCGATTATGATCCATGGATTTTTCATGGTGAACAACAAAATTTTGAAGTTACAGATCATGAGATCTCTGAGGAGGAGGGAATTGAATTTCCAAATGAAGATCCCCTTGTGTCCAATGACATAGCTTCATTGGTGCGTGAGGCTATAAATGAACCTCATACTAGGGATTGGATAATCAATTGGAAGTATGATTATCAATTGCAATTTTTAATTTGGATTTGATTATGATAGATAGTCAATGCAAGAGCATGAATGAATTAATTATGTGTTTTGGGTGCTAGTAAAAAGTAATTTTGGTAGTAAATCAACCCAAAGCAATTGATTAATGATTAACTATCTACAAACTTCGTATTTTCACTAGTGGATCTTTAAGTTTTAAATGATTAAAAGTTTATTGGGATTTACTGCCAAAGTATCTTACTCAACTTTCATTACAATTTAATTCCAATTAGATTTATTCAATATATAAAAGGACTTGATCTAACCGTGGTCTACAAATGATGGGTTGAATCTTATTATGGTTGTTGCTGATATTCCATAAAAAATATTTATGAATTGAAAGAGATCATAAACAAACAATTGTGATCGAAGATGTATATCAATTAATAAAGAATCAAAAGGGACCAAATTTTATATCATTATACATTATGAAATCCAAAAATTAACAAAGGTGCATATTGCTGCTGAATTTGAGAGCAAACAAGTGGATAAATCTAAGACACGTATAACCTGAATTTTTCTGTTTGCTTATATTTCACTCAAAGTTGCATGGCATGAAATATTTGTCCCTCCTCATTATTAGTCCATAATCAAGATAACGTAGATTATTTATAATGTATGAATATAAGCATAATATATATATATATATATATATCACATTATAATATTATTATATAGTATTTAAGTATAAGTATATTTTTCCCTTTTTAGTAGTAAATTGTAGGGCATGGTACACCCTACTAAAACGAAGTACTACTATAGATTATGGTCACGCTTACAGCAAATGGATGCTATAATCAATATTATCAGAATATAAGAACATTCCACAATAATTATGTTCGATATTATATACTTGTATTATGTTATGTTTAATTATAAAACTGTAACCATTTTGACTTAATTATATCCTCCATTAGCCATAATTTTGAATATTATTATTAATAACTTATCATTCACAAGTATCAACATAACTTTAATATAAAGCGTGCCTAATTTGGCAGGCTAACTAAGATTTTATGTACATAAATAACATAATTTGTAGAGTAAGTACGGTACAGTGGTAGTTTGTAGGAAGCTTTGGGTGTTAGTGTTGTGTTGTTAGAATTATATTGGATTGTTATTTTAAAGATTTAAATAATTGTTAAGGGATTATTAAAGGATATGTTAGAAAAAAACACCATTCTACTCGTATGGATAATCAATTAATTTAAACATGTTTGGTTATCAATGACTCAACGTACGGAGTACTAAAATGAAGATGCAATAGTTAGTTGTACATCCTTGGTCCTTGCCCAAAAAGAACAAAATAAAAATAAAAAAAAGATGGTGCACATACTATACCGTTGATAGAGATATTTTGCCCAAAGCTATAATATACGGAGTAATATATATTGTAGTCTAAATCGGATTAAATTAGCATATATCCTTTTTCTTCTTTGAAACATTGACTTATTTTTATGCCAAACCTTTTATATCACATAACTTAATTTGTTTATACCCAAAATTATTATCACATATAGCTAACTATGATCCTACAAACATTAGATAAGAAAATTCAAGTGATTAGACATTAACCAAATATCAGTCCAAATATAATTAGATAGTGGTAAATTGAATAAAAACAAAAAAAAATAAAGAAAAGAAAAGAAAAAAAAAAAAAAACGGTTGCGTGAGTTTGATGGTCCCATTGGATCATGTATGATATGGGTTGTTGTGTGGCGGTAATTAGAAAGATTTTCCCAAAAAAAAAAAAAGAGAGAGAGATACTCCTATCAAAATCAAATAAGCAAATCATGATAAAAGACTAATAAATATAAAAGTTTCATAGCATTAGTGAGAATTTCACACAAAAAACCCATTATTCATAATTAATTAGCCAATTAGGGACCCATAATGCAAGAATTGATGTTACATTTATTGGCAATAGCAAACAAATGCAAATGTTAAGTCAAAAATTTGCAGCTCATGTAAAATGTGGCAACACACATATGTTGTTTAGCTTATATTAATTCCTTATTTACACTCAAAATTGAAAGTGGGGTTATAAGTTGTGGATGTGGATGGATCGTGTCATTGACCTCTGATAAGAAGAAGAATAGCTTAATGAAGAACCCATAAGCATATCACTAATTATTAAGCTCGTTTTTATATTATATATTTTGTAATATCTTATATAAGTACGTTTTGAAATGGTTGACTATTTGCAGCCTTGTGAATACCAATATCAATTTTCTCCGTCTAACATTATGTCAAATAGTTGTTTTAATTTTAAGATTCTATTACCTCAAAGTTTATGATGTAAGAGTTTTTCCCCATATTTTAAAGTATTTTTTAATATGATATTTACTTTTAATGAAAATTTAATGATTTAATATTTAATTTGACTTTTTTTTCCTTAAGTAACTTAAGAGATTTTATGTCTGATCAGTCACATATTTTCAAAATTTAATTCCTTACAATTTGCCAAAACAAGACTAACATCAAGAAACAAAGAGATTTGTCTTTAATTATATATATATAATAATATAACATGAATCCTCTAAAAAAAATATCATGATGCACACTTTTTGCATAAGAAAAGATTAAAATCAAGTAATAAAGTGATGAGTGTGCAATACAAAACCTAGGCCTGCTAAGTCCAGAGATTGTAACGGCATGGTTAGACACCATGACCTTGTGCTAAATCATGATCATCATCACAAAATGATTGAACATTTTAAGCGTTACATAATTATATTATGGTAATATATTTTTTTACATTCACTCTACGTTTTCAAGTTTCCCCCTTAATTTTTATATATTATAGGGAGTACCTCCTTAATTATTTTTATAATTCTGTAACTGTAGTTACCAAACCGTATCATATGCACGTGAAATTAAATTGGGAAGGTTCAGCTTTATTTACCTTTTATGGAGTACCTTTATATTAATTAATTAACTACTCATATTTGTAATTAGGGGAGAGTGCATTTCACTAATATATGGCTTAATACTGCCTTTATAGCTTTCTGTAGAATGTGACTTGGGAGTTAGAGAGAGGTTAGGTGTTTGATCATGGGCTTAGTAAATTCTACTACATTCGTCATTTATTTTTAATTTGCAATAACTAATCTTGACACGTTCATTTATCTCGATTTTCTTAATATATTTTATATTCTATAGTAACCAAAAAAAAAATATCATTTTATTCATCTTAATGCGTACTTCGTATTTGATAGTGATTTTAATTGTATAAATGTGAAAGATGAAAATAAGATAGATAGTAATTGTTTCCTCTCAAAATATTTGCTAATTGTTTTATTCTAAGGCGATCTATTCCTTTAAACTATTTTTCGATTTTTGTTAGTTTGTTACAAAAATGAACACACGACTTCCAAATTTGTTGATTGACATATTCTCACAATGTTCTCTAGGACAAACTTGAAGTGCCCATACATTAGATGTATCATGTATAGATGTAAGAGTATTATTTTGGCATAATCATTTTTAACATGTTAGTGTTGATATATTACCAACACTCACTTCAGCTACCTTTTCTGATGATCTTCTTGTTAATGCATCTCTAATTTGTAACAGTTGCAGTCTTTTTTAAGGTGCATGCAATATTGTAAGAATTAAAGTTGATTTATGACTTTAATTAAACTTCAAATTTGTAACTTTATTACTTATTTTTCTGTAAAAGTTAAATAGGTTACCATTTCGTTAAGGAGTTTCAACTTTCAAGGCTATTAATATATATTGTGAACTATATAGAAGTTAGGGAGTCAATTAAGATAATTACATACATGTTAAAATTGCCCTTTTCCCTGTAAACTTTCAAGCAAACTCAAAGTTTTGGTTCTGAATTTGTTGGTTCATCGACAAAAGACAATTGTATGCTAATGACTATAATCAAGATGCTCATTTCATTGTGTGTTTTTTAGCTTAATAGATGATGATTAGGGTAAAAAAAAAAAAAAGAAAAAGAAACCTGAAATAGGATTTCCGCTAGGTATTTGGTAAATGTTGCTTTTATAATTACAAAAATTTAATAAGAGTCATTACAAGAAAAATATTGCATACGCCAAGTGCATCCTAGGCCGTGTCATGTAGACTATCACGACAGTCAACTACCATGAGAAATAACATGTAATGACATATATAGTGTGCTATTGTTAATACACCTTCTGTGTCTATAAGATATATTTAGAGTACACAACCACTGTTATTTTTGTATCGAGCCTTTGAGCATGTGTGAGCTTACAATAAGATACTGTTCGCCGATTGCATAATATTATATAATTAGTAATAGGCTAAGTGAAAGATTAGTCATCAATTTTTTTTAGCAAGCCCTAAGTATTGCTGAAAGCTATACCTAAAAAATACTAAAAAAAACCGTCATCGAATAAAAAAACGATAAGATAATTATTCATCTTAGGCATTGGTCATTACAAATTAAGTATTATTAACAAATGTGATTATGAACTAATCTTATAAAAGTTATTCAACAAAATTTATACAAATATGTTACTCGATCATCTGCTAAAACTTGTGTATACAACTAACAATACAAGCACATAATGACTAAACAAGTCAAATGAATAACCAACACTAATACACTTACTATTGATGTATGTGTTATCTTCAACCATGTAAGTGTTATTTTCATGAATGTAGTTTATATAACTAAGCCGCCACATGTTATAAAAGATACACTTGTAAATTTGAGTCACCATAGATAAGCCAAGACATTTCAAAATCATACCATATATAAGCCAAAATGCGGCCACATTATGAGTGACTACATGAGAGAAGAGGTGGAAAAAATGAAGTAGTCACAAGATTGCAGATTTGCAGGCTTAATAAGATCCTAGCTATATGCCTATATGTATATCATGTAATAGTGATGAAAGAAGATCAGAACAAAGTAAACGAAGGAACATAATGTACAAGTTGCAATTTCTGCAAGAAGTTGTAAACCCATATTCATGTCAAAATAGGGACATGACATTATAACAGAAAAACATATATCTGCATTTGCATTACACATTGGGTCCC
>PYUH01000456.1:438078-510630 GCA_016808085.1 Suaeda aralocaspica
CCCCCAAAAAAAAAAAAAAAAAAAGGTATAAAATTAAGGGTTGTCTACATCAAATTTGATTGTAGGATCCAATGGGAAGTCAAACTAACTGTTGGAGTAAAAAAAAAAATGTAATTGTCAATTTGTCATGATGTTTACACTTACAATTAAAGTTCAAAGTAATACTATGGCTAACAAATAGGAACGTAAAAGCCATAAAAAATCCGACATTATGATAATTCCTCCTTATCTCCGACTATTCACTATGATACTACGTATATAGATATATTGATATATAGAGTGTGTGAATATACATTTGGGTGTGTATGTATTACTATGATTGGCATTTATGAAGTGATTGAAGGAAAAAGAAAGCAGGCAAATGATCAACTTATGTTTAGCCAGCCATCTTGTGGCTGCTATGTTGATTGAGAGTTACTCGATTTTATTTCCTAATTATTTCTTGTTGGTGTGCATTATAGGCAATGTTTTCACGGGGCCACTAGTTCTCGGATTGCGACAACCTAACTTTGCCTTCGCATTTCCGTCTACATGATTGATTGCCTTTAGAAGGTCCGGTGATAAGTCATTTGATTTAAATCTGGGCATAATCGTATATATATTCAATCCGTTGTATGGAGTATTGCAAATTAGCAGTTTGATTTCGCTTGGAGTCTTGGAGGTGCATTTCAATATCGTTAAGACACGATTTGTACACTACCATTTGATGCTTGACTTATCAATTACTCTATTCTGTGATAATTGTACTAAGTTTGCATCAAATTTTGATTACCACAGGTCCACTGCAGTACCACCGAAGGGAAAAAACCGCCTTAATGTAGGTCAAATGAGAAACGATAAATAGTACCACCAATGGTAAAGTAAATTGACGATCTATTGTAACTCATTCCCATCTTCTGACTGAAGAATCTTGTTGATTCGACAATGTTCCATCATTTTTCAAAGATACAGGTTGAGATAATTATGGACTTCAAACAACTTCAAATAATTAAGCAAAAGCGTTTGCACATCAAAATGGATATATGACTCAAACATCTTCCATGAAAAAGACAGCTTTAGCGACTTCCCCAAAACAGCACACAAGCTTCCCCTTCCACAGCAAAATCAGGGAAAGCCAAAAACCTTCAGAGTGAAAACTTGCAAGGAACAAGTAAAAAAAAAAAAAAAAAAAAAAAAAAAAAAACCACTAACCTAATTAAACTGGACAGCCTGATATATACACACAATTTCAAGAATTTCGAGCTACAATACCCTACATATACCAGCATTTTCATCCACACACTTTCAGATTTCGCTGCAACAACCAATACCTACAAAACCCTGTAAACAAAAAATTCAAACCTCAGATCACTTCTACCCTCTTGCCAATCGCACGTCCAACGAACTTAACTGTCTAGTGGATGAGGATCCATGACGTTGCGATTGTTTCTTAACCATTCTATCTTCATTCGGGCCAATGTTTGAAAACCCATCATTCTTCATTGTTACTTGTTGTAGATGAAGCAATGCAAGCATGCTAATGGCAAATAAAGCAGCATTCCCTATAACTCCACCCAATTTGTCCAGCTGAAGTGTTTTTTTGGCAGAAAAAAGAACTCTTACAAACATATTTGAGTTGACCCCTTTTTGTAGCATAGACTGCTCAACAGGTGCACTTGCAGGAGGATTACAGAAATTCTCAGGTCCAACAAAGCAACTAGCATCTCTTACATTTCCCACAAAATCCATAGCTTCATCAATTACTTTGTAATTCTTGCCATGATGATCAGCCAACCTCAGTGCAAGAATAACACGGCTTTGCTCTAATCGTGCAAGTGCAGCATCCCTTTCTGCACGCTGCTGGGTCTGCACAGTCTAACAACGCAAACCATAAGAATAAAAATAATCTTAGTCATATAACACAAGTCTGATAACCATTCAGAGAAACAACAAAATTGCAGAAAGACTATATGAATAAGGTCATATATGCATGAACAGACAAAACAAAAATCTATCAATGAAACATAAACAACCAGAATGAATGTTCGCGGAGGAGGGGACGAATCCATGGCTACAGTAATACATAGACAACATATGAACTTGTTGACAAATGATTTCGATGAAATGTGGCTAAAGCACTAAAATACTTAAATAATTTCACATCTTTATAGCGATTTCTAAATGTTTATTGGACACAAGCATTTGTTTCAAAATTCCTCCCAAAAGGAAACTGAACTTTCCTAAAACAAAAAATTATTAAAGTCCTCACAAAAAGGGGTCCACAAAGGTGATCTATCAATGACCTAATCATTGTCCCTCTTCCTCAATGTAGAGTGAAAAATAAGCAGACATTAAAATCTAATCCACATGTTGAAAAGAATCACAGGGTAGCATTGAGTTTAGCAATATCTTCCAGCCTCGAGGAACTGTAATCATTATAAAGAGGCTTGAAGCTTATCCCAACAATTCTCTAATCTCCACACTCCTAAATTATTAGTTTGCCCAAAGTTACCCTGTCTTAGCACAATCATTTCACTACCTATATTACCAAACAACCAACATGGAAGAATCCAGTGTTCCAATTTTTCTGTCTAAATTCTTGCCAAAAGGTGGACATTTTCTACTTCCCACTACTCTTATCTCCTCTCCTTTGTGTATCTTGGATTCTTGATCAACTAAAACCTTCCCTCGCCCCATCCCCCTGGGAGTACAACTGCAATTTCCAACTTCTCACATTGCGTAAACAAGAAAGAAAGAAGTAATGATAGAAGGGAGGCAGCTACTCAGCTAGGTACTAGCCCAAGCATCTTCCACAAGGGCAAACTGGGCTGCTTAAGGATAATGACAACAATTTACTGAAAGGTATGCCTGCAACAGAGTGATAGATTTATCAAATAATGTGTGCCTGTGTGGGAAATCAAATGAACCTTTGGAAATAGATAATATTCCATACTAACATCAATGTGGCAATCATAGACCATGTTCATAACTTTACCTTTTCTCAGTATTCGGAACATCATAAATTCATAATTTATGGAGATACCTTCCAACTGCAGAAAGCAGACAAATAACTACAATATTGCGGAGTACCGGCAACAGTTTTTATGGAATGTAGAATGAAGAATAAACAACCTCTGCAACAAACCAAACACGCTACATGTATCAACATATGTCTAACCCAACCCCCTTACATAGATGTTTGTATCTTAATCATAGCACTAAGAGAAGCAGCTGCTTGGGTGAACTAAAAAGAGTCTGATGCATGTAGCACAGCCCCAACAGTTACAAAGAGGCTAATCCAATTTTATCATGGTCTTCAGCTAAATAATATTCTAGTTAACTACTAAGAAGTATTTGCAATTCCATAATCTTCTTCACTTAGTCCAATACTATCCAAGATCCAAGATCTTGACTTCTAGAGGAAATGGACACAAAGACCAAACACCATTTGGCCCCAAAAAAATGAATGAGTGGAGAGGGAAGACAGTTGAATGCACATATATGTATGCATTGAAAGCAAGCACACGGCATCCAGAATTACAAATTTCCATGAGTCAGCTAAAATTCCAACTACACTTTCAAGCCAAAATACTCTGTTCAGAAGATATATAAATCACCAAACACACCTTCCTTGACTATAGTGATGGTTTAAGACTTTAAGCCAACAAAGACAAACAAAATATACTTTTCACTTTCAAGTTTCACCTAATGAATGCTCTTGGATCTCATGTGAATAAAGTATGCCTAAGTTCTTTAATTGAGTACATACAAAGTGCTTGATAAAAACAGGCCATGGAGGATTAACCACTTAACACTGTTTGGATAGAGATAAATGGAAGAGAAAATAAAAAAAGGAGGGATGCATTATCATTTATTTGGATATCTAATAGGAGGAAAGGGAATGAGAAGGATCCATTTTCCTTCCTCTTTTAGAAAACCAAATTGATCCGTCGCTGGAGAGATTTGGAAGGAAAATGGAAGGTCTTTCCCCTCCTCTCACCTCCCTTTCTCTTCCCTCTTCTTCCTTCCCCTCTCTTTTTCTTCATTGTTGGTATCAAAACATAGCGTAAATCTCAAAATTTACCAGCCAAACCAACTGCCCAAGGAATGAAAAGACCTGCATCAATTAGCTTCCAATGGACTCACTAAAAACAACAAAGCAAGCATGAAGAGTAAGTAACCGTCTCCCACCAGCAATGGCTACAGAATCTTTAGATCATAATTTCAACCTTCTCCTATCAACAATGTAAGGTAGAAAATAAACGATTAAAGAATGACTTGCCCTTCGTTCTCTATTCAGTTGTTGTTTATACCATTTTAGACATTCACAAAGAGTTTTCTCCTTAGTGCTACAGAATTTGCAAGACATCACTGTGGAAAGAGCGGTGTGTAGGCACAAACTCTAAACTTAAGTATCAGCTTTGCTCTAAGCCAAAAAGTGAAATAAAAGTATGCAACAACTGCTTGTTGCAAATTCCATAGCTCAATCATTCTTGAAATCACATAGTGACATAATAATGGGTTGATAACATATCACCAACCACACCCTCCAATTCTAATCATGTCAGATGTCATTGTACAATAAGTTGTCTCGTATATATTAGCCTATCCCACAAATTGCAGTAACATTTTCATCATACACAGCAGATTGCAGTCTCAAAAAGAATAACACATACTATAAAGATAGAAGAATAGCTTCCTGGAAAATAAGTCTGAAAGAAATATATGGAGATAAGAGAACACCTATAATCGAATCACTACGGCGTGAAACAACAATATGGAGTCCTAACCAATATATTATACATCCATGAACTAACTTCCATATGTTTTACTATTAAACCTTCAATTATATAATTTCTCCCGAAAAATCTCATTGGCTAACTAACAATATCCAAGAACCACAATCTAGAATCTAACCATTATAAACCAAACACACTAAAACAAAATACAAACAATTTGTCAATTTTAATTAAATGAAAACTAACACAAAAATATTGCCGAATATTCCACGTAAATTACAGAATTAATTTGAACAAAGAAAATGACAATTATAACAACCACACAACAACAAAAATTCCAGCATTTATACGGTTGGAAACATCAAATAATTTAATAACAATTTTACCAATAAAATTAAATAAGTCCTTAAAAAAAATAATAAAAACAATATCTTTGGCATTTAAAAAACAAACCCTAGATTTTTCTTACATCGAATTTCATATTACACACTCGTAAATTTCGAATTAATTTCTAACAAACAAAAAAATCATACAAAAGTAACAATTAACCTGTAAAATAAATATCTTTTTTTTTTAAAAAAAAACACACAAAATCATGCGGAAAAAACAAAGAACAAATGGGAAATAAACAAACAATTAAACCCTTCATTTCATCGAAAAAATATTACAAAAAAAATTAATAAAATTAAAAAAACAATAAATAAAAGAAAAAAAAAAACTAACATGGAAAAATTCAAGCTGTTCTTCGAGATTCTCAAGGGCACAACGAATGGAGTTAAGGCTCTTAGCTTCAGCAATGGCGGAATCTTTTTCAGAATCTTTACAATAAACAAACCCATTACTATTAATTTTATTATTTTTGGAATTATTATTATTATTAAAATCGAAGAAATTAGGTTGTTGATGATGAAGATGTTTGGAATTAGGGGAATTTTTAAGGGATTTAGTGGAATTGAAGAAATGGGTACGAGAAATTGAGTGAATTGCGTCGCTAAGTTTGTCGTGTAAATCCCAGATTTTTTCCAAAACTGCTTCGATTTCTTCCGTTTCGATGTCGCGTTTCATTTTGAAATTGGAGGGAAATTTAATTTAGGGTTTTATGAATTGGAGATTTTGGTATAATGTAATGTAAAATGGTTTTGTGTTGTCTTTTTTCTTTTTTTTTGAATTTTGAAGGGTTGAAGAGAGTGAGAGGGGAGAGAGAAAAGTGAGGGAGAAAGAAGAAAGAAGAGAGAGAAATTAAAGCAATGTTTTTAGGCTTAAAACCTCCTTTCAAAAACCAAATGAACAATTTCAAGAGTGATCGATGGGAATCGATCTTAGAGCAGCGACTAATTAGGTTAGTCATATCTCTTGAATTTGGGTTGTTGTAGATTTGTATTTGTATTATGTGGTTTTTTGAAATTTAATTCTTTTCATTTTACTTGGTGTATATTTTCGATTTATAGTTAATATACAGTGATATTTTTGTTTTGTGTGCTTTACTCTAACTGTATAATGACAAAGTCACAAAAGTATCCATAGTTTGATAAATCAAACTAACTGAAATTTTGAGATGCGTTAACATCTATGGATACAATTTGGAAAATTAGTTGTGTTTAGAGGAACAATTGAAAATTTCGAATTCATGAGATTTAGCTGAGATAATTCAAAAGTTTAACGATAATATAATTCAAACAAAAGTTTAAGTTGATAGTTGAGATATAAGAGTATATTTTATACTCTATCAGACATAATTAGAGAACCAAAAAATTATTAAAAAAAAATAAAGAAAAAGAAAAATAAAAGAAACAAAATTAAAAAGGAAAAGAGAAAAGAAGAGTGGGGTTTGGAGGAAGGGTGGAAAGCACGTTCGGAATTAGGGACATGTAAAGTTTGTAGAAGAAGTAAATGAACGCCACATACAAAACTTGGTCCTCTATCATTTATGTGGGCTTTTCATTTGGGTGGCCCTTTTGATTTTTTGGTATTTTTCAATTTGGGAGTTTGTATGAATGTTCAAGAATTGGTTTTTAGGCAAATTCTAAACTGTTCTTTTCAAAGTAGAAGGGTGTGATAGTGTGAGTATCTATCACACATTTAGGTGTTTGTCTACTAAAGTGGCACATGTACCATGCGTGGATTGAAATTGTTGCTTCGGCCTATATTAGTATAGGCACCTCACTCAAGTGGGTATTCGACTACTCGGTCTATATTAGTATCGTTCTATTCATCAACATAATTATCATTATATCATTACTTCAATCAATTCTTCACATTAAATGACAACTTTATACAGAAGAAATAATATCTAAGACTTTAAATCAAATTATGTCCATATCAATTATTCTTCAAATTCCTTATACTTGACAAATAAAAAAATATAGAATACAATAAAATCTTAAAGTAAGGTAGTCAAAATAAACCAAAATATGAAAGACACATATTACGTAAATGAAAATTTGGTGGACCAAAATGTTCAATAACAATAATTGTTTGATTGTTCAAAGTAGAAATAATTTGGGATTATCAACATTCAACAAGACGATCCTATAATATATGGCTTAGGCAGTTAGGCTTACGCATTGCCTCCTCCCCTGCTCATGTGTAGCTTGAGCACTAACTTTAGGACAAAGTCGCAAAAGACGTAATGTTGTTCTAGATTATTTTTGTAAAATTAGCCGTAAAATAATCATCCGTGCTTTATTTTATATTTGTAACCACGATAAGTCAGCCCTACATACTCGAGCTGTCGAGCGTTACCACCAACGAATGTGCCAATAAAAAATATATTCTTTGTCATTAAAGTACACTAGAGTGTGTCCATGCAACTGCATACATTATAATGGTATTGTAGAATATTAATATAGTTAAAATTTGAGAGTGAGAAGTAGTTTAAGTGGTTAAGGCTTCCCTTCCGGTTCTAGAAGATCTTGGGATCGATTCTCACCCCGTCCTTATGGCTCCTTAGCACAAAAAAATATATATACAGTTAAAATTTAGGAATTAAGATGCATTAGTTTATGGGATATGAAGAGGATATCGAAAATTAAAAAAATGCATAAATAATTGGTAATACATACAATTATAGTGATATATATCTTCGAAAAATTTGGAAATAATGACATACTTTTGTAACATGGTTGTGTGAAAAGACTTTCAACTCACTTTGGCAATTTAATATTTGAAAACATTAAACTAGACAATCAATCAACATTAAGATGTAAAAATATGATTTTAATTTTTTAAGGCATTCTTAACGGATGAAGTGATGATCAATCATTCATAAAAATAATTCTTTTCTTTTTAATTAAACCTATCATCAAATGTTAATGTTGCATGTATGACAATAAATCAATGTGTAGTAGAAACTTTCATTGAGTTTATTATTAATTTTTTTTTTTTTTGGAATACAATTTTAAGAGAGGTGGTTTTTTGAGATATAAAGATAACTTCCTTTTTTTTTCATTTAGGATTTAATTTAATTTAATTTATTTTTTAATAAAAAAAACAGCTAACTAGTCTCATTGGACCTTGGCTATCTTAATTCTTAAGTGCCAATTATTTCAACATCTCATGCTAGTCCTCTAGAGTCTTGACTCTTCTTTCTTGTAATGGTCATATTTTACAACGAACGTATCTTTCACAGCACTTTAAGGTATCATATACTTTCTTCGTCCTCTATTTCCCTTACCACCCAATGCAAATTATTTTATATGTCCTTCCAAATACAAACAATGTCAAAAGTTTTCTTCAGATTTGCTGATGTTGAATCTCATTCTTTGCAAATAAATGTAATATGCTTCATATATGTGATTACGCATTTTATAGAGTTGAATTGGATCGACAAGAGAAGATAAAAGAATCACTTTATAACTCCAGTTGTCATTCTGACTAGTGGGGGTGTTTGGTAGAGAGAGGTTTTGAGGGGAAAGAGTGTTTTGAATAAAGTTTAGAGTTTTGACCTGTCAGAACTTGAATTTTGGTATTTAGTAAAAATGAGGTTTAAAGATCAGAAAGTTTTGTACCAAAAACTCTAATCAAAACTCTCAAATGAAAAGGTTAGGGGGAGGAGCTTTTTCATTATAGTTTTGGAGACAAGGAAATCAAATGATTATTTTGTCCATATAATTAAACCTAACAAAAAAATGCTTAAAAAAGTACAAAACTCTAAACAATCAGCTAAATATTACTAAACACCTTTACACAATCAACCATTCAAATCAGCAGTCAAATCCTCTGAACAAAAAGTAAAACTCTAACAACAAACTCTAAACTATAACCAATAAACTCTAAACTCTATTTGCCAAACAAGGCCTAGCTCTTATTGCAATTAATTTTGAAATAAAATAGTACTTTTATACTACTCAAAACTCTCTTTTGATCTTCTTGTTTGCCAAATCAATTTGAATTCTACGTAAGAACTAAATGTTTTATGAGTCTCAACTCCTCAAGCTGAAATTTGTCAATTTGCATGTAAGGAACAAAAATTAAAAACAAGTGAATATGATAATAACTGAAATCAACATAAGATCTTTTTTGCACATGAGACGACACAAAATAAAACACATGTTGATTTTTCTAGATGTGCCTTATTTAGTACCTTTTTTATTTCTTTTGGTGTATATTATGTATAGGTTACATTGAGATAAGAGGAACAAATGCAAAGAAATTTGTAAACAAAATAATGGCATCCCTTTAAGTATCAGAGTACTAACTAACTAAAAGAAAAGTCTAACCTATTGGTTGAGACCTAAAAATAAGTTCTGTCAAAGTTGATCAAAGTTAGTAAATGCATTTTTTGTGAGTCTTGTGCGGGTTTTTTCAATTTTGACCCCAGACCAACCCGAAATTTTCATTGCTTCGATTACTTAAATTTAGGTTTTTTAATTACTATGCTTAAGGTCCAATACAGAAAAGCCTGAACAACCCATGCTAATTAGATTTTGGTTATTGAGCAAGAAAATTGGTCCCGAAACTAGGCCCGGCCCAACACTCTTCAACAACACCTTTAAAAGTCTCATACATAATATACGCATCTTAAGTTAAAGAATCCAATAGTCAACAATTCCATACTTGTCAATTTCTGATAAAAGTTGAGGCATTTACACATCGATCAAAACATAATGCAAGTCTAGAACATACAATGCATGACTTGAATACAAGATTGAGCAAATCTAATAACACTCAAAAAAGTCAACTTCAATTCTGATGTACAGGATAGGGTTAATGCTGCATGTTCCGATCCCTTTGAATTAAAAAGAATATATACCATTATGCATGGAGTGCCGTGCATGCAAATAAAAAAATAAATAAATAATGAGGATAAGATAGAGAATATAATGAACCCATGAGTCCATGTCAATGTCCATGTCAATGTCCATGACCTAATATTCTTCTTGACCTAGGCTATATATAAGCCGCTTCAAACACAAGAGTCTACGAACCATAATGCAATGCAAGTTTGCAAATTGCATGATAATGTATGAGCTGAGGAAGAGGAAGCCTTACATGAAGAAGAGAGTTAGATAATTGTTTGGTAGCCAAGGATGACTTGCCTGCTTATTTCGTGTTTTTGATTGAGTTTTTCGATCTCAACCAATTCAGTAGATGTCAGGCAGTCTCCTTGGCTATCTTGACAAGCTCTCTTCTTTCATGCTAGACTTTCCTCTTCAATCGACGACTATCATATTAAGAGAGTGGTGTGGTTCTTCAGCTATCAGGTTATAAGTAATATGTGCGTTGGATCCTATTGGATTAATGATCTTGAGTAAGTCTCGTCATGCTATGTCTCACCAGCCACATGGTATGACCACTCTCATTACAAGAGATATTCTCATCATATAATTGAGTAATGTCTTTTGTTACAACATAATTAAAGTGTATTTGGTCGTCCATAAATGTAACTTCAATTTATCATAAGTGAAAATTAATAAGAAAGATATTGATTTCCAAAAAATAGTAACAACATTTTATTGTTACTCCTATCATTAGTATTAAGGAATAGAATAGAGGGCGCCAATCCTCAATTAGCTAGAGTAATTAACGGAAAAAAGATATCTTGTTCTTGTCCCACTAATTGTTTACTACTTGTGTGCCGCTGTTTCTGATTAATTGATAGCATTAAACTTTAATTTTTAAATTCAAAAATGATAGATCCTTGTTTTAATTTAAAATCAACCAATGAGATTGATTGACACATAAATAGTACACAAATAGTGGGATAGAAGATTTGACCTCAGACTAACGTATTAAGGGAGATAGCTAGTGGCCCGGGTTTGATAATTTCAGAAAATGGAAATTTATGTTGTAAGAGGATAGGTTAAAATACCAAAATAACTGGTATTTAGCATCACAAACTTAATTAGTTAACCAAAATAATTGATTAACTCCAATAACATGCACTGTTGAAGAATATATCATATATGAGTGACACGACGATAAAAGGTAAAGATTTTGAGCTTCATTTAAAAAGGGTTTCCATGCTCCCTCTGTGAAGTGACCATATTGCTTTTAATGTCAATTTTGCTTGCATATGCATGCACGTACGTACACGGTACACTAACACTACTAAAAGTAGATAATTGGGAAAAAGATTACATATCAACAAATAAAAGAAATGCTTTCCAATATATATACAGAATTATTCCATATGATCAACTGTCTAAATCGAGAGATCTCGAGTCAAAGCTTTGGTCCATACCCCATATATAAAGCTCGCAGACTCCTACAATGTTCAATTCACTCGTAACCAATAACGAATATAACCTAAGTATACACCCTTACGCGTTAGCTTAGAGCTTATATGGATGTTGGATAAGGTAAGATGATTTAAAGCATAAAAATTTATAAAACTTGAGTTTAAATGTTTTTAAAATTCGGATACTTAGAAATACTTAAGGAACTATTCAAAAAGGTATTTGAAACTTAATAAAAAAATTGGAAATGTTTTCCATGGAAACTTCATGCACATAATGTTTCCGAATTGATTTTTTAATTTATGATTCTTCCATGACCCACCTCACATGCTAAAGTTATTATTATTATTATTATTATTACTATTATTATTATTATTATTATTATTATTATTATTATTATTATTATTATTTTCAGGATTCCTCAAAAAGCTTGAAAGGGTTTACTCTCTCGATAATGTGTTATTAACTTTTTAGCCGATTTCATTTGTCTAGGGGTCTTTCCTTGATTTAAGGATTAACATGTAAAATTTATTTTAGGCCAATATTTTTTCAGATCCTCAAATCCGCCCAAAAGTGTGACTTATAGTTTTTGTTTTTTCGGCTTTTGGAGGGCCTTCCTAGGCTCCGTCTCGTTTTCTCCCCAAAGTCCACTCACTTTCTTCTGATGAACATGGGATGACCCACAATCATTTTTAGCCTCTAAAACCTTTTTATGTTTCCTTTTTAGAGAATTCCTGAAAAAGGGCACACTTGTATTTTTCTTATCTAAGGACCTTCTTATGACTTTTCGAACTCCAAAAAATTGTCCGAGGGGCCTTTTTTGGACCCTGAGGACTCATGTAAAATTTTCTTCCATTTTTGCCGGGAAACTCCTGAAATTGTGAATTATGACCTTTGTTTTTGCAGAGGGTTGTACAAGGTACCGTTTTCTTTTCTCTCTGTATTTTTCCCACGTGTAATTAGTGACCCCAAGACATCTCAAACTCTAACGCTCGATTTCTACTTAAAAAAATTAAACTTGTTATCTTCCTTCTTTAAACAATTTTCGAAAAAGGTCACACTAGATTTTTTGCTCTTCCAAGACTCGTCTTATGACCTTTCGAACTCCAAAAAGCTACTTGGGGGGAGGGGGGGGGGCTCTTATAACTATATATAGCGGCTCATTGTAAAAGAATTCGGTAGTTTTTTTCTTGGGACCCTAGAATTGAACCCTGAAAAGTGTGAATTATAACATTCGTTTTTGACTTTTAGAGGGCTTTGCAGAGCTCTGTTTTGTTTTCTCCCGGGGGTTTTCGCCACATATAATAGGTGATACCAAGTTGCCATACATTCAATTTCAAACTAGAAAAAAAACTTTTATATTATCTATTCAGAGGATTTCAGAGTAGGCAAATTAAATATATAAATAATGCAAAGATCTCAGTCAACATGCCAAAATGTTGAGCCCTAACCCAAAAAAAACTTAAAATAAACACTAATAACATATACTCTGCTGCAGACAAGTATTGTTTGTTGAAAATCTGGTGTTTCTTTTTTTCTTTTTTAATTAAATAAATATTTCTCTATTCTTAGATCTTTGTTTATAAACACATTATATAATTGCTTCTCTATTCTCAACACTAAGGTTAATATAGCTGCCAATAAATTTAATTTATTCTTGGAATGTAGTCAATTTTTATTCAAGTTTTGTTTTCTTATTTGTAATAATATATAAAATGATAATTTTATGTTTAAGATATATATTTTTTTGTCTTTGTTTGTGTTGTTTTTGAAATTATTTATTTTCCCATACGTTTATTGTTTCCTAGTCTTCGGGAATTTGTACTTTCTTATTTTCAAAATGTTTCCGTTTCTGAAACTCTATTTGTTTCGTGCTACATAGATAAAGTGTAGTCAAGTCCATAATTAAACTCCCTCTACCCTTATACATTAAAATTTGTAAATAATATTCATATACACGCATATATCATATGAACATTTTTATTGTTCAAAACTTATTTTGCTGAACTGAACTTATTGTTGCCGAAATCATTCACAATTTTGTTAATGATTTAAGTTGATGTTTGTTGAACAGAATTTTTTCAACTTAAAAAAATTGTTATCTTCAATATTGTTATACGTATTTGCGTATTTGGCAGTTTTTTGGGGTTAGGGCTCAACACTTTGACATGTTATGCAAGAGGGAGGTGCTCCACACTGCAAGGTATGATCGACGATAGTAGTTTTATCGAAGAAAATTTTCATTTGATTCAATTATTCATGTACTTGTTAGAATCAAATGTTTTTTGTATGACTTATTAATAAACTATTTTTACTCAAAAAAAAAAAATTACAATCTTCCATAGAATGTGCTACTTCTGTGTTTAATTGTTTACCTTATATATATTTAAGGTTTAAGGAGGGTTATTATTATTTTTAAAAGAAGTCTATTTTTCCTTGAGTTGATTTGAGATTCTTATTGTTAATTAGGTACCCAATGGTGCCCGAATCTTTCACATTATTGAGAGCCCAATAAAAACTTAGGGCCATTTAGGCATGAATAGTAGTGGGGATTAGGGCTATATTTTGTCAACCTTTCATTGTCTTCAAGCTCTAGTTTTTCTCTCTTAGTTTGGTCAGCCTCCTCTTCTTTGATAGAAAATTTTGCACCATTTTTGAGATCCTAAAGTAAAGTTATACCCCAATTGATTTCAGCGGAAAGTTCGTTATCTTTGATGAGTATTTGAAACTTTATTACTTGAGTCTTTTTATAGTAATGTATGTTTGTGTGCGGATCGGAGAATAATCAATGAGTAAAGTAAAATAAGGCATATTCTTCTTGAACCAATAGACATGCGACATGATAGATTCCTGAAATAATAAAAGGAGTTTTATGTGTACACATGATTGGTCTAAGTAATTTTATATTTCGAAAATAATAACTTCAATTTTATCACTTAAATGAACGAATATGTTTATGTGTTCTTACCGGATATTGAAAGACCACTCTTTCTAGTTCAAAGATTTGCTTATTAACAAATCTTTAATTTGGGACATAATTTAGATCATCTTTAATTATTTTAATTTTTTAAATTTTTATCTTTCCAAAATGATGTATGCTTTGATTATAGGTCATCAAATACATGCACGAGTAATCGTTGTAGCTATGGCCAAACTTTGACATGACCTATTTTCAAGGCATGTTGATCTAGTTGTGCGGATCGGCTTGACTAATTGTTGTAACAACTGCCAATTAATTTTCAATATGGTATATATTACTCAAGTATTATCATTTATTATCATATAATTGATAATTGATTGAAGGTTGTTTATTAAGTCTAACGCACTATTTTTTTGGACTAAAATTTTTGACATTTTAATTCGATTCAATTCAGTTTAGTTTAGTTCAATTCTGTTTAGATCAGCCCACTTCTGTTGTAATTATTTCTTTATTTCAGTCCATTTAAGTTCAATTCAGCTCACTTCACTTCAACTACGTTTCAATTCAAAAGAACTGGGTCTAACATTGAATGTCCTTAAGATAATCAACAACTTCCAAAATTAAGAAATTTTGAGTCAAAAACTTGAGTCTAATTCTTAAACAAAAGGAATCTCTCCGTTTATATGAGGGCAATACAATGATGGAAGAATATGTATGAGTGTTGAAAACAAAGATAAGAATAAGATCTATAAAAGTCAATATATTATACTCCATTTTTATATAATTTGGAATATATTTATGATCATAATGTATAGTACGTATCATCAAGTTTTTCTATTGCCTATAAATAACGAGGCAATGAAGGGTGTATCTCATCATCAATCACCAAAATTAAAACAATATATATTATACACATTTGATTAGTGTTTTTAGAGGAAGAGAGGCCTTACATGAATTTGAGAGTTTTTATTGTTTGGTAGCCAAGGATGACTTGCCTGCTTCTTAATTCTTTAAGAGTTTTAATTACCCAATTAATTAGTTTGTAATTAACTAATTAATCAATTGATTAATTTAATTAAGCTCTTGATCAAAATAAGTGCCAAGCAGGCAGTATCCTTGGCTATCTTGACAATCTCTCATTTTTATGCTAGGCCATTCCCTTCTTCATTGCAAGATATGTGAAGCTTTAAAGGTTTATTGGGTGCAAGCTAAGGTGACATTATTCCATGAATTCAAATTATGTCAAAAAAAAATAAATAAATAAATTATGCTAATTTGTTATTTATGAGTTTGCTATCATTCTTCGTACGTAAGAATGTTTTCCCTCTCAATTCAAGTATAATGTAGTTTAAAGTAGCAAGGTTATGCATGATATAATTAATGTACGGAGTATAAACTAGATTAAACTACATTATTAGTAAGTAGTAACATTATATCATGCATAACCTACATTATTGACCTGTCAACATTGATTATAAACTATATTTTTAATGTTGGCTTATGTATATTATTCTAAGATATTTAATTTAAGAATTAAATTGCATGTCTATTACTCCCTCCGTTTCAATTTATTTTTTACGTTTTGACTTTGGACACCATTCACAAACCATGTTTTGACTGTTGTATGTGTTTTATATGTAAGTAAAAACATATTCATACGAGGTCTTGTTTAATTCATTTTGTTTTATTCTATTAGATCGAATATCTAGTTTTTATATATTTTACAAATTCGAAATTAAAGTTATAAGCGTTATAAAATTGTATTAGTAAATGTGTATAAATAAAACGTAAAGATTAAAATGAAACCAAGAGAGTAGTAAATATAACCTGTTTCAAAAGTACGGAGTATTAAAAACTGGGGAAAATAATTGTTGGTATAATGAAACCTAAAAAAATGAAAATAAGCAAGAAACCAAAAACAAAAAAAATGTATAGATAATAGTTTCTCAATAATTTAAGTGATTACAATTTACATAATAATTTTTTTTAACTTTTTTAGTTCAATTTTTTGTCTCATATTATGTAACAGTTGAATTAATATTTAACACATACTCCCTCTATTCATTATAAAAAAAATAAAAAAAAAAAAAAACTTTAACAAGAAATTCCATTGGTAGAAATGACATATTGAAAAAGAAAAAATTATACTTAACTTGTTGCATATAATTTGTAGCTTTTTTTATTTATTAGAAATTCATTGTTGCAATATATATACTACTCTTGATTTATGAAACTTGTATTGAGATATGATTTTTGCCAAACAGATGAAATCCAATAGGAAGATGATCATTCGTCAAAAAGATATTTTTTAAAAAGAACTTAAGAGGGCCTTAGACGAGTGCATATAAGGCTGTTTTTTCCTCTCTGGAAGAGGCCTTAAGAGGGATCATAAGAGGTGTTTAGGGGCCGAAACCGATCGTGGGGGTGCCGTGGAGGTCCATAGCGCGTGGTAAAAAAAAACGGGGCAAAAAGGTGACGGGGCCCGTGACGGCCCCTCCTGAGGCCCGAAACAAAGGCTATTATTCACTGTTTTTTGGGGTTCCGGGGTCCCGAAAAAAAAACCCGGAAATCGACCGGGGTGGCCGTAAGGTAAAAATAGGAATCCAGACCAAAGTATTCGCGGTGAAAAGGTCATACGAGGGATGATAACAAGGTCTTAAGACGGTCCCATATGAGGCTGTTTTTCCCCTCTCTATAAGAGGCCATAAGAGGGATCATAAGAGGTGTGGCTTCCTATTTTTACCTTACTGCCACCCCGGTCGATTTTCGGGATTTTTTTTTTCCGGGACCCCGGAACCCCAAAAAACAATGAATAATAGCCTTTGTTTCAAGCCTCCGGATGGGCCGTCCTGGGCCCCGCCACTTTTTCGCCTCATTTTTTTTACCACGTGCTATGGACCTCCACGACATCCCCCACGATCGATTTCGGCCCCTAAACACCTCTTGGGCTCTTCCAAAGAGGGGAAAAACAGCCTTATATGCAATCGTCTAAGGCCTTCTTATAATTCCTCATATGACCTTTTCCCCCCGAATCATTTGGTCTGGGTTCCTATTTTTACCTTACGGCCACCCCGGTCGATTTCCGAGTTTTTTTTTCGGGACCCCAAAACCCCAAAAATTAAAACAGTGAATAATAGTCTTTGTTTCAAGCCCCCAGAGGGGCCGTCTTGGGCCCCGTCACTTTTTCGCCCCATTCTTTTACCATGTGCTATGGACCTCCGCGGCAACCCTCACGATCAGTTTCGGCCCCTAAACACCTCTTATGATCCCTCTTATTGCATCTTCCAGAGAGGGGAAAACAGCCTTATATGCAATCGTCTAAGACCTTCTTATAATCCCTCATATGACCTTTTCCCCCCGAATCATTTGGTCTGGGTTCCTGTTTTTACCTTACACGGCCACCTCGGTCGATTTTCGAGATTTTTTTTCCGGGACCCCAGAACCCCAAAAAACAGTGAATAATAGCTGATGAGGCTATCGCACACCTATCAAAAATAACCTAACCACTCTAACTAATATAGCTAGGGAAGTAGGGATCGAATCCACGGGGAAGCAATTAAACCTATTAGTTCTAAAAAGTCTAAACCGTGTAAATGGCCTTTGAGTGACGATTGTGACTAAGAAATTAACTAGAATTAGAACTAAATTGATTAAGAAAATTAATTAATAACTAAACTTAGGACATCGGTTCACCACAGATTAACCAGCGAAATTATTGCACACAAATAATTAAATATATTATCAATTTCCTTGAATTAAGGTCCACTAATTCTCTCGAATCTAGTCCCCTTCAAAACTCCTCTAATGGCTCTCGCTCACTTAGACTCGTTTTGCCTATTGCCCTTATGATCTAATTGTGGTAATCTTACCTCTCGGCATCAATTTCAACAATATCAAACTAACAACTAAACCTGGCCAGTATTTAATTGAAAGCAATAGTAATTGACAATAAGAATTCAAGCAAATTAATAGTTAAACTAATAATTAGGAGCAACACATCACCAATTAATCCATGGATCCCCTAGTCCTAGAAAAGGAACTACTCACTCATAATTAAAGAAACAGAAACTAAAACAACGAACGTAATTAAAATACTAAACATGATTAAACTGAACAAAACTAACAAAAATTAAGAAAATTAAATCTAAACATAAAACTACGAAAATTAAGAACATAAATTAAAAATAATAATAAACATAACTAAAAACAAGAATTGAGAATAAAATAGAACCTGAATATTATTGATTGAATGATTGAATAGAGTTTTACACTTTGAGAGAATTTTTGGAGTAAAACTAGGATTCTAAAAATAATAAGAGGCGTAAACTGACTAATTAGGAGAAAAACACTTAAGTAATTAGGCTAAACAAGGGAAAACGCGCTGAATTGGGCCTTCAGAGCCACCCGCCCGGGCTACCCGGGCGTGCAGCCCTCACCCGGGCACACAGCTCCGACCCGGGCGGGTAGCCTAATTTGCTTCGTTTCTCGGTTTTCGCTCGTTCTTCCTTAATTGCCTCTTTAATTCTTCGTTTTAACACTTCTAGTCTTCGGTTTAGCTTCCCAAATGACTTCAACTCTTCACTAACTTCTTCAAGTGCTTCAAAAGGCTCGGAAAACAACGATAAATCATCGATTCCTGAAAAATCTAATAAAAAGCACAACAAACACTCGAAATAGCAAAAGTTAGTAGAAATGGCTCAAAAGAGCCGTATTAGAGCTAAGAATCAACCGGGATCGGGGATAAAATACATATAAAATATCAACTTATCAATAGCCTTTGTTTCAGGCCCCCAGAGGGGCCGTCCCGGGCCCCGTCACTTTTCCGCCCTGTTTTTTTACCACGTGCTATGGACCTCCACGGCACCCCTCACGATCATTTTCGGCCCCTAAACACCTCTTATGATCCCTCTTATGGCTTCTTGCAGAGAGGGGAAGAACAACCTTATATGCAATCGTCTAAGGCCTTCTTGTAATCCCTTATGTGACCTTATCACCCCAAATCCTTTGGTCTGAGTTCATATTTTTACCTTACAGCCACCCCAGTCGATTTCCAGGATTTTTTTCTAGCACCCTGGAACCCCTTTTATATGCGTGTGTAAGACATTTTTTTTTTCCTATAATCGCGCTTTTTTCCTCTCTTAAATTGATTAGCTTTCCAAAAAATCAGAAAAGTGTCTTACACACAGCTCTAAAAGAGGAAAAACCTGAGTCAAACTCTGGAATGTTGACTTTTTTTCGGAAACGGGTATTAAGGTGCCTTTTTTTTAATATAAAGCTAAAAGTAAGGTGATATTTCACCAAAAGTGAAAATAAAGGTGTTATCTCACAAATGACTAAGTGCTTGTTTGGTTGCCCTCAATTCCCACATAAATTCACAAATCCCATTATTTGTTGGTAAGATGAGTTGTTTAGTTGCTCTCAATTCTTCTAAATGTAGGAATTGTAGAATCCCTAGGAATTCTATATTCTTGCGAAATGTTACAATTCCCACATGACAGCCAATTCCTACGATTTGTATGATGGTATTAAATTCATGTGTATTTTGATTGTCTATAGGAATTCAATTCTTATGTCAACTAAACGACCACTAAATTAATCTGTAAATAAGGTGTTTTTTGACAATTTCAAAAAAAAAATATTGCGAAAAGGAGGGATTGGGTGATATGAGACCTTTTAGGCCTTGTTGTTTTGGATTGAAACATAGCTGAACTAAAAACTGAAATAAGTTTAATTGAACTAAACTGAAATAGAGTGAAACAAATAGTAATTATAATAAAGATAAGCTAAACTGAACTTAGCTAAATTGAATGAAGTTAAGTTAAACTTAACTAAATTGAATTGCCAAAAATTTCAATCAAAAGAACATGCCTTATTGTTTTGCAGCCACTAGCCAAAATGGTGTCTTGCCCGAATCTTTCATATTATTGACTAATGAGGGCCTCAGAGTTGAGAGCCCAACATAAAATTACTAGGGCCATATATTAGTGCAAAACATAGATAGTAAAGGTCTATTTTCTGTCCACCACACATCTTTCATTTTGATTTAGGTCATATATTCTTTCACTCAAAAGTTTTGCAATCAATGTTGGGTAATATAATTTGGAGTCGAAAGCTCGTTATTTTTCATAAATCATGAATATATAAAAGTTTTACATCAAACCTTTTTCTACCTCATCAAATAATGTAGATTTGCGTGCGGAGAATCCACAAGAAAAGTAATATATGGTATATTCTAGTCAAGCAAATCAATATTTAACACGATAGCTTCTCAAAAATAATAATAAAATTATATATGTATTCACGGTTGGTCTAAGTAATTTCTTATTGAATCGAAGACAATAACTTTGATTCTCATCACTTGAATGCAATATTATGTCCTTAGTTTATAGAGAAAGTTCATTCATTTTAGTCCATCAATCTTTTAAAGTTTATTATATATACTTCAAACTTCATTTATATAGATCATCAATATATATTGGAAAACTGGTGCTCAAATAGGGCATCAAGTATAATAACAATTATTGTAATTAACAAGTAACAACCGCCAATTTTTGACATGATGGTTTTTCAACATTTTTACATAGCATTGCATACTGTATCAATATTTTTTTATGAGGGAAAAGAAAAGGAAAGGAAATGTACACTACAGTACTACACTATATATATACACACATCATTAAAAAGAAAAAAGTAAAATCCCCTCAAAAAAATAGCTAAATTAAAAAGAGGTAACACTGTTGAAATTAAAATATTAAGTTTACTTTAATTACTATCAATTAATTAAGAAAAAAATACAAAAGATCAACTGTCAAATCAAGAAATTTGAGTCAAAACTTAGGTCTCAAAATAAATTAAGAAAATTAAATAATACTCCCTCAGTCTTTTTTAGTTGCTACCTCCACTTTTTCACATCTCCCAAGACGCAACTTATAATGTTATTGTCTCGAGTTTGGTATAATAAAAAAATATATATTTGGATAGTATATATTTAGACGATTCAAACAAGATCTCATATGACTATGTTATTCCTTATATATAAATGATCAAAGTGAGTCAAAGTTGCAACATAAATAATGCCGAAAGTCAGTTTGTAGCAACTAAAAAAAAGACCGAGTACAAAAGATCAGCTGTCAGAGTCAAGAAATTTGAGTCAAAACTTAGGTCTCAAACTACAGGAATATATCCATTTAAAAAGTCAATATATATGATGCAATATGTATGATTGTTGAAAAAAAATAAAATCAATAAGAATAAGATCTATAAAAGTCAATATATTATACCCCAATTATAAAAATTTCAGAATATTATCATGTATAGTACCAATTTTTTTTTGGCTATAAATAATGATGCAATGAAGGGTGTAACTCATCATCAATCACCAAAACTAAAACAAACCAATGCATTTGTTTAGGATGAAGGTGTTTTTAGAGGAAGAGAGGCCTTACATGAAGTTGAGAGTTCTTATTGTTTGGTAGCCAAGGATGACTTGCCTGCTTCTTAATTATTTAATGATTAAGAGAGTTTTAATTTTAATTTATTAGTTAGTTAGTTAGTTAGTAATTAATAAAATTAATTAAGCTCTTAATCAAAATAAGTGCCAGGCAGTATCCTTGGCTATCTTGACAAGCTCTCTACTTTCATGCTAGGCCTTTCTCTTCTTCATTGCTACATTTTGTGAAACCTCTTTTATTAAAGTATGTACCAAGGTATTTTAATACTAATTATGTTACATTTCCTTTTTATTTTTCTTTGTCATGCTAATTTATCTTTTAAAATCCTATTTTCTCTCAATTTTCATACATAAGAGTTTTTCCCCAAATAATAATGTATGTAGGTTAATGTGAATTAAACTTAAACAAGATAGAGTTAAGCATGATTTCTTAACTCCATTTATATTTATTTGGTGAGAGTAATATTGTGGCTTATTTAGTTTTTACTCTTAATATATATATATATATATATATACATACATAATAACTAAATTAATAGGTTTTTATTGTGTTTTTTGTACCTTTATATACCAATTAATCAATTATTCCGTTCTTAAATTTCGTGATTTATCAAGTGGTTTTATTTGAGTGGAAAAAATCAAAAGAAAGATATAACATACTGTTGTCAAATAATCAACAATACATACTCTATCAATAATAAAAGCTACTCCGTAGAAAAGGATGCGTCAACGTATGTATAGTATGTCTTAATGTCTATGTGCCTAACAATGAACGAATGAAGTCCATTATGGCATTATCTTTTTTAAAAAAAATTAAGTATGTGTGTTTTTTAATCTTTGTTAACATCATAATTTACGATTACTTCAAGAGTTTGATTCCTAACAATTTGACAATTTTTATAATATAACCGGTTGTACTTTGCAACAATAGGTAAAAAAAATGTTCATTTGATTTGAAATGAGCTAAAAAAATTAGATTCAGTCAAATGAACAAATTTTTTGTTGGCAAAGAGGCAAAGTTCAACCATTTATATTGTACATCGATCAAGTAATAAAGTCAAATTTTTAGATCCATTTTTCTTGTAAATTGATACCTTTGTGGACATGAGTGATGCCCTATCTTATATAAATTCAATTATTCGTATATGCGACTCCATGCAGCAAGGCATTACATGCTATACAGTGTTATTGTTTAATTTTTTATTTCATGGATCGAAAGGCCATCTATATTATAATATATACAATGCTAATTCATAATTAATGATTTGATTAATGATAAATTGAGTAAAACTCGTACTTTCTTTGGGTTTTTTTGGTCAGTGTATTTAAATTAAAACACTTTTAAATTACATGAATAAGATTCGGTTAAAGTTGTAACCGCACACTTGTTTCTTACACATTTGGAAGTTCGTATATGTATATATAACTAGGCTTTACGGGACTTGAGTTTGGACACAGGCTGGTGGGATACATATCAACTCGATGAGCTTGAAGCCTTGGAATTAGGTTATCTTGTAACATAGTACCCTATCATGGCTAGCCCTCTAGCTAGTACGTTTAGGTACGAATGTACGATCATACGTGTATATGTACGTAGTTATTACGTACTGTACATTTTACAGGCTTAGATTGCGAGACATTGAAAGAGAGATTGTATCTTCATCTCATACAAATATACAATATTAATGTTCAAATTAAAGTTAGTCTAACAACTATGCCAATTTGAGTTTTCACATTGAATCTTCTTGCATTGCAGCCTTTTATTTATTCAGTTTTGTAACATTTTACGGGGATGATTTTACCGATGTACCATTACTATTGTGAGATTGATTTACGGAGTATATAACATTTTCTACAACATCTATACGTCCACATGCACATTTGCTAATTTTTTATTCATGGCTAATTTTTTATTCGTGGTTAATTATGACCGTCCCTTCATCAGTTAATACTCAGCTCTAAACATTTACTAGCAAACTAGAGAATTTGATAGAATATAAAATTTATTTTTATAACTTTTGGTTGAATTGATAACTTGATTTTCTAACACATTAACTCAAATATGTTGGAAATTCTAAGTGTGAAAATAAATGAGAGAACATGAAGGTTTTTTATCAAAAACGTGCTATCCCATATCGGAGAGAAATGAGGAGTTTTTCGGGTTTATATATGTAATAATATTATAAAAACAATTGAACTGAGCTGAGCTGAACAAAATAAAAGAAGAGCTGAACTGAACTAATTTTAAGCTGAAGTAAACAAGCCCTTAGAGTTAATTAAGGCGTCATGGCTTAATAAATGGGTTACTTGATTTTAATTTAAACAAAACTTCGAATTTTGATGGATTATCTTTCTACCATTAAAATATGAGTTTTATTAAACTATTATTAATATTATCAAACATGTTAATCAAATATACAATAACTTGATCATTGTTTAATTTGGAATTAGTTGAAACTAAATAGCAAAATGTTAAAAAAAAAAAAATAAACATTTCAAAATCACTTAGCTAAATAAAACTCGATCAAAGCTCGACTCGGTCAAAACTCGACTCGATAGAGGTTAGATAAACTCAAGCTCGACTTAGGCTCGACTCGAGATGTAAACAAGTCGAGTCGAGTAACCCTATACTCAAATTCGACTGGCATCATAAGCACCCCTAGCTGTGACTGCAATCCTTATATATTAGAGATATCGAGATTAGACTTAACGACTTATCGACTTCCATCATATACTGTAGCAATATTATAATCCTAGGTCTTCCTATCAATATAATCAAATCAAACGACGTGGCGGTCAAACATCGTCATGCTTATTGAAAATTTGGCATTATTACACCATACGATGTGATTCGAATTCTTAACCTTTTGTCTCACACTAGCGCGGTAATATATAAATTATTTAAGCTGATTGTTGAGATTTAAAAGTAGTTTATATATTCTATCACGTAAAATATGACCCCCTACTATCAGAATACAAATTTGTTTACTCAATATAAGATGAAATGTGGTTTTCACCACACAAATGTAGCAAAACCAACAATTGCGTGCATGTATGTAGTCTAGGAACAGCCAGGATTATATTCGTTGCAGCATATATCAACAAATATATGCATACACAATTTCTTTGCAGTTGACATTTAATTTGCTTTCCGCAAAAAGAATTCTGTCAAAATCATCATATAATTTTGAGTCAATAAATATTTTGTTCTCTACATTACAGATTACACACTATCATAGAATATATCCCAAAAAAATCGATAAAGATAAGAAGCAACAATTAAAAGTCATATTTATACTATATGATCACAACAATATAAATTTCTTTATTAGATATATATATATCACTCTAAATGAAATATAAATCATAGTGAGCAACTCAACTTACTCAAGTAAATAAAATGTATATGTAAATGAGCTAGGGTTATATTTGGTAATTAATTAAGAGTGAGTGGTCATGAAGTTAAGAGTTTTTATTGTTTGGTAGCCAAGGATGACTTGCCTGCTTCTTAATTGTTTGATTAAGAGTTCTTGTGTAATTAAGCTCTTAATTAATCAAATTATGTGCCAGGCAGTCTCCTTGGCTATCTTGACAAGCTCTCAACTTTCATGCTAGATCGTCCTATTCTTCGATCAATTTATTCATCCCATCCTTCGCATGATACAAATAACAATATTGTCAATAAGTTTCGGTACAAGTGAATAAGCGATGCAAATCAAATGTCATGAGTTTGGTTTCTAGTAGATACATATGGTTTATATTATTTAATTGAGATGATAACCTTGTGACTGAGACTTTTGTAAAGGATGACATGTATTACATTCATTGGTGAGCGCTACATCGTATAGTTTCATTGACAGCAACGTCTTTTAATATATTGTATGATTAACACACTAATAAGGATGGAGACAACAGAAAGTAAGGATAGATGATTATATATATTCCAAAAACAATTTTATACAACATTGCATTGACAATTCGATCTGCTTTAGGGCGTATCAGCTGTCAAGATCATCAATGATTTTAGAGTCAAAATTTTGGTCTACATTAACATTATCATCAAAAGAATATATCCTAAAATATGGGCATTTTTGGTATAATAATATTAGGATAAGATGCACCATATATCAATCTCATATAAAATAATTATCACACAATCTTATACTATGTCACCTTTTCCTTTGCTATATATATATAGCAACTTCATGCAATGAAATCATCAACTCATCAATCAAATAAAACAAAAGTCTCAAATGACATATACAAGAAATTAATTATATATAGTATGCAAATGAGAGAAGAACTGAGGAAGAGAAGTCTTACATGAAGTTGAGAGTTTTTTTTTTTTTTTTTTTTTATATATATATTTTTTGTTTGGTAGCCAAGGATGACTTGCCTGCTTCTTTTATGTTAATTTGAGGGTTTAATCATTCTTAATTATTATTACAATCTTAATATAATTAAGATTAGTAGTTAATTAAGATTATTGAATTGTCCTCAATGATATTTGGTGCCAGGCAGTCTCCTTGGCTATCTTGACAAACTCTCATTTTCATGCTAGGCTTTTCTCTTCCATTACAACTAATTCAATTCATACATGATGCACTCTTTGACGAAAAGAGCGAAGAATTTGATTAAGTTGCGTTGAGGTAAGTGTATGATGAGTACGTTATTATTAATTAATAGTGATGATTAAGTTGCGTTTTTTTTTAATTTATTATTATGAATATTTTATACTACACAAATAATGTCGTTTTTTTTGTTAATCAACTTTTGTTGAATATGACACATTGATGTAAATTTTGTGGAAAAGAAAATACTTAACAAGGATTTTTTTTCTGACATTACATATGACACATATGTTATGATATGTGTGGCTAATTGATCAAAGTCATATCTTCAAATCAATTGAAAGTGAGGGGTTTGATAGCGCTCATGCAGTTGGTTAAGCTCTCTAAACACACCACCAAAAAATCAAAACATTTCATATTAATTAACAAACTCTTTAGTTTCATAAATCTAATTATTGAAATAATTATATTATACATTATCTATATAAATTTACTACTCCAATAATATTCACATTTTCTATATAGATTTGCGTCTAGAGGTAGCATACTAGCATCCATATATATAAACAGCTTATATACTTTAGAGTAATCAGATATGTTGTTATCATTATATGTACAACCTCCGTTTCAAAATATTCAGTTATTGTAACTAATATGAAATAGAGGTAGTACATTGTAGATTAACTTTTAAGATTGCGCATGCGATGATAATGCAGAAATTTTGTAACTTTGTATGGGGTGTTTAATTTGTTACAATGTTATATACAATCCCTGCAAATCTGCATGCAACGTAACGCTGAAACACTTGCTCTTATCAATTTACGTAATGCAATTTTTTTTTTTCCCTTATAAAATTGATAGTGAATTATTTATTTATTCAAGATCATATATGATACAGAAATACTCCGTATTTTTGTTGATTGCAAACGTGTATGTTAACACCACGCCACTACACCGCATCTCGTATTCATGTAGTGTAACTAGAGTTTAGAGCCATGTGACATGGTTTCAAATTTTCAAACAGTATAAAACATTTTAATTAATTTTGTGTGTTTCTAATTTGTTAATTATTTCAGTGCTCTTTATTTTGATATGAAAATTAAATTTCTGTAGGAATAAAAACTTGAGAATTAAATTAGTAGTATCTTGAATTGTTTTATCAATTATTTAGTTTTTATTGCGTAATTTTTATAAGTATAATTCTTAAATGTGGCCTGCCGCATGGTAGGAGATGATGCGGCAGACCTATTTCTATTAGAGCACAATGTTTAGCCCAACCTTTTTATTTTTTTTGTTTTTTCCTCTTTTCCTTTGCGGTACTCATGTGATGTGTAAACGTTTTCCTTTTTTTTTTTAACTCTTTCTCAAATTCAAATATTTCTCCTTTGACCACATGCATTTTACCAAACTTTTTTTTTGTCTTTCTTCTCCACCTCTATTATTTGAATTTTTTTTCTTCTACTCTATAATTTCATCATTTTTTTTTGCTTGGTTTTAGTTTTGACTTTCTATTATTTTTTTTAGCTCAAAGTTATTTTTATGCCTTTCTTTTGGGATAGAAAATCAAAGTTATCTCCCGATTTTTTTCTTTTTTATTAATTTGCGTTTATTTTGTTTGAAAGGGTTACTTAACTTTTTCAAGAGTTACTAATTTTTTTGGATGAGTTACTAAACTTTTTTTAGGGTTATTTATCTTTGTTTAATGAGTTACTAATCTTTGTTGACGGGGTTATTTGACTTTTCTAGGGGTTACTAATTCTTGTTGAAGGGGTTACTTAACTTTTTCCGGGGTTACTAATTTTTGTTGACGGGGTTATTTGACTTTTTAAAGGTTACTAATTTTTGTTGAAGGGGTTATTTAACTTTTTCCGAGGTTACTAATTTTTTTTGACAGGGTTACTTAACTTTTTACGGGGTTACTAATTTTTGTTGACGGGGTTACTTGACTTTTTTAAGGGTTACTAATCTTTGTTGAAGGGGTTACTTAACTTTTTCCGGGGTTACTAATTTTTGTTGAAAGGGTTACTAAATTTTTTTATAGGGTTACTAATCTTTGTTGAAAGGGTTATTTAATTTTTTCAGTGGTTATTAAACTTTGTTAGAGGGGTTGCTTAACTTTTTCTAGGGTTACTAACTTTTGTTGAAAGAGTTACAGGTTACTTAACTTTTTGTGGGGTTACTAATCTTTGTTGAAGAGGTTATTTAACTTTTTCTGGGGTTATTAAGGTTTGTTGAAGGGGTTTTTTAAATTTTTGGTTATTAATTTTTATTGAAAGAGTTACTTACCTTTTTAAATGAAATTAAGCTTTAACATCGTGTTTGATTGATTTTGTAGCAAAAAAAAAAAGACTTGAATTAAATAATTAGCATAATGATGAATGAAGAAATAAATAAAGTAGGTGGAGGAGAGAGAAACAAAAACAGCATATTTATAGAGGAAAGAGAGAAATATGTGGGTATGCTTTTTTTTCTTTTTCCTGACGCGTCAGTTTTTTTTGTCTTTTTGTGCCGCACGGTTTGGTTTGCGTGCGGCCAACTGTAAAAAAAACCCACTCTTTTTTATAAATCATGGAAATTTAACCAGTGAGTTATTCAATTGACACATTTTGAAGGCATTACAATAATCAGCAATTTTAAATTTCTCAATTTTGGTAATTAGTAAGCAATCAAAACAACCAACTCAAATTTAAAATTATGAAAATTTAGTGGCATCCAAGACATACCAAGTATATCATACATGTAGGAACATATATAATGCAAGTCTTTGTACTTTCATATTGCAAGTCTTTGATCGATTGAATGAACGAAGTTTTGACTTTCCGTGGATTTGAAGTCAACAATTATATTACGGCATAATGGCATATTATTATCAATTTATCATTATATGCGGCGTAAGCCAATATCAAACCGCAGCATGAATCATGCATTCGAATCGATACTTTTTTTTTTAATGCAAGAATCGTTATTACTAATTACTAGCATAGAACATGCCTTTAATTTGCCTGCACTTGATGACCGTGATAAACTTAGGCTCTGTTCTCCTCGTCTTATTTTTACTTATTTTCAACAAAAATAAGTTCAGTTCAGCAAAAATAAATTCAGATAAGCAAAAATAAGTTCAGATAAGAAAAAATAAGTTCAGATAAGTAAAAATAAGTTCAGTTCAGCAAAAATAAGTTCAGTTCAGCAAAAATAAGTTCAGATAAGTAAAAATAAGTTCAGTTCAGCAAAAATAAGTTCAGATAAGCAAAAATAAGTTCAGATAAGTAAAAATAAGTTCAGATCAGCAAAAATAAGTTCAGTTAAGCAAAAAAAATTCAGATCAACAAAAATAAGTTCAGTTAAAAAAAAATCTATATGTATTATGCATATTAATTTGTCCATGAATATTTATATGTGCTTATCTTTTTAAATAAGAAATTATGGTATAAAAACAGTAGAATATAATTTTAAAAATATTTAGGTGGATCCCATTTTAATACAACTAATTAACATATGATGAGCATGATCCATCTTTGTCCATGGATACAACAGACTATAATATAACACTTGACAACTCTAGAGACCCGTTTTAATGTATCATTCACCTTACCTTAAAAAAAGTGGATCCCTTTTTATTTCAATAATGCTATAATGATGCTAAGAAATACAAAAATGACTTGAATTTTGAGCTACTTGCACTCATCGAAACATTTTCTTATCAGATAAGTTTATCTTTAATAATTTATAAGTTTCTCTCACATCTTACCTCACAAATTTTGGATCCATACAATTCCACTTATTGGAACAATCCTATGAAGTTACGATATTGCTAAAAAAAGTTACAAAGGACATCAATGACTTGAATATTTGAATCGTTTGTAGTCATCTACCACGATCGAGTTTCATGATGGATAGGTTCGTTTTTATATCTCTTATCTCAGCTCCAAATTTATGGATCCCCATGACCCCACTTAATTATTGCTATTTTATGTTGAATGAATTATTTATCAAGTTATTTCCTTTTTGAAAAGAAAAATAAAATAGCGGTCCCCTATAAAAATGAGGATAGAAAGAATAGCAAATATATTTGAGATCTAAAGAAAGAAACATATAAGGTCCAATGAAAACTTTGTACCGACGTGAAAACGGTCCAAATTTCAATTGCAAATCAAACTAGTGGAAGTTGTGGAAGCTAAAAAAATGGATCCCATATCATTTAATTATGCATTTATATTGTACTATAAAGTTCATGCTTTTTCTATAATTTCTTCTACCATTAAGGGTTCGTTTGGTATGGTATAAAACGTTTTCGGATGAAAATAGTTTTTCAGGAAAAACGTTTTACATTGGAAAACTCATTTTCATGATGAATTTCTGTTGTTTGGTTGCATGTAAAATGAGTTTACATTTTAAGCATTTTTCATTGTTTAGTTGAATGAAAAAGCAATTATTTCAATTGGTTTGGAAAACGTTTTCCTTCCAAGTGTGATAAAAAATGGTTTCCTCCCAATTTTGAGGGAAAATGTTTTCAACATGGTGGAAAATGGTTTTTCATCGTAAGTTTTACATTTTAATATTTTACTCCAAACCAAACAATGTAAAATGAGAAAATAGTTTTCAAATAAAACATTTTACGCTCTACTAAACGGACCTTAAAATAAAATAACATCAAAAGTTCCACATCCCAATTCCCAAGCTAGTAATATACGGAGTAATCCACAATCTGACATTGTCACAATTCATGGAATATATTCCATTTCTGGCATGCCGTTTGATATGAAGATTGAAGAGGTGGAGCAGAAAAAATTTAAGAGGCAAATTTATTTAACAATATATACAAATGACCAAATGATAGATGAAATTACTATTAACACAACATATTCCCTCAAATGATGACCTAAAACAAAAGAATAAAGAATAAATAAAAGTCAACAAAATTACAAGTACGTAGGTCATACATTCCATAGAACATTAGAACACAGGCATGATAGCCCTCAAGAAAATATTAGCAAAAATGTTGATGTGCATCGGATAAAATGCATTATGAAGAGCATAATATCTCATAGAATTAGCAAAAATGTTGATGTGCATCGGATAAAATGCATTATGAAGAGCATAATATCTCATAGAATTATTTCATGTATAACAAATAACTCAACATATGAGCTACAAATTGAAACACCCTTAATGGTAATCAATTCTGATTGATAAACTCTAAGATATAGGAATATGCCTTGAATCTGTTTTAGCCCCCACTTTGCAATTTTTTTCAATTCTAAAGTGCTATATAAACTTTATTATGTAACCTAAACTAACATATATGTTCTCCTCGTCTAATAAAATATAACCTCCTCATTACCGATACACATTGTTGGTGAAAAATAACACCAAAGGGCCATCATCGCATTTAAGAATTAGAGGTAGAAATTTTTTTTCTTTTTTCTTTTTTCTTTTCTAGTCATGCATGCCTCTCCTAGTTAGTAAAGACTTATCATTGTATTGACTTTCATTGCATATGTTATTTGCGATTCAAATAATGTTCACTATAATCACACGATCAAGTGACTCTTTGTCATGTGCTAACAAGTCATGAATTCCTATTCAGTTCCACTAAAATTAGATCATAAATCACTTATTTAATAATCCAGATTCACATAGTTTGTTTTAGTTTCTGTGTCTTTAGTTAGTACAATTTTCAAAATTCCTCCAAAATATAAAGATCTCTAACATTGTATTTTCCTTTAAGCAAGTTTTTCTTTCTAATTACGGGTTTGTAAGTGCTACTAAAGCTTAGTTTCATATTTACTTGTTTGCTAATTCTCATCGAAATTTCTAGCTTTGAGCTTATTGACATAAGATAATTGTTCACGATTACATAAATGCTTAAAATCAAGGTAGACAAGTGTACGATAAGTTAGAAGTTCAAAATTCATCCTCTCTTTTGTAATATAATCTATTATTATTACTCAAATTTCCCATGTGGCTCATTCGCGACAAGACACTAATGGCCAGTCTATCTAGAATTAAAAAGAACTGATTGTATATATGGTGGGATGACTATGTGTCCATATTGTTGGTCGTTAATAACTACTTTTGGTGACTTGTTATACGCTTAAGTGTGGATAGATTGAGGATGGCTAAGAATATATATCATCTCATTAAATTAAAATTGGGTGGTGTCAATGTATATATTCCATGTGTCATTCTCATAAATCATCACAATATAATAATTAGTGATGTCGATTTTTGTTAAAGTTAAGTCCAAACAATTTCAATTCACCTTACATTATTGAACTTTTCCTTTTTCATTTATCCAAATTATAATTATATTTGTTTTTAATAATACTTCCACTTTTGGAAATATCATGCTCTTATATTTTATGCTCTTTTAGATCTCTTCGATCTCCCTACACACTATAGTTGAGGATTCACCTTTTTTCTCCTTCAAAAAGAAAAAAAAAAAAAAGGCTCCATTGTTTTTCCATCACAAAAAATAACAATAAACTAATATATCAAATTATGTTCAATTTAATTAAAGGTAGTTTGGTGCAAGCGAAAAACGCCTAACTTGTATCATACATTTTTTTCCATAACATATAACAATTGATGACCTATTGATAGAACACTCACAATTAATGGATTAATGCATGTCTTGATTAGTGTAAAATTTGTTGCGTGATTGATCAGAGAGTTTTTTGCATACTTATATTATTAGATATAGTCGGTTAACATATAGATTGGAGATGAATGAATATAATATAGCAACGTAACAGTTGATAAAGCGAATAGAACAGTCGACACTAATTTTGTGAAGCACCCCAAAAAAAAAAAAAAAATGGAATACTAATTTTGTGAAACCTTATTTAGGGGTTTCACATAAATTTCCTTGCGTATACAAATGTTTTTATTTATTTTTTATCATTCATTTTCACATAATTTTTGATGAGTTTTAATTCCTAACAAAACTCATACATGTTAAGTATAAGCCTAAGTTGGTTAGCTTAGGACTTGGTAGAAATCTACATTATTTGACCACTTTTTATTTTCCTTTATACTTTTCTTTTTTGTTTTTGTTCCAAATATTGGCCTAAATTGAGCTTGCACTCAAAAATGGCTAGTGGCAAACCGGCAACGCATAAATTTTTACATATTTGGCAAGTATATCTTTTAGCAAGAAGATATTTGAGTGTCAGAAGCATAAATTATTAAATGAAGTTTGACCAAGCTAAGGTATTATAAAGACAATAATGTAAACTAAAAGAAGAATGCTAAATTAATGTAAGAGGTGAGACAATGCTAAATTTTAGGGGAAAGGGCATATATCGAATGGTATGTATGCATGGGTCGAAGTAAGAGGTGAGGTGTTATATACTTATATATAATTTATAATATATCAAAATATCTATCTCATCCTCGAAAGTACTTATTAATTATAACTGACAACATATTTCAGACACCATAAATAACTAAATAAGTACTCCATAGATGATAAAATAACTTGTATGGAATAAGATTCAGTATAACAACTGAAATAAAACTTAAGCTTAAAAATTGATTGAAAATTAATTGCTATCAAATATAACGTTCTAATTTAAAATATTAAAATTTTCAACTACTTTATAACTTTACCGGTTTAATTAATTATAACTACATCATCAACTTTACCTCTTTTTTAGCTCATGATGCCAAATATAGAAATGCAGGATTGCAGGTGTCAAATTCACATTCTTGTTACATTTTACATCGTACAGTGCTATGATGCTAACTATCGAAAGTAAGATAGAATTTACAATATTATATTATATTATATTATATTATATTATATTACGGAGTATTCAGGAATGTGACGAATAAAAGTCGTGGGCATGGGCAGCAGAGAATCTGACAAATTAATATTCTCATAATTCATAAATTTACTATAAATAGAGGATAGAAGTAATACATTATATATTATTGGACTGCATTCCAATGAAATGAATGAATTGAATATGAGAGATTATATGTACGTAAAGAAGAAGAGGAATGCTTTACATGAAGAGTAAGAGTATAGTTTTGGTTTGGTTTAGTAGCCAAGGATGACTTGCCTGCTTCTTTTTATCAAGGTTTTTTTTTTTTTTTTTTTTGTTTATTTCATAAACTTAATTATTATAACTATATGTTATAATGGTTTAATTGATGGAAATTTTGAAGAACGATAATGGCTAGTCAGGCAGTCTCCTTGGCTATCTTGACATACTCTTCTCTTTCATGCTAGGCTCTTCCTTTTCATTACTTTATATATACATTACCAGTATGATTTTTGAAGTTTGAAAACTACTCACTTATTGTAGGTGACTATATGTTTTGCTACATGTGATGGTAAGTTTTCTCAAATTGTGTACATAACTTACAACTCAATTGTATCAACTTATCGTATAAGTAATTTTTATTCCTATGTAATGTCATTTTATTTTTTTCGGTGTTAGGGAGCCATAAGAGCGGGGATGAGAATCGATCTCAGGACCTCCTGAAATCGGGAAAGAAGCTCTAACCAACTAAGCTATTCCTCACTCTCCTATGTAATGTCATTGCATTTATAGGAAGTACAAAAAATATGTTGTTAATTAGATCAACGTAAGACTTTTGCACGTAATTTTCTTATAGTTAATTAGTTATAGAAAGAGAAACTCGCTCATATGTTATGTATGTCACAATGTTTTTGTTGCATTTTTTTCTTTTTTTTATTATTGGTTATCCAATCAATCATACACTTTTCAATTACCACCATTTTGGCAGTGGTGAAAGTGAATGCAGAATGCGGATGCTTCTCTAGCAGTGTGTCAAAGAGTGGCCAGATCTTGGCATCTTGCGACCTTTGGTGTTGTAGCGAGAAATCATGAAGGTGATGTTCGATTTGGAGAGTCTAGGACTAGTGAGAATACAAGCCTGTTGTGGCGCGGAGGTGGTACAGTGAAGTGGCAAGAAGATGGGGCTCAAAGACGTTAGTACGTCACCTTAGCTTACATTTGGATTGTCAAGTGACGATTATTAGACTGTCCAAGATGAATCAATGTGAGGCGTTAGGGTACTTATGTTGTACGAAACTTAGCTAATTAAATTAGCCCTATTTTAGTACTGATGATCATGTATTCTCAAGTTTGGGAAAATGGTGTTCCAATATATATTACATCTTATATGTGATACCATAAATATTTCGATGATTTCATCTTGTTTACTGATGTACTCAATCAATATAATGGGCAAAAATAGGCTTTGCTTGTTTTCCCGGTTTTCCCTATGAATAAAAAGATCATTTCGGCTAAAAGTCTGAAAACCTTGCAGCAATTGGTACATTAAATATTGGGGTGTTTGGCAATTATGATAAAAACGGCTAAAAAAAGAAAAAAAAATGTAGATTTAATAGGCTATTGGTTTTTTCTTGAGGACAAACAGTTGAAAGAATGATTGGAAGGTTAGTTTTTTCCTGTTATCAAATTTGAGTTTCAACTGCAGTGTATAAAACTATATTTGATACTCGTATTATATACTCTATCAAAAAATACGATATGAATATTGAATAGGTGCAATGCTCTTCAAGTCTCCATCGTATCCAATAGAGTCCATGGTAATGGATTGCACCGTCTTTGGAAATCCTATCAGCAACATAATCCATTATTCATTAGCTCCAATTCAAAGTAAATGAAACAAATATACATGTACTTCTTCCAAATGTTACAGAATTTGTTCCTCGATTTATAGGCTTTCTCCATCTTTCATTTACCTTGAAACGTAAGTTGTAGTTACTTCTCGCATATTTACCAAAATCTAGACAGCAGCAGCTAACAATCCTTCCCAAACTATTTAAGTAGCCTCAACAGACACAAAGCATCAAGCTGCTGAGCAAAATGCAGCTTAAAAAGAATTGCTTAAACGTTGTATAAGTTACAACATATCGGCGTGTATGGTCTTTAAGATCAGTCTTCTAGTAACTACAAGTGCAGCCTATGGGGCTATGCTACACGCCTACACATGCTGCGTTCTTTTCCGTTTCTTCAACAAGCCTTTATCAGCTGAAATTTTGGAATTTTTCTTCTTCCGTGCATTCAATCTGTCCTCAGAGCCATCATCTAACATCTTCATGTTCACAACCCTCCTTGCTTTGCTAACCTGCATGATACACAATAGTGACAAGGAAAGTTGAATTACTTAACAATTTTGAAGATTAGTAACTACGAAATCAGTTCAGACCATAGGATCCATATTGATTCTTGTTTTAGTTATTTGTGTGAGTGATACCCTTAATTGAGTTTAGTATATCTATACTACCTAAGTATGCATACAGAACACAGAATATCCAGGATAAAAGGTCATGACCACAAGGGGTTCAAAAAACCGATTATTTAAGAAACAGAACCAGGGAAGAAATCATATCAGAGTACATGCACGTTCATGATAAAAACAACTTGAAACAAGTTATCCGACCTCTTTATAAAAGAAGCAACATACAAACAATGTAATACCGTAAAGTATGCGAGTGTTTTCGGGACTTTAAGGTGTGAAAAGCCACACACGTAAAACCACTTTCTCAGTTTCTATACTTCTTGCACATGCGATATACCTACCATTTGGTGACTTTTGCTCAAGGTTTGACACAAAATGTCCATTAATTAGTCTTTGTAAATCGAGTCATTAAACAAGAACGGCATTTTTGTCAATTGAATGTGATCATTTCTTATTCATTAAAAAAGAAAAGGTAGTATTGAGACTATTGACAATCCTTGAAAAAAAAAAAAAACTAATTGTAATTGTTACTACAAATAGGAAAATTATCATCTTGACCTAATATACATGTCAGAATCAAATCAACTTCCTTTCATTCCGTCAAAACTGTTATACTACACTTATAAGTGTTATAAGTTATAACTATACAATCAATCTTTTAAGGCACCGCCTTTATCTTAACTGATGAAACTTTACAATAAAAATCATTTATATTGGGAAGCGAATGAGGAAATTTAAATCATATATAATTGGAGTCCGTGATTCAACGTTGAAATGTTAAAGCAATCTCACCTTGGTGATCTCATCAAGCGCTTCTTTTTCTTTACATTCAAACTCTTCTAGTTGCTTTCCAATTTTTGCTTCAATTTCATGTAACAGATCCACATCATTCTGCAATAAATAATAAAAGTACAGAAAAGATGAAACTACGAGCAAAACTTCACAAGTGTGTAGACATACAGAAACAGCATACTTTGTCATCCTCAGAGTTTATTCTCACCTTTGTGATAAAGCTCACCACAAGACCCCCTCTACCCGCTCTTGCAGTACGCCCCACACGATGAACATAATCCGTAGGATCCCTGCAGTCATCACAGTTAAGCATAAAGATATAATTTCTCCAGTTATTTCATATTTTTTTACAAAGAATGCATAAACAAGTGACCTTGGTAAGTCATAATTTATGACTAGATCCACCATCTGCATGTCTAGTCCACGTGAGACAAGTGAAGTAGAAACCAGTACAGGAGCCTGTCCTGATTTAAAACGATGTAATGCAGCAAGTCTTTCAAACTGTGATATTCCTGAGTGCAGTTCTGCTACCTCTTGATCAAGTTCTTCCAACAACAAAGCCAGTTCGTGACATGTTCTGTTTACAAAAACAACAGCAAATGCCTTAGATCTACTTCAATGCAAATAGCAGCTAAGAACACGTTGCAAAACGAAGCAACCAAGGACTCTGAAATATGTCAAACTTTAATTCCAGACTTAATTACCATAAAGTACACCATAACATGCATAAAAAAATCATAGTAGGCCATGTCATTATAAGAAGCAAATCCAACAGATGATATGCTCAAGGGACGGCTGCTTACATCAACACGAGTGCAAGCCTCATTGTTCAAAGAACCTGTACAGATTCTGATTTACTGCTAAAAGGGGCATCCTCGTTGAATACTAGTAACTTTATTCTTCAAGCGGTCTTGCTATTTCCATGAAGGATATAGTGAAAAATCCATGGAAGAGAATGTCCACTACATGTCTACAAGTAATAAGTTGCAGCAAGAAAACAAAGCCCACCCTTACTAACTAACATTACAAAGAAGCCCACATTCTTTGGAATGGAATAGTTGGATAGGGATAAAAGAGAAAAAGACACAGCTAGTTCATCTAAGTATATACCTTCGACTTTTGACAAATATGATGGATGAGCGTACACCCATATCTTCCCTCTTTGACAAAATATGGTGAAGGTATACAGTCTTGATATGATCAGGAAGCAAAATGTATTGTTGTCGAAGAGTATCAACAGTCTTAACACCTTCATACGCCTTAAAGAAGTACGCTTTTTTAGACATTTGTTGAAGAAGTTTCAGTTCATTTGTCATAGTTGCAGAAAATAATAGTGTTTGTCGTTCTTTAGGCAAGCACTTGAATATAGCTCTTAGCTCATCCTCAAATTCCACATCGAGAACTCTATCAGCTTCATCTAACACAAGAAACTGCAATAATAAATTTCGAAAAATGAAAAAAAAAGTCACAAATTTGCTGCTCCGGACCCAAGTTAAAAGCAATATGAGAAACCATAAGACAAAAAGTTAGGTGCTTTTGGCTTCACCTGAGATCATACACCCATGAATAATTAAACCTCACGACACAAGAATGACCAAATTAAACCATCATGAAATCCTTCATTCCAAAACAAGAAATCAGTAAAAACAAAGTAGTGATCATGACCTTAGTTCTCGAAAAGACAGCAGGTATATCTGGGTTTTCTTCAAGCAACATCTTAATCCTTCCAGGAGTAGAAATCACCACATGAGGCCTTTGCATCAGCATCTTTGCTTGGGTGATCATATCCATGCCGCCGACAACAACAGCACAACGGACATGTAAGGATGATCCAAGGGCACGAAATTGCTCCGCCAACTGATAGGCCAATTCCCGGGTGGGAGAAATAACAAGGGCAAATACTCCATAAGGGTTCTCGGCTAAATGGTGAAGTATTGGGAGGGCAAATGCAGCAGTCTTCCCACTCCCTGTTTGAGCAAGGCCTAATACATCCTTGCCTGCAAGAATCTTGGGAATGCAATGGTGTTGCACTGGGGTTGGTTTTTTCATCCCAAGCTCAGAACAAGTCGTAATTGCCCATTCTGAAAGCCCTAAATCAGCAAAAGAGGAAGGTATATCACCACCAAAGTCCTTTTTCTCTTCAATGCCTTGATACTCCTCCGAAATTTGGGTATTCTCTTTTGGAATATCAATACGTTGAGGTTGTTTGGAAGAAACCTTTCTTCTTTTTGAAAATAGCGGAAAGTTGTTGTCAACCAAAGCTTCTTCTTCCATTATAGTGTACTGAAAAATGAGAATATGCAATGTGAGAAAGTAAGGAATGAAAACCATACCTTCAATACATATGATTAATCAGCCTACAAATCATCAATTTAAGTTAATTGTCAAACCCCAACACCCCCACCGCCACCCCCACCCCCCAACACACACACCCCACCGAAAGAGGGGGCGGAAAACAAATTCAATCAAAGACACAAATGCAGAGAAAAAAATGTTTCAAAATACTATTTAATTCCCTAGTCAAACCATACAAACGAAAATAGGAAGGAAGGAAAATCAATTTTCTACCAAACGGACTAAGACCCGCCTGGTTTTTGCTCGAGTGAACTCACTTTTTTAGAAAGCCTTAACAATTTGTGAAGGATTTAAATTCATTTTTACATCAGAACAACTTGTTTTTTACTTAAGTGAACTAAACTTATTATTACCTTAAAAAATAAGGCCCTTTTCTCGCTACCTTCTTTTTGGTGAACCAATCCATTTACACAAAGCTGAAATTTTTCTCGTAAATTGGACTTAATTTTTACTAAGCTGAATTAAACCTGAAACTTATTTTTTCTGAACTGCGCTATTATTGCTAAATTGAACTGGTTTTTTCATGAACTAAACGTGGACTTATTAAGAATTGAAACTGGTTTTTACTCGCCTTATGTTTTCCCGAAACTGAACTTAATTTTATCAGAAATTATTACCTCAAATAACTCAGTAACCAGTATATTATGATAGTAAGACTCAATTAGCAGCCAATTTGTTGATACCATTAGCTGAATTAGTGCCAATTAATGTTTCTACTTTATAACCTAAAATTACAACCAAAAAAAAAAAAAAAAAAAAAAAAAAACTAAAGATTAACTGACTTTTATTTAGTGGTGCATGAAAAAATTCAATGCATATATAAATTCTTAAAGCATAATATAAGTTGTTAAGCAAAATAAGAATTCATCATTACAAATTCTCCATTTATCAAATTCATACATACAAATTACCGATTCAAGCATACAATTAATCAATTACAAAATTCATATATACATACAATTTATCAATTCATACTAATTACCAAAAAAACCAATAAATTAAAATTAAAGACATACAATTTGTCAATTATTCATCATTTACATGAATTTAAAAAAAAAACAAGAATAATAATAATAAATTAAATAAAAGGGCTAACCTGAGTGACGCCGTCGATTTGAGGAGGGCAATCGAATTTTAGAGAGAGAAAGTGGAATTAGGGTTTATGAGTAGGTTGTTACTGAAAGTATGATTGGGAATTTTTATGGGTTTTGTTTATTTTACTCCGTGTTTTTTTTTTTTTTAAATCTGCATACAGTCGCCTAAAATTGGTCTCAATATTAGGGAAAGCGGTCGCAGCATTGCGACTATAATATGTACACGATGTGACTAGTGAGCTACTATGAATCCCTTCGAAAACAAAAGTTTTTGATATCGACTATTGGAGACTACGGAAGCAAGTTGTTTTTGATATCGACTACTCGAAATTTTATTGGTGGTCGCTCAAATTAGACACAAAATGTTTTTATAGCGACTAATTTAATGGTGGTTATCGATGTAACAATAATTTCAAATTTCTTCATCCATATCCCATCCCTGTTTCACAGGAATGCTTGATTACAGACGAGGTATCAAAAGTCTTTTTTGGGCATGTTGGTGTATGAGGTGTGACTCGTGCCCACCAAAGACAGGTTAGTGGTATCTTTTGCCACTAGCTATGGGGTATGCTCTATCACTAATGTCGAGCTTATTTTGTGTGTTTTAATTTCAGAAGGCTAGGTGCCTAGGTTGATCTAGAATGGTGGTTCAAGGCTAGTGAGGGAACAATTGATTTTGAGGTTGTTCTTTACCATTAAAAAAAAAAAAAATTCCACTTGAACCCTTTTATGAAAATAATTGCATAAGAGCTATTGTGGCTTGGACATTTTATAATATCAAAATTTCTATCGTAAAGCCCTTCAATGCCGTACAAGATTTATTATTATTGTCGAAAGGGAAAGGTTCTTAAAATTGGACTTGGACCAAGACATATTCTCAAAGTTACATTTTCATCGCTTTCATATGTTTGTCTCCACATTCACGTCATGGACTTCTTTGTTTATTGCTAAACTAGTAAACTTAATTACGTTGATGTATAAATATAAAAATAATATTATCAAAAGTAATGTGGCATGACAAGTCGGCTGCCATGTGTCAGCCTCTGACTGGACCACGTGTCCCTTTTTCTATTATAAAATGATGACGTGGGATTGCCACGTGGCAGTGATGAGTCTGCCATGAGTGGACCCTATATAGCCACGTGTTATCCTACAACTGGACCACGAGTCCTTACTTTTGTTATTAAATGCCAGCATTGGATTGCCACGTGGTAGTGATGAGTCTGCCATGAGTGGGCCCCACACGGCCACGTGTCATCTTTTGACTGGTCCATATGTGAATCCTACATTTGCCACATGTCAAGCTCCTATTCGCCGATAGAAAAATAGCTAAAACAAACCATGGGGTCTTAAAAGCTTAGTGCTAAAAGCCCATAAGGCAAATGAAGGAAGGTAATTAAAGAGATGAGGACAAGTGTCGCGATCTCATTGGATAAGAAATTGTACTTGAGGCTATTTAAATTTAATAAAAAGTACACTCAAGATTAAGACAAAAACACTTACTAAAAAGGGAAAATTTCTCTGTAGAACTGTTTACTTGTTGATTATTGTTCACTTACTCTCCTACAAATACTTACTTAAGCATCGGAGGGGGAAATAATCCTACAAGGATTATTGTCCCTTTTTTACAGGTACTTGGAGGGTACGTCAACCGGAGACCAGTCTATTCACGCATCCAGTCTACGTCAGCGAGATCCTCACAGTCCCTATCCCACCTCATCGCTTTAGCAACAACAAAAAGCATTATAATCGATTAACCATAAGATTCGACATTATTTTCATGCAGGCAATAATTTTACCTCAAACATGTACTTAGTATTTTATTTAAAAGCAAAGTGATCAAAATTACTCCGTACTTTGATCGAAAATTTGAAACTATAAAAATATAGTGGTATCATTTTTTTCCATTATACAAAAACCTTTATTTTACATTCCATCCAATAATAATCCAAATCAAAAACTAGTTTCCTCAATAGTCAAGACACAAAAATTAGAATTGGAAAATTGACATTGGTTAATATTTTGACTTTGAAACAACCCACAAAAAAAAAACACTGATTTTTCCCCATAAAAAAAGGAGGAAGACCCACAACACAAAAAACTAGCGATTTGCAGGTGGCCACCATTGTAATAACCCTAGACCCTCCGTTCTCTTCCTTTAGGTAACTTCTTCTTCCTTAATTTATTTTTTAAATTAATTGTAAATAAAATTTGTAACCTTTTTTTAATTCTAATCATATGTAATTAATTGATTAATGCAAATACATATGTAACCTTTATAAATTGCATATATTCCTGTTTCAAAATCATATAAAGGTTCCTCCTTTTCTGCATTTGATTCCTTTTTTTTTTTTTTTTTAAATTTTGGTTTTCTGGGTATCAAACTCTTTAGATTTGAGAATGACCTATTTGTTTTTTTGTTTGTTTATTTATTTATTTATTTTTGTTTTTTTAGGGTGGAAGAAAATGGTGGAAGTTGATGAAACCCACTTCAATCATAGCCCTAGTAAAAGGTGTGAAGGATCAAATGAAGAAATTCAAGAAAAGGGTTTTTTGATTAAGGAAATTAATACACTTCTAATGTCAGAAGAACCTATAATTAATGAAATGCTGTCAAAGTCTCAACCTTTGAAGAAATGTAATAATAGTGATAGTAAAATTAATAGTTTTGCTGCTAATGCACTTTCTGCTGCTGGTGCTGCTGTTCTTTCTGCTGTCATTGTTAACCCTCTTGATGTTGCCAAGGTTTGATTTATTTATTTTTAATTTTTTTTAAAGATATATTTTTAATACAGTAGTTTTTTTGGTGGTTTTTTGTTTGATTGTTGGTAGGAATTGTTAAGGTGTTTGTCTATCTTATGATTATGATGTTTACAGTTTATTGTTGTTGTTGTTGTAGTAGTTAAATTACTTGTGCCATTGCTTAGAAAATTGCATTGGATTTATGTTGTTTATACTATCTTTGCTCCATACTATCAATGTAACTCTTTGGCACACATTTTGAGGACGGTGTTTGAGGGTTTAAATGAACATTTTAATCAAGAAATTGTTAGTTGTCGGTGTTAAAATTATGTTGATTAAATTGCCCGTTTACACCCTCAAATCGCTTCCTTAAAATGCATGCCAGATGTATATATTGCAACTTGCAAGTATAATGAAGCAGAAGAAGTCCACTTCTGTCATCTTTAATTGAAAATAGCCTTTTTGATCATCTTTGTTGGAGTATTTCTACATTATGAAAAAGATTGTATGCCTTGCAGGTAGAATTTTACTACCAAGAAAGCAACAATAGTTAAATTTGAATTATGCCCATGATCAAGCCTAAGATGTAAGGCAAGTTGGTTGCTTGAACATAGTTAATGGACAACTTGACACTTAGATAGCATCTTTGGGATTTCAGCTGCTGCAAGTCATATTGATTGTTTATGTAGGATAAACATAGTGGGGAAAGCATGACTTGGCTTGGCTTGGCTCAGCTGCTTAAGTGGTTTGATATGGTTGCTATTGTTCATTTTGGCATGTTGCTTAGAAGTGCTTGAAGGACTTTTCGAGACTTGGGGTTTGTGCATATTTCCATTGGTTTTAGTAGTACATGTCAGCGATTAAGACGGTAGGATGGTGATACCTTAAGACATGGTGTAGGATTTTGGTCTATTGATGATGGACTTGCAAAGTAGAAAATTACTTCTGATGGATAAGTCATTATCTTTCATACAGACTATGGTTCAACAAGAAGTGTTATTTTGAGGTTTATTGAGCGTAACTCATGTGGTACTTGGTGGACTTTTGGAATGGTAAGCAGAAGCTGAACAGGCACTTTACATGTAGTACCTTCATAATGGCCCAAAGGCGGCTGACGTGTATTGGGTTTCTATTTTTTAGATGAAGGGATTGCCGTTTTTGGTTGATTGCTTGGAAGGAGGGGATATGACTGCCCTTAGCATTTCACCAAATTACTCTAGCCTAAGATTTTTGGCCACCATTTAGTTAATTAGTCACGCACAACTTGGGAATCAGGAACATTTTGATCACTCCCTGAGTTGTTTGTAAGGAGGTGGTATTAAATTAGATACTTCTTGAAAACTTTTGAGTATGATTGTTAAAAGGGAAATGGAGTGTGTCTTCCATTTTGGAAATGTAATTGACAGTTGACACTCTTTATGACTTTTTGGTTATTGTTCTATTATATTGTTAAGATCATACATGTACTTGACATATGCATGTGTCAACCTAAAATACTAAAGCATTTTCTGAGTTTTTAACTAATGCAATCATCTTTTAAATCCCTTATGTATAGCAGACAAGGTTGCAAGCACAAGCCGCAGGAGCTGCATATGCACATCCATTAAGTAATGCCCTTAGTCGCATGGCGGTTTTTGGACCTAATATGGTACGCTGATAAATACCATGATCATAGAATGGCTAAACAATAAATTTAGCATTTTGCAACGTCAAAATTACGCGGTTTAGTTAATTTTTTGTATTTTTATGAATTTGGTTTTGTTGTTTGTATATATTGATTGCAGATGTTTGCAGATTTAAGGTGTTCCCCCTCTTGCGCACGAGGTGGTATTCAGGGTACGGTATCAATGTGTCCACCTGATTGTTTTCATTACAAAGGAACGCTGGATGTTTTGTACAAAATTGCTAGACAGGTCAGTGTGAATGATTTTTTTTTTTTTTTTGTCTATCTATTAGGGTAAATATGAAATTATTGACTCTGTAAATAATGCTACATTACAAGGTGGTGATAGAATAGTGCTTAGCAGGGCTTAATCTTCAAATTGTTGCGGTAGGAAAAAAGAACTTCATATCTCTAATCTAAATTTTTTAAACTTGTCTGTGTTTGATCCGTTAGTCGCCTTGTAGGTTTATTTGCTAGGTAACCGGATGCGTTGGGTTCAAAAGTAATTGTGTTCAGTTAATTATGTGTCCACTTTATCTGCAACTAATGAACTAACTTCAGTTTTAAAATCTTGCTTTGACTCCTTTATTGGTGCAATAATTTTTTCTCCCCGTACCCGTTGAATTTAGCCATTGTCTCATACTCTCGATGCAGGAAGGAATCACAAGACTGTGGAGGGGAACAAATGCAGGTTTGGCACTGGCTATACCAATGGTAAGCTTGTTGTAGAAAATGGTCTCAATTTGGCTCCCTGGACCTGTTATTTGACAAGGCAAGTATTGTCCTGCATTTCAGGTGGGAATTTATCTTCCCTTTTATGATGTATTCCGTGTGCGCATGGAGGATATTGCAGCTGAAAAAGTTCCAAGTATAGTGCCATATGTTCCGTTTGTTGCTGGTGCAATGGCACGGTCATTAGCTTGTACCACATGCTATCCTATTGATCTTGCTCGAACACGGATGCAGGTGATTATTCGTTTTGGTCTTGCTAGATTAATGTTGAAATCGCTTTTTCCTTAAAACCTTTTCTGTATGAAATTATGCTGTTTTGATCTTCTCAATTTTAAATCTTTCATGAAATTTTGTATTAGGCATTTAAGGAGACTGGACAGAAACCTCCTGGTGTGTTGAAGACGCTGATTGGTATTGTTTCAAATGTCAACAGTACAGCCAATGTTCAAAGCAAATGTAAGTTCTTCTCCACCAGTTTTCATTATTTTATTCCTTTTCAAATATGGAAGCTTATTTCTAGTGTTAGTCTTTGTTTTGGTTGTTCAATCTTTCTGTTGTTTTTTTTTTCTCTTTGCTCGTTTTCCCTGCAAGGTTTTTCCTTCTGTTGTTTCCTAGGAGAGAAACTACTTAACAAATTTATTTGTGGCTGTAGAGTGGGGGGCTGTTTGTGGAAATGGTTGGTTGGGTATGTAAGGCTATCCGACAATACGACCAGTTTTTGAAACAAGTGTTAGTCCATCCTTTTCCTCTGCTGTAATTTAGCCGTTGCTTTGCTGTAATTTAGCCGTTGCTTTTAGCTATACTAGAAAGTTTCTTCTTTCTCAACTTTCTATAAATCTGCTCAAAAATGAGGTTGATTGGTGCACCTGGATATATAATGGGGTCATCGGCTCAATATTCCAAAGCATAGTTTCATTTGTTGGTTATTTCATTGGGGACGAATTAAGGTTCGATCTTAGCTTGCTAAATATGGGGAGGCAACAGATGCATCTTGCCTCTTGCATCAATCTAATTCTGAGACTGTAGATCTTTTATTCTTTGTTTGTGAATATATCAAGAATGCAGTGAAGTTGTGCAGAGTCTTTTGAGAGTTCAGTTAAACTGAATAACTCAGATAGCTTGGAAGAACACGACAATTCTAGGCAGATGAAGAATGGTCCAAGTATAGATACAAAGCAGTTTGGGAAGGAAAGATCTCCAGGCCTGAGTTTTCTTTCAAGAGAATGCCAGAGAAAGGCTATCATAGTATATGCTATTTATAGTCCAAGAGAATTAATATGGAATGTCCAAAGTGCCTTGTCAGTTTAGGCTATTCTTGTAGCCTTGTAAATGATTTTTTTTTGGAGATTCAATAAAATCCAACCGTTTTACCAGAATTAAAATAAACTGGTCAAGTGGAGGTTATGTGTTTGTTCTGTGGTGGTGCTCATATGACGCATGTGCGTTTGTTTTCTAAAAGCACTGCAGAATTTTGAGATGGCTGGATAATTTTCTCCGATGCTTGGTGCCCCGACGTTGTACTAGGTAGCTCAGGCCTCAGGAATAAATGCTTGATATGGCTGGATCATTTTTGCTTGAATCCTGGTGTCACTGTTGGTTTCTGGAAACTGTTGTACCCCTCCCAAAAACCCGTTAATCCTTTGATGTTGGGTCTTCCAAGCACAGTTAACTTGAGATTTTTAAGGCGTTACCCTGTGACTGTTTTTATATCTTTTTTGCACTGTGTAAGCTGTGTAGGATTTTACTTTATTATTGTATAACTGCAAGGCTTTGCTGTTGTATTATTGAAGAACTGTCAGTCCGTCACCCTAATTAACAGTTTTTTATTCGTGGTAATATGTATACCTTATGTACCTTTTTTTTCTGGTTGTATTCTACATGGGTGTAATTTGTTGAATATCGTTTGTCTTGAAGTTCAGAACTTAGATTCTATAGTTTCAACTGTATTTCTTTGGTCAGTGCATCTGTTCATGCGGCCTTTTGCTTGCCTGATTTATTTTTCCTCATGACAGTGCAAAGTTACCGTGTTCTCTGGACTGGCCTTGGAGCACAACTTGCTCGCGACGTTCCCTTTTCAGCAATTTGCTGGGCAACCCTTGAACCTGTAAGTTCTGTTTCTCTGTACCAAAATATTTCTTATTTGAGCTCTTTACTTTTTTGTTGCTAAAATGTACATTTCATAATAGATGAGAAGGAAACTCAGTGCTCTAACGGGAGATGAAGCTAGTGTTGTCACTGTTCTTGGGTCTAATTTTGCTTCTGGATTTGTTGCTGGAAGCCTTGCTGCTGGTGCTACATGTCCTTTGGATGTGGCTAGAACACGCAGGCAGATAGAGGTGATTCAAACTACAATCTTTACACTATTTTGATTTGGCAGCGTAGATGATTTCACGTAATCTTTACACTTTGATGATTTAATGATGAAGAGCCCAAACTAGGGTGGTCTTCTGTTAATACTTGATAGTCTTTGATATATTTAGTATGTATTTTGATTATATAATATCTTATTTCAATTTCTTAATGTTTATTTCTGGGAAATTCCAGAAAGATCATCTCAAGGCACTAAGGATGACCACAAGGCAGACTCTAATGGAGATCTGGAGGTAGCTCATTTTCCTTAATTTAAATTTTACTTTTGAATGCAAACTATATGTACTTGTATTTTTTCTTTTTTACCCTGAGTCCTGAGGACTTATGAAAAAAACTGGTATGTCTAACGAGAAAATTGCTAACAGATTTGTCTTCTAGATAAGTTTTATGGTATCAATACTAATAACAAATATCTAGATCTCAAACACTAGCATTAAATGATGTTGTGTAGCCAAGTTTATTTCTGTTCTAGTGTATCATATCCTCAATATGGCTGTTTAAATATGAAACTACAATTTGAAACTGTGTTCTTAGTTGATACTCGTACTTGATAGTTCATGGAGCTTTCATATTATCAATGTATTTGAAGAAACTCTTTAATTGCATGCCAAAGTCCTCTCATATTGCGTTGTTTGATTTGTTTATTTTACGTTGTTTTTTTCCTTTTATTTTTAGGAAAAGTTGAACGGAGTAGTATATATTATAGTGGAGGGGTGAAAATAGAAATCCTTTTCATTTTTCCTCCTTTTGGAGTTTGGGCAGTGTGTTGCCCTTACACTTGGACATTATTAATGTGTGGTGTACCACTGTGTTTCATCAATATAGGCGCTAATTACTGATGGTGGCTGTGTTCTCATATTGAAACAGGGATGGAGGAATGAGGGGCCTCTTTACAGGCGTTGGTCCTCGTGTTGCTCGTGCAGGGCCGTCTGTTGGGATAGTAGTTTCATTTTACGAAGTTGTGAAATACGTACTTCATACTAGGCTTGCTACTTCATGATATTAGTCGATAACTTACAGAATTAGGTATTAGATCTTGTTCATCCAATGATGTATGCAGTTTTTGGGGGCTTGGCTGGTTTTGGTGATTACAGTTTTCTAAGGTGTATAAAAAATGCTTGGAACAAACTGTTGGATCTTCAAACAGTTTTTTGAGGGTCGGTTACTGTAGGATTACATTATGGTCAGGTTACTTGTTAGGTCTGTTTCTCAAGGTTGAGCAAACAATTTTGTCACATACAGTCGGTACAGATTTTTGAAGTACTTGTAATTAAAGTTTTTGCTGAGCGCTTGTCTCAGTTTTGTCTGTACATTTTGTCGATTGCCTTTGCTTGTTTTCCGGCTTTTCCTATTGCTTCTTAAGAGAAAAACTACTCGTACTGTTTGCGTGTGTAGGTATTCATGTTGCCGATAAGGGTGATGGCTGATGGACTTTGTGCCTTGGTGGTAGTGGTAAACAAAGGAAGTATATTCAATGAGTTGTTTTTATTTGACAAAAATTATTAAAAGCAAGGAAACTTATCATGTGGGCATATGTCAATATAACTCAAAATACATGTGAGTTGCAGAATCAAAATCAATATGAAGTAAGCAATGAGGTCTCCAATAATTCCACTAGCCGCATGAATCTAGTTCGCCATTAATATTTTGTCATTGCTGCTCTCTACGCAATCAATGTCAGTCCATTCTATTAAAAAATTATTTCGATGTTGCAAAGACATGCTAAATATCGTTAGAAGGGACTAACCTAGATGCCAAATTACCAAATGAGCAACGACATCCTCGACTCTGCTATTATGATTATATTGAGGAGAAAAAAGACCATGTTCTTTTAAACTTCATTTTCATTCAATCCATTCAAGTCCGTTTTATTCATTTCGGATTCTTTCAACGATTCGGTTTCGTTCAAATCAATTCTTATTTAAATTTTTTATAGTGCTAGGGATTCCCAAGGGTAAGGGGATGAAAATCGATCATATGAACTCATGAAATCGAAAGGGAAATTATAATCACTTGAGTTACCTCTTACTCTTAATTTTATTTAATTTAACAACAACTCGTCAAATGACCGATTGGTGTAAATCATAAACATCTACTAGTCAACATATTTCAATTTGAGCTTTGTCCTTTACCAAAATTATATTGCCAGGAACACAAGTAAAGTACATTTTAATAAGGAGTCATAGAAGGGTTGGTGCGAGTAAATTACGCCAATACTACAATGCATGGACTCAAAGTACATGTCCAAGCACATGGATTGGCTATATACTTTTGGGTAATTACTTAAAGAGGGTATTTAATATATTGTCCAACCAAATAATTGAATTTTTAAGAAGCTAAAGAAATAATGCACATTAAAAATCTTTGCCTTATACAATGTTACTTCAAGACTGTCTCCATCCATTATGTTTTAGATTAATGATAACCTGATACTTAGGTAAGCTTGATTAAGATCTTACACAACTATATTCTAAGGCTCTAAGATGAGTAGTTGATAAATGATAATACCTTTAAGTGTTTGCGGTTAAATTTCACTACTCTGCCTCTTATTCTTTGTGACTTTGACTCACAAGCCAGTGTGTCCTTGAGGATAAATGTCAATTTTCAATGTAACGTAGGAAAGTGAATGTGAAAGTAGAAGTTTACTTAAAAATGAAATATGTTTAAAACGGACAATCTAAATTTGATGAAAATATTGCAAAAATAGTAGAGTGTAGCATTACTCCATAGTTTCTCAGAATGCATTTAATTTGATTAATTTTGCTGCTTGGTAATTATTATGTAGAATCAACATAATTAATAACTTCATTAATTTTGTTCCAACCTATTCAATTCATGTAACTTCACAATACGGAGTACACAGTAATAAGATACATGTCGGTTTTGTAAATTCTACTTGGCTCATTGTCCTACTTTCCTAAAGATTGTCGTACAATTCCATAATCAAGACCAAAGATAGCGCAATTGATAAGCATATGATGAACAAAAATCAGGACGTAAGGACTGTAAAGTATACTCCCTCTATTTCAAAATGTTCCGCGATTGATAATACTTTTGTGTGACTAATCAAAATGGAGAAAACATTGTTCAACGAAGCACCTAGAACAAATTTAGGGATTCATCTCTACTTGAAAGAGGCCAATCTGATTTTCGTACAATACACAAATTAAGGGTATCAACTATCAAGAAATATACGCAATAGGAGACAGTATCAAGAAATACAGAGATGGAGGCCAAATCAGTAGTAGATGAGATAAAATTATGTGCAAATACACTCACAAATCACGATTAGCCCCATCTAATACAAATTAGATATACATCACCACGTCTAAAACGGCTCAATTACAACCTCTTCCTAATCAACCACAATCATACACTCCATAAGCATAAATCAATTAAGCAAATTGGTAATAGTAATACTATCCACTCTCACAAATTAGTCATTATAAAAGATAAGAGACACCAAAAATCATGAACACTTCTGTTCTTTTTAAGACCGGTGATGTTACTGATGATACGGCCTCCATTGTTGTTGCACTACTGGGTTTAATGGATAAGGTAAGTAAGCGCCAAGGCTACCAGCATCAATACATATGCTATCCCTTGATCAATACTTGTCCCTGAAAATCGACCATTCATCCACAAAATTCAATCAAGTTTGCATAATGAACCATTAATCGCACATTTGCACTTACAACCTACAATGTTATGCACATAACAGCATACAACCCCAATTAACTCAAAATACCCTTAATATTGCCCAAAGCTACAAGTTGGATTCTTGGCATAACAAAACTTAACAAATATCAAATTACACTGATAGCACAATGTAATGGCATTCTACCAACGCAGAAAATACCATAATGCAGCTGGAAGTTTGATAGTAGTATGGTTTATTCGAGTAGCATCGAATTCATGTAGGGGAATATGTTCATCCCAAAACTTTTTAGTATATTAAGAACAAAAGTATTGGAGGAGACCGGAACTTAACCACCTATAACAAATCCCCAAATCCGCAACAGCCTAAAGGGTGAGCCGGATGGAACACCAAAAAACAACACAAGTGGCAAATTTTCTATGTTGAAGGTAATAATGTTGAATGGCAGCAATAACTTATCTAAACCAACAACCATTGACAAAACATCAACCACTTAATTACATCACATCATACTTAATTTCTAATATTTCATATAAAATTAAAAACAATCTGTAAAACTCCATTTTTTTACAAAATTACTTGTCAATCAAACCATATTTTTTAAAGCATTGTTGTCACTTTCACATACTAATCAATCCAAAAAAACATTAGTCACTTTAATTTATCAATTCAATTGCCACCAAATCCTAGTTAAGGATTTGAGACTAGTAAAAGCACAGTTGAAAATTTGAAATTGAGGTACATAATTTCCTAAAAAGTTGCAAAATTTAAAACCATTGTTCAATATTTTGGGAACAAATCACATCAAAAGGAAATTAAGTCCTTTATGATTATAATAACAATTGAAGAATTTAAACTATTGAGTCATAATTTTCCATAAAATACCCATATCATTAGTCCTTTTCCATGATTTTTCATTAAATTACTTTAACCATAGTTGTTGATTTACTTCCATAAAAATCAAAACTTTAATATTCATTGAAGAAAAAATAAAATAAGAAATCAGAACTTTTTGCAAAAGAAATTCTGGGTTTTTCAGATTCACCATTACAAATGTTCTAAGCAATAAAATAGATCTAAAAAATTGAAAACCAATAAAAACCAATTAAATTATTATCTTAATTAATATAATGTAAAACAATAGCAAAGTTTTGATTTTTATTAATGCAATCTTGTCAAAAACCACATTAGAATAAAATGCAGAACAATTACTTCAAAATAAAATTTAAAAAAATGCAAAACAATGAAAAAAATTCAAATATTTGTTAATACAATTATCAGTATCAAATATTGGATCTAAATAAACCCCATTAAAGCAAATCATCATAATTTAATATAAATGCAAAAAACAAAAATACCCATATTCAATTTACATTCAAAAATCCCATCAAAATTTCAAATCTTTCAAACAATATCACCAAAAAAAATAATAATAATAACAATTAAATAAATTAAAATCCCAGAAAATTAATTACCATCACTAGTAGGGGCAGGGGCGGGACCCGCAGCTTGAGCCTGAGCCATTGAAAAGATGAGAGAGAAAACAACTAAAACAATGAATGAAGCTTTCAAAGCCTCCATTTTTATTTCCTCTGTTTTTTTTTTTACTCTAAATTCCTCTGTTTTTATTTATATATATTAATTAATTATATTAAATCTCAATTAATTAATAGAAGAATAATGTAGGATGATGATCTCAAACACCCTCTCTCTCTTAAAAAGATAAAGAAAAAAAAAAAGAGAGAGAGAATTCTCAGAGGAAGAGAGAGAGGTTGTGAGAGATAAGGAAAAAGAATGAATGCACACAAAGTATTCGATGAAATGCGTCAATGAGGCAGAGTAACATGTGCTAAGAGGGGTTTTTATTAAGAGGGTCTTATAATTTATTTTTCGAATTTTCGTGTTGGGTTATGTTGTGTTTGTGCTGTGTGTTATGTTTTTTTTTACGGGGAGACCACTAAATGAAAAATCGTCTTTTTCATAGAGTATCATACAAAAGTTTTGTTTAAATTAAATAAATTTTTTTATAAGGTTGAGAGAGGCAACAGGGGAGAAATTTGTGGAGGTCCAATCTTGTTTTTATGACTTAGGATATTACAAAAATTTATATTCCTAAGAGTATTTTTACAGTATTTATTTTAATTTTTTTTTTTTTTGAAAACTTAGGAGTTAGGAGTATTATTGTTTCTAACTTGTGTTGGGTAAATCTCAAGGTCTATCATCCATATTTTATTGGTGATTTATCTAATGAAAAAAGATTGTCACCTAGGACTTTGTTAAATCTATGGCAAGGCTTTTTTAAATTGTTTTTTTTTTTGATAAGTTAATAAGATATTGATGGTAAAATACATATTGACATTGGCAGTGAGTGATAGGTTAGTTAGTGCTTTCCTCTTAATTTTAACGGATATTGGAATCGATGTTTATCACTTGGTCCACACTTTTATGGCTCTCTAGCAACAAAAAAAAAAAATCACAATATAAATGATTATTCATACATAATTATTGTATTTAGTATATACGAAGTCTTTGTTTGAAAATTTGTAATGAAGCGATTTCTACTCTTCTAGACTTCTACACTCCTATTTATGAAGTTCGAACAACTATTAAACACAGTTTAGAGGAAAGTACGGAAATAAAATTGATGGGTGTTAATCATCACCCATTTGAGCCTCTCCATAAAGCAAGCTAATGAATAATAAATGAAAAGGGTAACCTTGTTAGTTACATTATCTATTTTTAGCAAGGGTTGCAATCTGATGAACAAGAGTACTTGGATATTGTGATTGGTACTTCCTCGGTCTATTTTTAATTGCTACATTAATTTTTTTTAATGCTATTTACGTTGTAACATTGATTCATATTAATGTCTAATGCGTAATGAAAAATATAATCATGATATATTGTTTGATGCGTTCTAATTTATATTTTTCAAAAATATAATTTTTTATTAAACAAAACTCGAGATATTAATTTATAAATTGTATATTGAGAAATATAAAAAAAAAATATAGCAAGTTAAAAAAAAAAAAAAAACGAAAGTAATATTACAAGTTATTTGAAAATAAAATACAGATTATTATGTGCTTGGCATAAAATATGGAATGGTATCCAAATAGGTAAAAGGCAAAAATTGCCAGAGCAAATTGGCAAGGACAGACATGTGATGAAGACACTTGGGCCATGTGAATGTGAGTGTTCGGTTGAAAAAGATTTTGTTTCGGTTTTTTAGATTTTGCCAACGGCTAAATTGCGTCTCTCTTGTATGTACTGTACTTAACAAACTATCCCTTCTGCTTTGTTGTCTCCAGGATGTAACCGTTCTTTTTACAACTCAAAGTTGCTCAATCAAACCACCTAACTATAAAGAAGAAGAGAATTTCAAATTTATTTTGCAAATGTTTGGTATCCATATTTCAAATTTAGTGGCTCGTCAATCTCTATATAGTCGGGAACATATAAGAAATTATCTAACGTAATAATCAATCCATCAACCAATCTATATATATTGCTGCTGAACTTGTTATTCCTCCTAAACTTGTCTTATTTTTTGCCTAAAATTTACACATTTAATTCTTATATATACATATATTTTATATGAACTTGAAATTAAGACTTTGTTAAGATTTATAAGTATAACTTTTATTTTTTCTTTACAATTTAGAACCGAACATGGCTCGGGTACAACTCCCGTCACGTGTCATGTTCTCATAAATTTAAAATAAAATAAAATTCTTCTTCCATATGTATGTTATTTGGCCCATGTAAACTCATTAGCCTTATCGGCCATATGAACACAAATTACACAAGCTACTAAACTATGCATTACTATTGTTTTTTATTTACACAACAAAATTATAATATCATGGATTGTAAAATAAATGAAAAACACAAAATAAAGAGAGTGGTCAAATAGCTCTTAACAATATTTTATATAATATGTGTGTTAAACAACATACATGTATAATGAATAATTGCTTGTGTAATTATCTTTTAACACACTTTGTATGATCATTTTATATTCTGTATATTTCTTTCACCAATATTATGATTGAACTTTCACTCCAATTCCTTAAATTTCTTTAGCAATCATGTATTCATGTTTAAAAATAATAATTATTCAAAACTTAATTATTTACAAATAAATTCAACTCACGTCTATCCCTAATGATGAATGAATCATTGCAAGAGAAAAAAAAAACTCTAACAATGATTATATTTGAAGATAATTAATCATCAATATATAATTTACTAAAACTTTTTTATTGCTAATGTAAAAGGATTTCATATATACACTTTATTCACGCACTTAATATTTCATCTCTTTATGAAATTTTGATTTTACTTTTACCAAATTTAAGATATATTTTTTAAACTATTAGTTAAAACTTATAAAATTTATTTAGTAAACCTTAAACTATTTTTGTAATTAAATAATTTGGGGCAACGTCTGGGCACATAACCAATTATTTTTTATATTCATACGTTACTTATCATGCTTTGACATCCATTATTGTATTAAAACAAAAATTGTGAAAAATAACAATCAACTATTATATATTAAAACGTAAGGCGCCTCTTAACAAAAAAAATGAGTCTAAGAGGAATTGAACTTGGATTTATTAATAAGAAAGTTTAGTAGCATATTATTTGTATACAATATATACATATACAATATACGGGGCAACTAATGCCCGGACAACAATCTAGTAATGTTTATTGAAACTCCAAATTTTCACATATTTAGGATATGATTGATGTAATAATGTGAAGTACAATTAAGGTTTTTTTTTTTCTTTTCATTTTTCTAATTCGCAATTTGGCCCATACTTTGCTTAGCGCACCAGAAGGTGTAACCCCTCCTCCTATTTTAAGGTAATTAAATTGTATTGGGTTTACAAAATAAGTCGTGTGGTTAACTAAAGACCTTTTAATGTACGTGGAATTTTGGCCTTGCGCGCTAAACCTCGAACCTTAGAGTCTATGCAGATAGTTTCATATAAACCATGGTTTCTCCTTTAGAGTACGTCTACATGTAGATTCTATGGGTTGCATATAGTAATACCTCTTAAGCTACTTCTATCATCCAAAAAAAAAAAATCGAAATGGTATTCATTTATTAGTACAATTCCTATAAAATACACAAATTATAAAATTAAAACTATTAATTTATATTTTTATAATTACTCTAAATTAGATTTGTAGATTATTTGTATTTTTTAAATATAACAAATACAAACTATAGAATTAATTATACGTAGTAATATGAATAGTATTTATTCATTACATATAATAAAATTAGTATAGCACCATGTTAATGTTCATGCAATGCACTATTTAGAAGAAAAAAATGATACACATATATAATAATAATAATAATAATAATAATAATAATAATAACAATAATAATAATAATAATAATAATTAAAATCAACAACCATTAAAATAAAAATTAGGTTTTGATATAAAAAAATTATAGTTAGAGTTTCTAAAGAGATTAAAATGCAACAAAAATAAGCAAGTTAATTTTTTTCCTTTTCAGATTTCATTGTTAATATGATATAAGTTGATTTTGTTTTAGTATATAGTTATAGGTAACTGATTGATAAGTTAAATAAATTAAAAAATTACATAACAAATTAAAGTAAAAAAAAATACGCAGAAAAATGTTTCATGGGAAATTGACAATTGACAAGGGGTAAATTAGTGGTCGCTATTAAAAATGTTTTAAAAAAAGACTTACACGCCATGTTGCACTTCCAGCCTTTAATGCAATTGTTTGGAATTTTGGATCTCAATATAAATATACATATTTTGGTATATATACTTGAGAATCGAATACATGATCTTTACCATAAATGTGAAAACTCAATCACTAAACTATGTCATTATCTTTGTATAATGATATCAAGTAAAATTAAACGTGATAAAGTCATGTACTCGTACTAAAACGACCTACACAAGCTTTTGTATTTGCATATAACCAACAAAACATTTATTGATTATTACCGTGTTAACAAGATATATTTTAACACATTCTTTTATTTCATGTTCATCCCTCAACCCCCTTAAATATTCTTTTTATATTAATCACAATGCTTATATTTTATATTAAGTTTACATTAAGGGTCCGTTTGGTAGGGTGTAAAACATTTTCCCCGAAAATAGTTTTTTCATTTTACATTGTTTGGTTTAGATATTAAAATATAAAACTTGAGGTGAAAAATGGCTTTCTACCACGTTGAAAAGATTTTCCCTTAAAATTAGGAGGATAACATTTTTATCGGAAAACACTTTTTCTTACAATTGAAATACTTGGTTTTTTTATCCAACCAAACAATGAAAAATGTTAAAAATGTAAAATCAATTTACATGCAACTAAACAATGAATTTTTTTATTTTTTTTGTTAATGAAAATGAGTTTTCAATGTAAATGGTTTTTCCTGGGAAACTATTTTCATTCGAAAATGGTTTACGCCAGCCAAACGGACCCTAAACCAAAATGTAAGAAAGGTGACAAATTCAATTGTAAAATTTTATGAAACAAAACATAATTGATATCTATAAAGGATGACTTGGCCAGACCATCGGGGTATCGTGCATGCAAATCTACTACTCACTCCGATCCGTCTCTTGAAGATTGTGTCATACACTATTTATGCTTAAAATTTGGTTGCATAAAGTGGCAGGAACTTCAAGAAACGAATGAAGTAGTTAGTAATAAAGCTTGCATAAGAAGCTAACAAAAGGAGGAAAATTTTTATGAGAAGTTGACATTTGACATGAAGATGGATTTAGGCTTGTTGTCGTCAACTTATATTTGTTTATTTGAACTTATTTTTGCTGAATTGAACTTATTTTTGCTGAAATCATTAACAATTTATTGAGGATTGAAATTTATTTTTGTTGAACATAACTTATTTTTGATAATTTGAACTTATTTTCGGTGAACTAAACTTAGTTTTGCTGAAAAAAAGTAAAAATAAGTCGAGGAGAATATGACCTTAGTGATTGTTGTTGTTGTAATCTATCACCAAATTCCCCAACACTTACCAGTTTTTTTTCTGTTCATTTATTTATTTTGAAAAGGCATGAATTAATTTTTTTTCTAAATTGAAATTAAATTTTGTTAAAAAGCAATTATTGAAAAATTATACCGAATATTTATATATATCAGGAAAACAATAAACCCAAAATAACACTTACCGTACATTTGGAATAGACACTGACGGGGTCTGCTAGGGAACGGTTCAATGCACAAGCACAAAGCCCGACAACCACACAGACCAAACACTACACATACGCTTAACACACTACGTTGTCAACATTGCTCTCTTATCGGCTTGCCAATGCAGAGCATAGACAACACTGAGTTAAAAACAACCCCAACAGGCACAGCTAGGCGTGAAATGAACTTATAAACTGACAGCAAATTTAATAAAAAGGAAAAAAATAAAAAAAAAAGTCTCAGCATACCTTACCTTCCTGCCACGCCTGAATTCTACTTTGATGTCTGCCTTAACTGTTGTATTTGTTTAGGCCCCACATCTAACAGTGAGATGTTTAAGGGAGGATATCACATGGCGTTTCTGTAAGTATATGGGGAATCAGTCGTANTCTATTTATATATCAATCAACGAATGTTTAAGTAGAGTTGGAAGGAAATTTAGGAGAAAAAAAAACAGTTATTAATTATTGCTCTAGTACGGAGTTAGTAGATTTATTTGATCCAAAACTATTGAGCTTCGGAGCTTAAGATTGAATTGTTTCTGTATATTCAATTCGGAAACAAATACAGTGGACAGTACTCCGTCTCCAAAGGTAGAAAGTTTGAATATTATGCAATCAACAGAAAACTGTTCCTTTCAAATGTATAAAGTCTGCTAATTTATAATCAATTTAGTATTTACTCCGTCTTAGCATTAACATAACACATACGGTTAGTATCTCTTTCTATTGAACTCCCTCACTGTATAAATGCATGTAACGTAACAAACCACTTAGTCTCCCTTAATTAACCCCACCTTATATATAATTGTTCATACACATGGGCCTAAATCACCCATATTTACATTCAATTATTCATCCCTAATAGCTAATTCTTCATATATCATGGCTTGTTATTTTCACATGTTCATGAAACTTAAGGTTCTTCTACTATTACTCTTCATTATAATATGCTCAAGCTCAACCGCGTCCTCAAGGCCAATTGTTATCCCTCCATCAAGCTCGAACACTGGCTGTGGTTATAATAATGTTGAGGAGTCCATGCTCCGAAGGCTGAAGCTGGTTGATGAAACTCCGATCAATTGCTGGGAAGCAATGTTCGAGCTTCAGTCATGCACAGGAGAAGTAATCCAGTTCTTCTATGAAGGTCAGACTTACTTAGGCCCTGGCTGTTGTCGTGCTATTAGAGTCATTGAGCACCATTGCTGGCCTAACATGCTGGCTACCCTTGGTTTCACTTCTGAGGAGGGTGATATTCTTGATGGTTACTGTGATAATTCTGAGGAGCACCCGCAAAATGGGAACTAAGTTTAAGATTATCAGTCATAGTAATGAAAGGCTACTTAAGATAAGACTTGTTTTGTTTTTGGTTGTTAATTGAATAAGTGATTTTGTTTCCACACGAAAATACTGGTGTTGGCATGGAAAAAGAAAATTTGAAGCTTACATTGCTAATATTTTTTGTTTCACCCTGTACTAATGGTGTATAAAATGGTGGAGAAGTAATACATAATTATGTGAGACATACAAAACATTGAGTCACTGAGACGTCTATCCACTTAATAGATAACCCACTTCTTTACACATTACTAATTAATGTAATCCAATTTGGAAGACGACGACTATATTTTAAATTTTGTAGCGGAGGCAGAGTAATCGATTTTCACCTTATCAATCCCAAATGCAGACTCCTCAGTTTTGGGTTTGGCAAATCCTTCAAGAAGTGTCTTTTTTCACCCAAACTCTAAACCATGCTTAAGCTGTCACTTCTTGAAAATTGCAATTTTAATTTCTAAATACTTCAAAAATTCTTTTATACAAGAAATAGGATAGGTCTAATTATTTTGGGAGCAGCTGATGGTCATCCTAAAAGTTGGGTATAACTAAAACACTCTTCTGCAACATGTCTACAAATCTAGATATAAACATGAGTAAATGCTTAGAGCGCCATTCATAACATTAGATTAAAACTCTATCGATATTACAGGCCGAGGGATATATATGAACCAGATATACACATTAGCATACTAAGTAATTTACAGGGTTTTTTTTTAAAATGAAAATAGAAATGAAATCTACTTCTAAGTTCAGTTGGCAATGACCATAATCGACCATGATCGAAATGATGCCTGTATGGCATAAACATCAACTGAATCACTAGAAAACTGGTCAGAGATATGTCAGTGGACGAAGAAGAGGAGATTAAGGGAAGAAAGGATCTTCCTCATTCTCATATATGTTGAACAATTGCTTAGAGTAGTGATTTGCCAATGTGCGGCATTCTTCAAGTCCACAAGGATCAAACTCTTTCAACTCCTCCACGGATTTTACCAGATCACCATTTGGATCTCCATCAGTAAGAAACTCCCCCAAACGTGTTCCCCTAGCACCATTAACAGTTCAATCAATTCAAAGGTTGCTTAGCAATTAACAAGGACACACGAACCAAGGAATATATCCAAAAACTGCTTAAATTTATAATTTTCAAAAAAACTATATATCCAAAACAAGTTTGAATTGAGGAAGCCATTATAAATTTACTAGGTAAGACTGAAGATCAACAAGAAATATTAGAACCTTGTTGCATTGAATTTGCTAAAGCCTCGCCCATTAGAAATGAGGCTTGCCCTGCACGCCTTTTCCTCATTAGTCTGCTGGCGATAAAGAGCACATACAGCCCTCAAGCACAACTCAGGATTCTTGCCAAAATCAGAAAGCATATCACCTTCTGAAGTCCAATTTGAGTTCGGGTCTCTTCTGCTCTGAAGTTTAGAGATTATATCTTCGAAATCAAGATTACTATCCGAGTCATCCGAATCCTCTTCCAACTCAACCGAATGATCCTCAATTTCATCTTTCAATGCATCAATTGCCGCATTCTCATCATCAGAGTCATCATCTACAATAAAATTACTTAAGCTCTTATCACTACTCCCTGACTCCTCATCCGATAAGTCATCATTTGCACCATTTTCAGCTACAAAGGTATCAGGAAGACTTTCATTTTTCACCTCCCGATACTTAACCAGACGTCTCCTAGGATGAGTTCGATTCACCGTCTCAGCAGTTTGGCTTGAGCTTCGAAGAACACGTCTGTTTATCAATTGACTGATAGGCTTGTGATCATCACTCTCACTCTCACTAAGAACCTTCACAACCTCATTTTCATCACTCTCATAATCACTATTCTCAATTTTAAATGCTCGTCTATTACGCATACATCTAGTTCGCCTATTTGACATACACCCGGTAATCTCACACTCATCATCGGATTCATCACTCGCAACCACCAAAACATCTCGCTTTCTTTTCGTCACCGGAGTCAAGACACGAAGAGAATCTCCCCTGCCACTGCCCTCCTCCCTCACCTCACCGCCGTCAACATTCTCCTCCTCCTCCTCCTTCCTCTTCTTCAATTCCCTAATCTCTTCTTCAACTTTCAACTTTTCATCCCCCAAAACCCTAATTTTAGCTTCAATATCCTCCAACTTCATCACCCTATTCTTAATCTCCAATTCAAGCACTAAACCCTTATCTTCCACTTCATTAGACTCAATTCTTGAATACCCTAATTCTTTATCAACTACATCATCTAAATTAATCACCTTTTTCTCCTCAATTTTTGTATCATTCACCATTAAATCATTTGGTACTTCATTCAAATCCATAATTACTCAAACCCCAGAATAATTTAACCACAATTCACTTTAACAAACAAAACCCACAAAAATTAAACCACAATTTTCTTCAACAAACAAAACCCAGAAAAATTAAACCACAATTTACTTCAACAAACAAAACCCATGATCATAAACACCATAAAATTGAACATACCAAAAAGAATTCAACAATCACATTTCACAATTAAAACCTGTTACAACATTAATAATCAAATTTAGACACAATCAAAATCAAATTTACACTGAAAAATTCATTAAACATGAGAAAAATTCAAACTTAATATAAAAGAAAGGGTTAATTGAAAGAGAAAACTCACTAAAATTATGCAATTTTATTTTATTTCCGCAATGATGACGCGTGTGTGTGAAGCGTAAAAATGAGAAAGAGGAAGAGAAAGAGTTTGGTTTTAGAAAATTTGTTGGGCTTAAAAAGTTTAAAGGTGAGAGTTTTGGGTTTGAAGTTTTGTAAATCGTCAAATATATTGGGCTTTTTTGGGTTTACATGATCTCTTATTATTTCACAAATTTCATAACATGTTTACATGTTTTGGACCATAAGGCCCTTTATTATCGACGACAAAACCCTTTCATACCATTTTCAAAAAATCCTACGATCAATTTTCATTTACTCGCTTAGCAATAGAAGGCGGTGGTCTCTGCACATCCTAAACTATTTTCTTATTTCTATTCCTCTCAAGTGAACGGTATAAGTGATCACTATTTATATGAGGAGAGGAATGCGAAAAATATTTTGGGAAGTACGAAAATATTTAAGTTGCTAGAAGTATCAAAATGACGACAAAACAAATCAATATCAATTTGCTCACATCTTCAATTGCGTTTTTCTCACAGCATTTCAATTTTAAGAAGAAGTAATTTGATTTTGATGAAGTAATTTGATTTTGAAGAAAGAAATTTGGTTTTGATGAAGTTTCTCACTATTTCGTTGAAGACCTATTTGTTTTTGCTTCTTTTGTCTTAAATGCTTTCAGACGTTTTTTCCTTAATGTAGATTACATATTTTACTTTAACAACTTGTTTGGATACATAAAAAAAGAGAGAAATAAAAAGAAGGGAAAGAGGTTCCTCCATTTGGATAGAGATATTGGGAGGTGAGGGAATTTGAAGAAGAGAAATGGAAGGAATTTGTTCCTTTAATCAATGAGCAACAAATCCTCCCAAAATTAAAAAAGATTTGGAAAGAAAATCACATTATAGCCCTTCTCTATCACTACCATCACCATTTTTTTTCTCCCTCTCCTTCTCTGTTCTAGAATGGACCACCACCACTCATCCTCACTGTTGTTTTATCATGCAGTAACTATCTTTTCCTCACTCACTCACTCTCTCTTCTTTTCCTTTTCTATCCAAAAAAAGGAAACCAATTTCTTCTCCCTTCCCCTTCCTTCATCTCCCCTTCCATAAATCCTATCCAAATAAGTTGTAAATGCTTTTTATTATTATTTTAAAATGTTTATATTGGGATTAAAGAGAGAAAAAATTGTTAAATTGCCCTTTTATATTATATCAAAGATACTCCTTCTATTTTTTTTTACTTGCTACATTTGTTTTTTCATATCTCCCGAGACACAAATTAAAATGTTATATCTCGAGCTACAAGCTCTTAAAAATTACAAAAATTATCAGATTGCACGAGACACCCTTAAAGTTTAAAATATACATCGTGTAGTCTTACTAAGTTTTGATTATGCACCAAATGTCATTCTATTAGATTTTTGTCAATTAAATCTCATATTTCTGTTAGGTTTTTTTGGTAGCTATGGCTTTTGTGGCAGGGGTGATGGTAAAGTGTAGTGGTGGTAGTGGTATATAATCTCTTCAATTATATGTAATTAAAAATTTACAATAATTATTGAGGGCTTATTAGATTTATGTAATTTAATATATTTATTACTCCCTTCGTTCCCTTTTGTTTGATACGTTTTGATTTGTACCTATGTCAATGCATTTGTTTAGCTAGCCTTAAATTATCTTTTGTTGTGTACATCTAAAAATTATAATAATTGGATGTAAATAATGTACTCATTGAAACGAATCAAATAAGATTCCATATGACCATATTATATTTTATATATTAATAACAATTTAGAAGATTCACTCATCTTATGAATAGTAGTGTCAAGATTCCATACGTATCAAACACTTAAGAATGGAGGGAGTACTTGAGGGCATTACAGTAATTTCACAATAATTGTTTAGAAGATGATAAAAGGTTTTGATCTTATTTAATTAAGGTGTAAAATTGTAATTTTATGCTAACATTTTAATTATTGACGGATTACAATAGAAGGGTGCATAATCAAAACTTAATAAGGGCACATCGTACATTTTTAAGATATAGAGTTAACTCGTGTAACTTGGTAAATCTCATGGGTACCTGGTGAAAAAACCCAATAATAATGGCAGGGTGGTTTATATTGTGACATATCAAATAAGATTTTATATAACTATATTTTATTGTATGCATATATAGCTAAAAATAGTCCAAGTACTTAGATAAATAATGATCGAAATTAATATGTAGTAATTAAAAAGAAATACATGGAGCATAGAAATTGAAAATTCCAAGTTAAATGCCTCAATATATATAGCTTAATTTTTACTAATTAGGACATAAGGGGCTGTTTACTTCAGCTGAAAACAGCTGAACTGAACTGAATCGAGCTGAGCTGAAAGTTTTTTATGAAGGATTAATGAATAGCAAAATAAGAGAAGAGTTGAACTGCACTGCACTGAATTGAGCTGAACTGAACGGATTTTAAGCTGAAGTAAACATGCCCTAAATGAAAATATAGAATACTATGTACTTATGGAGTATTAGCTTATATTTTGTGTATCAACATGTGTGATGTGTGATGTGTGATGTGTGATGTGTGATGTGTGATGTGTAACACAACTACACGGACAAAACGACTGGTATAGCATTATTTATATATGTGTATATGAAAAGTAATTGAGTATGACTATATAAGCAAAGTAATTAAGTAAACAAAGTAATTTTTAAACATAAATGAAAATGATTGAATTGGTTGGAGTCAAGTAGGTTGGAATCATTGGATTTTATAATATATAGTACGGAGTAATTAGGTAAAACAAGTATTTTTTAAATATAAATGAAAATGATTGAAATTGTTGGAGTCAAGTAGGTTGGATTATTGGATTTTATAATATATATTACGGAGTAATAAAGTAAACCAAGTATTTTTTAAACATAAGTGAAAATGATTGAATTTGTTGGAGTCAAGTAGGTTGAAATTATTGGATTTTATAATATATATTACAGAGTATATGGTATAATTGGTTGTACCTTTCAAGGTACAACTAAAGACAAAATTATTGTTCATTATTTTATTTAAAGTTAAATTTTGAACGTAACTCATTTTAAATCAAATGAACTATTATTTTCCCTAAAATTGTACTTAACATTGTACAACCGATTATATAATATAAATTATAATAGGAAATCACATGACATTTTTGTAATTAAGTAGAAAACTTTATTACCTCATTATCCCTTAAAATGTATATAAAAAAATGACTTTACCCTTAAACTTGTAGCATATTACCTTAAAATTAATGTCATTGTAATATGCAGAATCAGAGTGATTTAGGTATTCTTTATTATCTCGTGTAATTTCACGTGGTAAGCCACTAAACCCTAATATTGTCGCTATCTTGGGCAAATAGCCAAATATATACATAACAGAGGGATCAAAAACTTAAGGGACATAAACATGGAGCAAAATAGTCAGCCAATAACCATAACAAATAAAAGTAGTACAAAAGTTAGCGAAAATGAAGAGGAAATTGGTGTACCTAATGAAGAAGAAGTTGAAAGACTAAAAGAATGCCTTGCAAAGACAAATTGGATGGGTAGTGGACAAGTCCAACTCATATACATTCAAAAATTTTGGTATTCTGCTGCTCGTTTCCCTAACGTCCTAACTTTTCAAAGGCATTTCTTGGCTCAACATAGTTGTCACAAGCTTCCCAAAAACAGGTACAACTTGGTTAAAATCTTTACTCTTTTCGATTATGAATCGAAAGTCACCTAAAGAAAGCCCCTCCTTACTTACTCACAATCCACATGAACTTGTACATGATTTAGAAACTGGCATATATGGTGGCAACCCAAAACTTCCACGTCCCCATCAGTTGCACAACATTCCTTCACCTCGACTCCTTCATTCACATATGCCCTATTCGTCTCTTCCTGATTCTATCAAGACTTTGGATTGTAAGATTGTGTACATCGCTCGTCTCGAAACCCTTTGGACACTCTTGTGTCACATTGGCATTTCTATCCTAACCTTAGCTTATTAAAAATATCATTGAGGATGAACATTTTAAAAGTTATGATGTTACTGAGTTTTTTGAGGATTTTTGTCAAGGTAAAGTTATTTTTGGGCCATTTTTTGAACATGTTCTTGGATATTGGAAGCAGAGTTTAGAGCAACCTAATAAGGTGTTGTTTTTCAAGTTTTTATGTAAAGAAGTTGGCTGATTTTGTTAGCGCACCATTCTCTTGTGTTGAGGAAAATGAAGGTGTTATCCAACAGATAATAGACTTTTGTAGTCTTAACAATCTTAAAAAACTAGATATTAATAACACTGGTTTTCTTAGCAACTTTATGCAAAACAACTCCTTTTTTAGAGAAGGCCAAGTTGGAGGTTGGAGGAATCATCTAAGTGCTCCCATGCTTGAGAGGATGGAATCTCTAATGGAACAACAGTTTGGAGATACTGGTTTATCCTTTAAATTAGTTCCACAATAATGTTTTTTTTTTTTTTTTTGTAAGGGAGTTATTGTACCTTAATCTTTAAATTTATGTAAGGTTTATCATGCATAACTATTAAATAAAAATGATCAACTTAAAATTATAACATAAACTACGTACATATATATTATATATTGTTTTGTTTTGATCTACTCCCTTCTCCTTTTTTTACTTGCTACATTTCCAATAATTTTGAAAGTTTATATTAGTAAGTTTTCACCATTTTTTCCGATAATATATAATATGCAAAGTAGTCATATATATGATTGTTAGTGTTAGTCTTGTCTTAATGTGTAGTTTATTGAAATTATATTACTTTTTAAAATTTTCTACTAATAAAACACAATTTGAGTTATTGCCGGTCAAAGTTAAATCTTGAAATCATGCTAAGAAAATTTCAGCAAGTTAAAAAAATACAAAGAGCTTACTTATTGAATATTGTTGTAGCTTCAACTAATGCTACACATACAATTCTAAAATTTTTGAGTTTTGAATAACATCACACTACATGTTAGAACATAAATTGCAGACTATTGTCCTAAAATATGATTCTGCGTTATCCCGGTGCAGTATAAACCATACGATTGCCCTCTAAGATTTGCACGGCACTGGAATCTATGTGCACTCACAAATTCCAACTGGAACTCAGATTACTCACAATTTTTTTGTTGTTTATATTATGAATTCTGAAGTGAGGTATTTATAGGAATAGAGAAGAGTAAGTCCAATGGGTTGCAATTTAAGGTATTGAATACCGAAAAGAATCCAGGCCAATAGGCTGGAATTAAAAGCATTGAATACAGATTTAATTACCAACGACTAAATCCATAAATATATGACTGTTGGAAGAAATAACTCCCGAAAGCCCAACTATCCAAAATTAAATATTATTATAAAAACAATATTCCAAAACAATGAATGAATTTTCAGTAAAAAGGTAGAAGAGTCAAAGCCCAACACAACCCAAAAGTATGGCTCTTAATTTTACAAAAAAAGAAATAAATACGGAGTATGTGTTTATAATTTATAATCTTTCTCAACACTTGTCTATTTATTTAGAACAATACGGTAATTTTACAAACAAAGAAATGTAATACGAGGTATGTATTTATATTTTAGTAATCTTTATCTAGTAAATTTATACATGTCTACTTGAAAACACAACTCGTATGTCATGTTTTTTGTGAATTATTATGTATTTGAATACACTAATAATTATAATTTTAGTGGTTTTCCCTCTTATTTTACATACTTCAATGATAATTTTAATATTATAAATAGGAATGTATAATTTGAATATGCAGCATATTAAGAGTAAATGTCGCTTTCTTTATAGACATAGGAGATCGTAAGACTATATTTTGAACAAGTTTAATCAATCAAATTGATAAAAAGTATCACACAATTTTCATTTTTTATTCAAATAGAAGGAAGTTTTGATTGCTGACAAGAATTTTAAATAACCCGATAATAACTCGAAAAAGACTGTGACCTCTCGTTAAGTTGGCTTTTCTTGACTCATTTTTTATTGAACTGAAGTATGACTGACCAAAATGGCCCGCGCTAGGATTGAATAGCTCCCAAATTAGGAACACATTGTTTTAACCTGTTTTCGAAATAACTTGAACTGAATTGAATATAATTAAACAAAAGGGACAAAACGACCGAGATTAACCCAAATTGAAATGTCCAGAACCCAACTGGGTCAATCCAAACCCTCACTGCCAACTCGAATTGACGCCCCTACTCTGTATAACGTTGTTTTTGTAAGATTGTGTACATCGCTCGGAACCCTTTGGACACTCTAGTGTCACATTGGCATTTTTATCCTAAAATTATAAAAAAATGTTATCGAAAAAAAAAGATTATCAACCGTGACTTTTTTTGAGGAATTTTGTCAAGGTAAAGTACTTTTCGGTTCATTTCTTGAACATGTTATTGGATACTGGAAAGAAATTTTAGAACGACCTAATAAAGTATTGTTTCTTAAGTACGAGGATTTGAAAGAGAATCCAAGTTTTAAGGTGCAGAAGTTAGCTAAATTTGTTAGCTTGCCATTTTCTTGTGTTGAGGAAGATGAAGGTGTTATCCAAGAGATAATAGAGTTGTGCAGTCTTAACCATCTTAAAAAACAAGATATTAATAAGACTGGTTTTCTTAGCAAGTTTATGAAGAACAACTCCGAAGGCGAAGTCGGGCGCCGGAGGAATCATCTTAGTGCGCGCTGAGAGGATGAAATCGCTAATGGAAGAACAACTTGGAGATACTGGTTTATCCTTCAAGTTTTTACCTGAATAAATTTATCGTCTTTTGTAAGCTAAGGGATTTGATGAAGCTTAATTGTTGTCTTGATTTAAGGTTTAATCATGCATGCATATTAATTAAATAATGAAAAATTATTACTTATTACTATAAACCATGGAATAATAATGATATTTTACTATAGAGTAATGACCTAATAATAATAATTTTGATATAAAATATTCACTTATTGTTAGTTTATAAACAAAATAGTATATTATGAACAAAATAAATTAGCAAAATAAAAGACGAGCTGAGTTAGTTTAAGCTAAATTTAACTAATTTAGGATAAACTGAACTTAAATTAAGCTCAAGTAATTAAACAGACCGACCCATCTTGACTTTACATACTTGCGGGTTGGCGTGATATGCATCATTCAATGCACATGGGGGATCGTTTATTTTCTCCACCTGCTCTAATCTTGCGGGTTGGCGTGATATGCATCATTCAATGCACATGGGGGATCGTCCATTTTCTCCACCTGCTCTAATAATTCGTATTTTAAAAAGGAAAATTGTCTCTCGTAATCTTCAATTTTTACTTTTGTTTAGTGGTAATATTATTTCTGTACAGTATTATTTTTCTCTTGAGTCGCCTTTTTTTTTTTTTTTTTTTTTTTTTTTTTTTTTTTTGATTTTCTAGTTAGTAGTTTGACTTATGAGTGACTGATAGTGGTGTAGCTTTTAAATCATAATTAACCTTGCTAAGTTGCTATCATGTATTGAACTCTATTAGCAGCAACTTTTGAAAATTGCCACTAAAAATATCAAATCTTTACGTTTATACAAGTGATACTCCCTTCTTTCCTTTTACTTTACTGGTGATGTCTTAACTATTTTTATCTCACAGAAAGATTCCATACGTAATTACCCCACAAATGAATTGAAGAGAGAAAAACTTATTTGCTAATGTTTTGTACTTATGCATAATTTCGAACTCGATTCAACTCTTGGATGATCCTAAGGTCCCGTTCTCTCCACAATTTTCTTATACGCAATGAAGCCAGCTCTTTTGTGTGCTACCACTACTAGCTAGTGTGGGGCAATATCCGGTAGTGTCTCTAATGGTTTCAACATAGTTGCTATTTGTCAAACCACATCGATCCTTTGATATGCTACTTATACTATATTATAATTAATGGGTAACCTACATTGATCCATCATTAACCAATTGTAATTTTGGTTATAGGCGAATACCTACTAATTAACTACATCGAACATATAGCTTCTTAGCTATTGAAATTAAGATATATTGAAACTAAAATTGTCTTGCATCGGCTACACGTACCACTATTTTTTATAGCCGCATTAAAAGTAACATGATAATCATCAACATTAAGATTTAGAAAATTAAAACATAAAATTAGGAAATTAATTTAAAAGACAAGCCCTTCCTTGGAGTTTTTCTTCCATGAGTTTAGTCATCCTTTCAACCATGGAAGGGGTGAAATGGTTGGTCCAATCCCCGATCTCACCTTTTCCTAAAATAACTCTTTTTTTCAAGAAGTTTGATTACTCCACTCTTATTAACATCCAATTCCTCATATATTCTTGATGCAGCAAAATCTACAATTTGTTTAACCACACCTTCACTTACTTCTTAGGAGAAAATGGCTTTCCTATAAAATCTGCAACTCTCTTCAAATAATAAATAGGATCATCTTTTAGGTCTTCGTACTTGAGAAACAATACTTTATCTGGTCGCTCTAAACTCATTTTCCAATACCCAATACATGCTCAAGAAAGGTCCAAATAACACCTTCCCCCACATAAATCCTCAAACATTCTTCAAACGCTAGGAATTACTAAATTTCCTCCCTCTTTAACTATTGTTTCTATGTGTATAATAAGATTGTAAAAGTAATAGCTGGACACAAGGTGTCCAATGATTACGACAAATATACAAATTCGGATTCGGACTTGGACTCTTAATTGATTCAGGAAGAGAGCCGTAGTTACATGTGTGCTAAACAACCTAGGTGACACAACCTCATCAAGATGGTGTGGTCGCGGAAAGTCAAATGAATCACTATAACTCGGACTCTAGGCCATACACAAGTTCTTGTGGATGATGGCTAAGTAGAGAGCTCCCACTATTATTGGATGATTTTTACGTATATTACTATCGAAATAAATAGAGCTTTTAACCAGGTTGATCCGGTTTTTGGCATGCTCGTTATATAGATGTCCTTGTCCCTAGCAACAAATATTTTTGAAACGAAATTATTTTCGAAAAATATCAGTGAAATACCAAAAGTTTGATACTCACCATAAGAGGAAACGGATTGCTCCTTGGACTAACCTTTGGAAGACTTCAATATTAAACTTCGAACCTCTTCTTCATTACGATTACGACATACACTTTGTCGTCCGTTTCATTTTGATTCATTGTAAGAAAGAATTTCTTATAAAAAATACCAAATTTGTTTATGTTTGTGTGTATATGTTTATGCTAACTCATGTACGTAGTATTATATATCTTGTACAAAATGCTGACTTGGCATTATGTTGTAACAACTTCAAGTCTTTAATGACGTGGCATATGGTGTAATAAGCGTTAA
>PYUH01000456.1:510655-540835 GCA_016808085.1 Suaeda aralocaspica
TTTTTTTTTTTTTTTTTTTTTTTTTTTTTTTTTTTTTTTTTTTTTTTTTTTTTTTTTTTTTTTTTTATTTCTAGTTAGTAGTTTGACTTATGAGTGACTGATAGTGGTGTAGCTTTTAAATCATAATTAACCTTGCTAAGTTGCTATCATGTATTGAACTCTATTAGCAGCAACTTTTGAAATTGCCACTAAGAAATATCAATATCTTTACGTTGTATACAAGTGATACTCCCTTCCCTTTACTTTACTGGTGATGTCTTAACTATTTTTATCTCACAGAAAGATTCCATACGTAATTACCCCAACATGAATTGAAGAGAGAAAAACTTATTTGCTAATGTTTATGTACTTATGCATAATTTCGAACTCGATTCAACTCTTGGATGATCCTTAAGGTCCCGTTTCTTCCACATTTTTCTTATACGCAATGAAGCCAGCTCTATTGTGTGCTCACCACTAACTAGCTAGTGTGGGGCAATATCCGGTAGTGTCTCTAATGGTTTCAACATAGTTGCTATTTGTCAAACCACATCGATCCTTTGATATGCTACTCCATATAATTTAAATTAAGGGTATACCATACATTGATCCATCATTAACCAATTGTAATTTTGGTTATAGGCGAATACCTACTAATTAACTACATCGAACATATAGCTTCTTAGCTATTGAAATTGGAAGATAATTGAAACTAAAATTGTCTTGCATCGGCTACACGTACCACTAATTTTTATAGCCGCAATTAAAAGTAACATGATAATCATCAACATTAAGATTTAGAAAATTAAAACATAAAATTAGGAAATTAATTTAAAAGACATGCCACTTCCTTGGAGTTTTTCTTCCATGAGTTTAGTCATCCTTTCAACCATGGAAGGGGTGAAATGGTTGGTCCAATCCCCGATCTCACCTTTCCTAAAATAACTCTTTTTTTCAAAGAAGTTGTTGATTACTCCACTCTTATTAACATCCAATTCCTTCATATTCTTGATGCAGCAAAAATCTACAATTTGTTTAACCACACCTTCACTTACTTCTTGAGGAGAAAATGGCATTCCTATAAAATCTGCAACTCTCTTCAAATAATAAATAGGATCATCTTTTAGGTCTTCGTACTTGAGAAACAATACTTTATCTGGTCGCTCTAAACTCATTTTCCAATACCCAATAACATGCTCAAAGAAAGGTCCAAATAACACCTTCCCCTCACATAAATCCTCAAACATTTCTTCAAAGCTAGGAATTACTAAATTTCCTCCCTCTTTATAACTATTGTTTCTATGTGTATAATAAGATATGTAAAAGTAATAGCTTGACACAAGCGTGTCCAATGGATTACGACAAATATACAAAATTCGGGACTTGGACGTCTTAATTGATTCAGGAAGAGAGCCGTAGTTAACATGTGTGCTAAACAACCTAGGTGACACAACCTCATCAAGATGGTGTGGTCGCGGAAAGTCAAATGAATCACTATACACATCGGACTCTAGGCCATACACAAGTTCTTGTGGATGATGGCTAAGTAGAGAGCTCCCACTATTATTGGATTGATTTTTACGATTTACTATCGAAAATAATAGAGCTTTTAACCATGTTGATCCGGTTTTTGGCATGCTCGTTATATAGATGTCCGTGTCCCTAGCAACAAAATATTTTTGAAACGAAATTATGTTTCGAAAAATATCAGTGAAATACCAAAAGTCTTGATACTTCACCATAAGAGGAAACGGATTGCTCCTTGGACTAACCTTTGGAAGACATTCAATTAAACTTCGAACCTCTTCTTCATTTACGACATACACTTTGTCGTCCGTTTCATTTTGATTCATTGTAAGAAAGAATTTCTTATAAAAAATACCAAATTTGTTTATGTTTGTGTGATATATGTTTATGCTAACTCATGTACGTAGTATTATATCTTGTACAAAATGCTGACTTGGCATTATGTTGTAACAACTTCAAGTCTTTAATGACGTGGCATATGGTGTAATAAGCTTTAATTACCCTTATTAATAATAATATCCTAATTAAATTAAGAGAATATTTGGGAATATTCTCTATCAAATGGCTTAATAATAATAATAACTTACACATGGTGACATACTGATATGTGGGATCGTCCACTTTCTCCGCCACTCTACCTGCTCTGATAATTGTTACTCCACTTCGTATTTTTTAAAAGGGAAATTATCTCTTTCGTAATCATCGACCAATTTCTACCTTTTTTTAGTGGTAATATTTCTTTATTATTTTCCTCTTATTACTCTCTCTGTTCTGTTTTCAAATCTTAACATTATTCATAAGTTAGGAAAATATTTTAAATTACTTTCAAATATAATATAATTATATGATACGTTATTAATATCTCATTACTATAATTTTTACATATACACAAAAAATATATTTAAAGTTAAACAAATAAATTGATATATGTGCAGATCAAAACGTATCAAACAAATAGCACGGGTAAATATTTTTTAGTTTATTGAGTTGCCTTTGATTTCGGTGCACTATATGTGAGTGTTGTGAAGCTTTTAGATCGCAACCTGGTTAATTAATAGCGCTATCAACAATTCGGATACGAAGCGGGTTTTTTAGAACCCGGTTTGCCACTTCGATATTAGTGGGATTTTTTGAATGAAATTAGGGGTGGATATTTTTTGTTCTTAATAGATTTGGAGCCTTTTCTATCCTTGGTACGAAATCAATCGGAGTAAATATGAATGTCATGCAAAATGATAAACATGATAACTATCCGGTGACAGTCCATCCATTCCCAAATGTTTAATGCGTTTGGAATCTTGACACTATTTACAGCATGAGAGAATCTTTTAAATTACTTTCAATACATAAAACATAACATACGAGGTCTTGTTTAATTCGTCTCAAAAGATAAAGATCAAACAAATATATTGTCATGTGTGCAAGTCAAAACGTATTAAACAAATAGAACTAAGGAGTATAATTTATTTACATTTACTTCTACTAAAGTAGTCAGGGACTCGGGGTAATATCAATAATGATAATAACATACTCTAGTCTCTAGTAGTATTGGGAGTAAAAAATAAAAAACAATAATACGGAGTAATCAATAGTAGAAGAAGAGTTAAAGTCAAAGGCAAACATTCGACAGAGTCAAATTAAATTAACGGGATAACTCTGAATTATTTGTTTGTTTATTTTTTGCAAAGCCGAAAGAGCATTAACTTTAGACGGATTCAAAATGGATTTAATTTTCTTAGAGCTTAGCAGATCGAGTTCGTGTCAGAGCCAACCTGAACCGCTATCCTACTTGTTAAGTTGTTATCAATTGTCTTGAACTCTATTACTCCATAGGCCATAGGCTCATACAACACAATGTTTTGGAAGGACAACCACGAAACATAAATATTTTCGGCTTATTCGAACAGAATTAAACTGAGTTGAAAAACATTAAACTTAAGTTATTTTTTAATTAAATTTATGTTTAGAATTATATTTTTATTTTAGTTTTTTTCTTATATATATATTATAGTTTTATTTTTTTTTAATTTTTCTTTATTTTATTTTTATTTTATAATTTTTTTATTTTTTATGTAATACATAATATATACGAATTATTTTTTATTTTTTATAATTTCCTTTTTTATTTTATTTTTTATTAAAAAAATTGAAATTAATATAATATATATATATATCTTCATATATTTATTTATAAAACATAAATATTAGTATGAATGGGTAAAAAGATGAAATATAAAATAAGTAATAATTGAAAATAAGTGGACGTAACTGAATTGACCTAAACTAAAATCTAGTGAACTAAGTTAAACTAAAAATAAGTTTAAAAAAAAGGTCTTACATGAATGCATGCCATACCTGATACAGGGGTACGGGTACCCCTCCATTTCAGTTTGTTTTTTATGCCTTGACTATTTTTCCCTCACAAAATATTCAAAACGCATCCAACAATATGAAACGAAGAGATTATTTGCTTATGGTTATGCAACGTTGTTAATTTCATACTTGATTCATCTCTTTGGTGATCCTTAAGGATCCTTATCTTCCAAGGTATTGAACAAATTATATGCAATGAAGCTCTATTATATCGTGTGCTCACCTATGGTGTGGGACAGTACCGATTGCTAATGATTCTGGGAACTAAAGTGTCTTGAATGGTCTCAAGTTCTCAACATAGATATTGTATATTGAACCACATCGATCCTTTAGGGCATATACATATTTCATATACTTTAGGGCATACTATTCATTAATCATAATGAATGACAAGGCCATAATTAACTTAAATTGTCTTATTTTTTAAAAAAAAATTTTCGTTGTATGAAACTCATCCAACATAAATTTTTTAGTTAATAACCAAATTCAATGTTTTGTTTCATGAAGTGTGTTAAGTGATGTTAACTTATCAAATTAAAGCTTAGCATGGGTATCACCATTCACCAACTATAGAATGCTATGACAAGGGGTGTAAGTTTGGATTGGAACTTGTAGGGTTTGATGTGCATTTTTGTGATTGAAATTGAAATGATTTGAAATTGTAGGGTTTGATGTGCATGTGGGTTCAAAGGAATGTCATGAAATGTTATTAGCTAACAAAACATTAAATCGTACTGAATTGGACTTGAATTGAAAAACAATCGAAACTAGTTTTGGCTTACTCGATCTAAGCATGAAAAATAGTGACATTAATTGAAATAAACTAAATTTTAACCAACCGGTTTCAAAATTTAACCTAACTTGAATTGAACTTAACAAAGATGAACCCAAACATTATTTTCCTTCAAATCTTGTATGTTTGAATATATAGGATCTTACTCCAACTGTATTTATAATCGCCAACATCTAAATTCGGAAAATTTTATTTAACTCTAGTTGAGAAATAACTTTATTATTTAATGAATGAGAAACAAATATAAATTTATACCCTATCATACCCTCTTAGTCTCTTACATTGTATCTTTATCATTATTATTTATTTATTTCATACAATATTATTATATCAATGTAAACTATTTCAGTATCTCGTTGTCTTAATGAATGCCCTTGATTTTAAGACATTCTTGTAAATGAAAGAATTTCTTAAACATTCCTAATGTTAATTTTTTATCGAAATTAAAACAACTTAAACTTGATAGTAAAATATATTACGCAATGCAAGTATTACACACTAAATCCAAGAATAAAAGGATGATCGAGTGAATAGCTAGCTTAGTGACATGCATCTTAGTAAAATGCAAGATATAAGATGTAACAAATTAAAGCATGAAATTAATTAGGAAAGCAATTTAAAAGACAAGCCACTTCTTTGGAATTTTTCTTCCATGAGTATAGTCATCCTCTCAACCATTGAAGGTGTAAAATGGTTGGTCCAATCCCCTATCTCACCTTTCCTAAAGTAGCTCTTTTTTTCAAAGTATTTGTTGATTACCACACAGTTGTTAACTTCCAATTCCTTCATATTCTTGATGCTGCATAAATTCACAATTTGTTTGATCACACCTTCACTTTCCTCTTGAGGAGAAAATGGCTTCCCTATAAATTCCGCAACTCTCTTCAAATAATCCAAGAACATGCTTAAAGAAAGGGCCAAATAAGACCTTCCCCTCACAAAAGTCTTCAAACAAATCTTCAAAGTTAGAAATAACTAAATCTTCTCCCTCTCTGCCATTCTTTCTATTTGTATAATAAGATAGATAGAAGTAATAGTTTGACACAAGGGTGTCCATGGATTACGACAAATATACAAAATTCGAGACTTTGGACGTCTTAATTGATTCAGGAAGGGAGGCGTATGTAGTTGACATGTGTGCTAAACAACCTAGGTGACACATGATCATTAAGATGGTTTGGTCGCGGGAAGTCAAATGAATCACTATGGACATCAGCCTCTAGGTTATACACAAGTTCTTGTGGATGACGACTAAGCCCTTGTTTGGTTGACATTAGGGGTGTGCTAATCAGCCTCTAGGTTATACACAAGTTTTTGTGGATGATGACTAAGCCCTTGTTTGGTTGACATTAGGGGTGTGCTAAAAAACTCTGTTCGGAATACTCGACCTGATACCCGTACTATCCAATCATTAAAAATGGGTAATTATGGGGCAAAAAAAAAAACTTTACAAGTCGGGTACCCGAAAATTTTCGGGCCTGATACGGGTATCGAATCTTGATGCTTCGGGTACCCGATACCCGTTTGAATTTTTATATTTTCATTTTTCCTTTTTTATATTTTTCGTTTAGATTGGGTTTTTTTATTTTTTTTTTTTTCCGCACAACTCACTGTCTTTCTCTTTCTTACTATCACAGTTTTATTGTTTGTTTTTCCTCTCACTGTTGTTATTTGGTTTAGCTTTGTTTTTCTAATTTTTTTTTGTTTAGCTTTGCTGTAATTCTTACTCTCAGGTAGCTTTGATTTTTTCATTTTTTCTTTTCACTTTTTTTTGTTTTTAATATTTTTGCTTTTCTGATTTTTTTTTTGTTTTTCATTTTACTAATTTACCATTTTCCATGACTTAGCGATGGACTATGTTGCATCTTTATTATGAAGTGATGTACTATGTTTTTTTATGTTCATTTGCTTTCACTCTTGTTAAAAACAAGAATAAGTTTGTAATTTGAAGTAGGAACACAAATATTTTAATTTCTCCAACTATACTTTACTTGAAAAAACAATAGGAAAATGAAATCGCGTGTACCCGTTTACCCGGCCCGCTTTTTTTCGGACACTCGATATACGGGTATCCGAAATTCCCTGTTGGGTCTCGGGTAGTATAATTCACTGCCCGCAAAGTCAGGTACCCGCTTTTGCACACCCCTAGTTGACATCCAATAGCATAGGAAATACAATTGCTTAAGAAATTAATAGAAGTTTTGTTATTTGGTTGACAAAAGCATTGAAATTTGAACTTCCTAGAAAGTTCTATTTCTTACAAAGTGGTGGAAATGACTTACCAAGGCCCCCCTTGGTAAGTTGAAATTCCCACGAGAGATTTTAATTCTCATCAACTAAACAAACAAAATTTCTTATTACCTAGGAAATTAGCAAGGGAAATATTTTCCCATGAAATAATTTTTCCCATGGAAAGTTATTTCCCACGTGAACCAAACAACACTGTTATTGGGTTGATTTTACAATTTACAATCATAAATAGTAGAGCTTTTAACCACGTTGATCCAGTTTTTGGTATGCTCGACTGCTCGTTATATAAATGTCCGTGTCCCTAGCAAGTAGCAACAAAATAATTTTGGAACAAAATAACATTTCGAAAAACAGGAACATCTATGTAATACCAAAAGTCTTGATACTTTACCATTTGGCGGACTGGATGGCCGTTCCTTGGAGTTTCCTTTGGAAGACATTCAATTAAACTTTGAATTCTTCTTCACTTACCACATGTAATTTGTCTGTCGTTGCATCTTTATTCATTTCAAAATATTTCTAAATTTGTTTATATTTTGTGATTGACTTTTTGTGGAAATGTGGAACTACATATTGATAGGTGTGCGTTATAAATATAATGACAATAAAGTAGGTTTCACTTTGCCAAATGAGTAATTAATTAATTATCCCCTTTGTTCGTATTTATTTGATATGTTTTGAGTTGCATTTATATTAATACACTTGCTTAATTTTAAATATTTTTTGTTGTATATATGTAAAAATTATAATAAATTAAATATTACTAACGTACTCATTGTGACGAATCAAACAAGATCTCATATGACTATTATATTGTATGTATTGAAAGTAATTTAAAAGATTTTTCTTTAACTTATGAATAGAGTCAGATTGTAAGCGTATCAAACATTTAGAAACGGTGGGAGAAATTGGTTACTCCGGAACATACGAGTAATAACTTAAAGTGAATTCACGTTTACAAATGATTACTACTTAATGAAAATGCTAAGGGTGTTTGGATTTTCAGCTTTTGGGTGGCTTTTTTTTAATGGTTTTTGACTATTGTGTTTTTGGATTGGTCAAACAGTTAAATAAAATATTTGGATTTTGGTTTTTGTGTTAGTTTAACAGCCCACTTTTAGCCAAAAAGAAGAAGATGGTAATACCAACTTTTCTAATTTGGCTTTTGGCTATTGGCTTTTCACTCAACACTTGACAAAAATACCCTTAAGTAAATAAATTGTATGTCTTTGAAGTTAATATAAATGTCCTTAAATGTCATTATATTATAACAACCAACAACCAAAGTATTCAAATACATCAAAGGATACGAGATTGGTCAAACGACCACAAATAAAGCTAATATAAACAACCAATCAAACAAAACGTACAAGGCAACTAAAACAGCCAACAACCAAAATCCAAACAGGGCCCAAATGTAACACCCTGGTTTTCTCCTTCCTAAAACTACTAACATTTCCGGAAAACATTTATAAAATAATCGAGCCCCAACTACTTTAGAAAACCAAAGCATTACCGCCACCGTGAAAACGGCTAAGGCATTTACCAAAGTACTACAGCGGAAGACTTAACTTTTAAAAAAAACAAACCAAAACAACTTAATTAAAATAAACTTCAAAACCAAATCCCATGATACTTTATAACAACTTGGAACCGACATAACGGCCCTTCAAACCAAATAATATTTAATATCTTTAAAACAACGTTAATCCATCATGATATAATAAATAGCATAATAGTCACTTAATTTTTAAGCAAATACTAAAACAACATGAACACTCTTCACTCAATCCCAGCATGATCGACTAGATGCCCACCTGAAACCTGTTGCTTACTCTTTATTCAAGACTTCTACTCGCCATAATAAATGGGTCGTCGTAGGGCCAAACAAAGATTAGCCATGCACACAAAGCACGTAATCAGCAAAGCTGAGTACATAAGCATTAAAGACAATGCAACACACTAGCATGAATAATCCTAGGCAAGAGCATCAAAGTAAAACATCAACCATACCTTTACCACAATTGCAACATCATAAGACTCTAAGACTCTTACTTCAGAATTAATTATTATATAATTGGATTTCGCATCGAACGGGCTCCTTCCTATAAAATAAATAATTGCCCAAAGGGCACCAACTTGGGAGCAACTCCAAGAAGGTATTACTATGCCACCTAGTGGCGGAATTCCAGCGCATATAAGATAAAAATCTAAAAATAGAAGTACAACGTCTTGTACCCCTAACTAGGAGTTGAATCCTCTGTTAGACAACTCCCCCCACTGTTCATACTCAAGGTATATACGTTCCAAGAGTTTTGGTGCGAATCCTCTTTCACTTTACGTGATTAACCATTTTATAACTTGTGATGACTCTCACATAACAAACATCATAACATGCATAACATCACACAACATTTCATAACATAACATGACATGAACACCATATTAATTATCTTCATTAATAAGTGAACATATTTTATTCCTTTTATTAATCCTCTCTAGACCACACATTAACTGTGAGTGGTTAATTACTTCCTTAACAGTCCACACATAAACTGTGAGTGGATAACTTCCTTTACTAGTCCACACATAAACTGTGAGTGGATAATAATAATAAATTGCTCAATTACTACTAATCATGTGAATAAAATTCACTAACTCTTCTTTGCTCAAAATATTTAATAACATAATCTTTCATGCTCATTTTTGACTACTAGTCAACTTCTTTTATTAAACATGCATTCCAAACATCCTTGATGTTATTATTAATAATATATATATAATAGAATGCATAAATAAATACTCATGGATTATCATGTAATCATGCATACTTGAACATGCTCATATAAGTCAACAAAAGTCAACAAGAGTCACATAACATACTTCATATCATATAGTTTCTAACATGAAACTTATATATTCAATCTACTACTAGCATGATCCTAGCATGATATTCTACTCATGAATCTTTAGTACTTACGTACCTTGTATAATAGCGGTGATTCGCCACTACTTCTAGAACTCACTTGATTCGAATCCTCCTATAAAACATAAGAGGAAAACTATATAAGAAAAACCTCTTTGACTAAACTTTACAGCAACTCTAAACTACTTTTTACTAGTGGATAAACATCCATAACCTTCCTTACTATGTCTCTATTCAATTCCATAACTTGTCTCTTTATTTTTCTTTTCGAAAACTTCTATTTTTCATTACTTTCCAAAAATGGCAGCTTTACTTTAATTATTTCAAGCCTCTTAAAACCTCTTTAAAACACTTATTTTTGCATAAAAACACCATATTAATATCCTTATAGGTTTATGGTTCGATTCTATGCATTAGAATTTAATTTGGAAACTTGTAAGTAATAACACTTAATTTTACTTCTTATAAACATGCCTTAATAAAAATTACAGCATTATTTATTTAATTAAAAATCCTTTTAGACCTCTCTAAACTTCATGAAAAGCCCTAAAAACAACATGGATTGATCATATAATGTAATACTTAACTTATATGATTAATTCATGCTAATTACATACTTTAAAACATTAATTATGAATTTTATAAAATCTGGACAGCTTATAAATCATACTTAAAATCATCTTTAAACTTCATAAATCATACTAAAAATATATGTAGTGATCATAGATTTCATATATGATCATACTAGCATAATATGAACACTTAAAACTTGTTTTAACATGTATTTAACAAATTTTCAGATTTGTTTTAATACTTTAAATTTGTTAAAAACCAATCTAAACATCATAATTTAATCATACAATCATATATAATTAAACTATGATCATACCACTTCAATCTAGATCATAAAAATAATTTAAAACAATAAAACTTCATACTTTCTCAAACCCTAATTAAAATTTCATGATCAACTTTTTAAATCTATAATTACAAATCATAAAAACATGATTATAAATCATAAAACATTACTAAAACATGATCATAAACATAATTTATAAAACATGCTTAAGAATTAAATTAAATTAGAAAAAAAATTTTTTTTTTTTTTTTGTACCTACGAAAATCGAGAAGGCAAAGGGGGAGGAGGTGGCGGCGACGGCCGGCCGGCGAGGGGCAGCAGCGGCGGAGAGGTGGCCGGCGACCTTCGGTCCTCTTCGTCGCTTCTCCCTTTGTTTTTTTTTTTTTTTTTTTTTTTTTTTTCTCTCTTCTTCTCTCTTTTGCTTTTGGAAATCCTAACTTGAATGCTTGGGAAATTCTGAATTTTTGGTTTAAAAGGGGGTATTTAAAGCCCCAAAAGGATTTAGAGTTGGTTTAGGAAAAGCCCAAAAGGTCTAATTGAAGTGGGATTAGTTTTGGGCCCATAATTAAACTAATCATGGCAACCCATTAAAAACACTTTTAAAAGCCTTACAAAATATTTTCACACATTTTAAGACCTTCATAAAAATTATTTTATGACCTTATAAAAATTTATTTCTTTAAAATAAAGTAAATAAAACTCCGTAATTAATTAAATTCCTTTAATTAATTATTTTCAAATACTTTTATTCCTTTAAAATACGTAAAATGTACGTATAAATACTATTTTAATTTTATGACGTGTATAAAATTACGGGGTATTACACCAAACCTATTCAAATTAGATCGTGGATATTGGATTGTTGGTAGTGCATGTCAAACATATCCGATCTTGTACAATATAAATGTAAAAATTATAATTATTGAATATTAGTAATGTACTCATTGTCACGTATCAAACAATACCTCACATGACTATATTATATTTTATATAATGAAAATAATTTTAAAGATTCTTTCACCTTATAAATGGTGTCAAAATTCCAAATGTTTTAAACAAAAAGAAACAGAATGACTATTAAAATAACAGTAATAGCTACGTATAGCTTACCATAATATGTGATTAATTAATTAACCAGTAGTCTAAATTAAATAATGGAACAATTAAGGCTAACAAATCCGTGAACGATACCATTAACCATTTTTCCTAATATAGGATCACAACAATTGAGAGTGAGGGGTAGCTCAAGTAGTTAAAGCTTCACTCCCGGTTTCAGGAGATCCTGTAATCGATTCTCACCCCGCCCAAGTAGCTCCCTAGCACCAAAAAAAAAAAAAATAAAAAAAGTATCACAACAATTTCATACAACTAGAAAAGGTTTAACGAAACACCACAAATAATGCTTGTTGAGATGTTGATCACTCAAAAATAAATCAAATGTTGCAAGTGATTTGTCAACATGTTGATTGTCAAGGATTTGTCGACTAAAATGATTTGCAAACGCAACAATTAACAACCAAATGTTATAGTGTTGGAGGAAATAATTTGGTACATCATCGCTACACCTATTAATAGTAAAAAAAATCATATATAATTATATATATATATATTAAAAAAATGGCAATCATATATATACTCTATATTATTGTACGAGTAGTTGGTGGAAATTAAATAATATTTATTGGAAGCAATGTAATAATTTGGTATCCATGTGGATGAATCTTATAAGATAAAATATGCTTACATTGGTGGACCTAACTATGTTTAATTATATTCTAATTATGCATGCACTTAAGATGACAAACCTTATATAATAATAGTACATGAATGAATTATCACAATTCACAACCATAGGTGGATTGAGATAAACATGGATCCTACATTAATCACAAATAAAATGATTGAAAAAAGCAACGAAGAAGTTTTAGTAAGTGAAGAAGAAGTTGAAAATCTAAAACAATGTCTTCCTAAGGCAAATTGGATGGGTTGTGCTGAGGTGCAACTGATTTATATTCATCATTTTTGGTATCCTGCTGCACGTTTCGCCAATATCCTAACTTTTCAAAGGAATTTCATAGCTCAACATAGTGATATTGTTGTCACAAGCTTTCCGAAAACAGGTACAACTTGGTTAAAATCTTTACTCTTTTCGGTCATCAATCGAAACCATCACCCATCTAAACAAAGCCCTTTGCTTACCCACAATCCACATGAGCTTGTGCATGATTTAGAGACTGATATATATGGTGACAACTCAATACTCTTACGTCCCAAGCTACACCAGTTGCCTTCACCTCGACTCCTTCATTCCCACATGCCCTATGTGTCTCTTCCTGATTCTATCAAGACTTGTGATAATAAAATTGTATACATCGCTCGAAACCCTTTGGACACACTTGTGTCACATTGGCATTTTTATCCTAAAACTATTAAAAAAATTGTCAAAAATGAAGATTTCCAACCGCCTGATATAAGTGATTTTTTTGAGGAATTTTGTCAAGGTAAAGTATTTTATGGGCCGTACTTTGAACATGTTATTGGATATTGGAAGCAAAGTTTAGAACGCCCGAATAAGGTTTTGTTTTTCAAGTACGAAGATTTGAAGGAGTTTCCAACGTTTTATGTAAAGAAGTTGGCTGAATTTGTTGGTGTGCCATTCACTTGTGTTGAGGAAAACGAAGGTGTTATTCAACAGATAATAGACTTGTGCAGTCTTAACAATCTTAAGAAACTAGAGGTTAATAGGCGTGGTTTGCTTAACAAGTATGTGCACAAACACGATTTTTTTAGAGAAGGTGAAATTGGAGGTTGGAGGAATCATCTAAGTGCTTCCATGTTTGACAGGATGAAATCGCTAATGGAAGAAACGTTCAGAGACACCGGATTGTCCTTCAAACTCCTACCGGAGTAATTGTTGAAGCCTACTTATAACGTTGAATCATGCATACCTAATAAATAAAATTAAACAATTCTAGAGTATGCGTTTATTTTATAAACGTTAGTTATCGATTATGTAAGTCAACTTTTCAATAAAGGACCAAAAGTCCTCATTTCAAAACCATCAACATATCAGCCCAGCAAACAAGGCCCAAATTTTTATACCGAAACCATATAACTATGCTAATTAAGTAGCGTATTGAGGTTATAAAGTATTCCGTAATAAGCATAGTAGCAAAATGTTGTGTTTCGTATTGTTTACACTTTACATATCATTTATATATCATATATCATACGAACTATAATAATGATTTGTTAGTACCACAAGTAGTTTTCTTAAAGCTAAGCTTTTCGTTGAAACATCCTAGCTACTTGCTCATTAAAACCCGATTTTCTTCCTATTTTATGATGTTAATTTATAATGAATGCTTGGATATCCCCATCTTTTACAATGATCGGTGTGAAGTGTGATCGACTTGGTTAAGTTGTAACGTAATAGTTGGCTACATGATCATTCAGATCATATATATACAATCTTAACAGTTTCTAACACGTATATATCTTCTCGTTTGTGAGTTCAGCCCACACCTAAGAATCTGCTAGCGCGTTGGCAGACACCTTTAGTTCCGTTTGTTTAGCTATATATATATATATAGGACGGTCCTTGTGGTTGCAATGGCGAGTAATTAACAAAGGTTACGTACGTAGCTTAAGTTATAAGTCTCTTATTCCTGGAAACAACAGATTTTAACATTAGCATTTAGCATTTAAGTACTATGTATTAAAATTGGAAAGTGAACATATATATGTATAGGTCTGTTTGTTTTCGAACACCACTTAATACATACAGTTGCTCCTCATTTATGCAACTCTGATCAGAATTAACTATGAATGCTGCTGTAAAACTCGAGGAGATTACGCAAAGCATGAAAATGTTCCTATGTTCTCTGATTCTCTGCTCAGCCTTCAAAGCTTACTTTAAGGCACGGCAAAGCAGCAGGGCTTTTTAGAAAGCTATACCTTTTTTTTTTTTTCTGAACTTACTGATCAACATTTTGATGAAGCTGAGTTTTTCTGATAGAATTGAAGAAGATATCACAGGAGTTAAGTCTCAGAAAGCTAAGTCAGAATTGCTTCAGCATTATTGAATTATATACTCCGGTATATAACATATCTGTACTAGTATAACATACTTAGAGCTCTGCTTGTCAGTTGTCATATGCATTAAATTTATTAACAAAGATATATATCATCACTGAAATCATCGAATGTGTTATTACTAACTCACTTAATCAGGAATTCAATCAAATAAATCCTCACTTGCTGCTGACATTTCATCAATTGACAGGTTGACGACTACTAAGTTTCTATTCACGGCTACTTAAGATGCAGTGACTAAAGTTCTTATCATAAAATACTCGGAACTTAGAAAGTGTCAGACACGGGTATATGTCCAATTGCGAATTTGCAACAAACCATTATAGTTATTTTGGTCGGTAATACACAACGAATTGAAAATAAATTATGATTACCTTTGCCCAAGTTTGAAAGCAATTACAAGGTATTGAATTCTATTTATTTGGTGTGGCTTAGTAATGAATTGAATTCCCATTTACTGCTAACATTTCAGCATAGCATATTATTCTCCAGCATTTGGTGCTTACTTATTGCAGTCACAGTTTTCATAAGTTACTTCATTTTTTGGCTTCCGCAAGTTGCCACAGCAGGAGTCGCTGTCTAATTTGATCAGTTGAGGGGGCGATGTTGTGTCGCAAAATTTGACATTTAACTTAGACGCAATCTAATTTGTTGACATTTCAAATTTGAAGGGAATATAGGATCAAATTAGTTATGACCTTACGCGTACTACAAGAATAATCTATTCTTGTGAGTTGTGACAAAGGTACCGTACCTACAGTGTTCTTATCAGATGATCGATCATGTGGAGTCTTGTTAAATTTATGTGACGCATATATTTTTTCATATTTTCATTATTGTTTGAGAAGAAACAAAACAAAGCAAAAGAAAAAGTCTACGGGGGCTTTTCAGCCTGATACACCTCAACCACCTTCGAGGTGGGAGCAAAAAGCAACTGTCTTGTAACTAGATTGCCACCTACAAGTCTAGAGTCCTTGGCCGGCCATGACATCCGCAACATGATTACTACACCTGCTGCTAAACTCCACTCGTACATTACTGCTGTACGTTTTGGATGAGGTCCCTGCACATGTTTGTAATACCAAAGTTAGGATCCCTAACAGTACAAGGCATAGCTAGACTTTCCACCATCTTCTTGCAATCAGACATCACAACCACATTGCTAAAACTATACTCATGTAGCATTCGGAGCCCCTCTAAGAGGGCCTTCATCTCTCAATGCTTGACATTTTATCAATGTGCCATAATTTTATTTCTATTACCATAATTTGTCAAACTTATGAGAGGACTAACTCAACCAAAGTGGTTGAGGTCTGAAAATAATTTATATACTCTATCACGTTCTCTCACATGAGGGTCCTTTGGGTTAGAAGTTTAAGCTGATGGTTGACACCCGATAATAATTTATATACTCTATCATTTAAACCAATCCGACCTTAACAGCAATACCACATTACTTCCATGATGCTTTACGAGTAGCACCCAACTTTTTTGGTAGGATCATCATATATCAAAACATTTTAGAGGACGTGCATGCAATACTTGTTAATTAATAATTCATCGCGATGATATAGTTTTTCTTACTACTTTGATATATATATTTTTTTTTTGGTGCTAGGGAGCCACAGGGGCGGGGATGAGAATCGATCCCAGAATCTCCTGGAACCGGAAGGGAAGCTTTTACCACTTGAGCTACCCCTCACTCTCTACTACTTTGATATTTGATAGCGTTATCTATTCATGTTGCCATGTTAGGTATAATATTTGCCATTTATAATACTAGTACTAGTACTATATGATGATAGTAACGCCTGCATGTCAAATTGTCAATATAATTATCCCCAATAACATTTTATGGGGTTATTGCATGCATGCTTCTTTCAAACATATATCTGCGACGTATCTGCCATTTTAAACCGTTGTGAATGAATTAAATGAATGAATGAATAGTACTCCTAGATCTTTAACAGTTTTTTTTTTCTTTCTCAGAGAACATTCATGTTTTTCTGTCCTTGTGTCCTGCACTACACTTTATTGGTTTTTTTGTTTTTTTTTTTTTTTACACCTAACAATCTTTGAAATCAACCTTAAAATAAAGGCAAATTTTAGTTTGTTTAACACAAACTAGGGCTTCGGTGTAGTGTAGGGAGCAAATGAGCAATATCTTCTTAGTCGCGGTGTAGTACATGGTTGCACAACCTATATTGAAAGAGGTATGCCTAGATCCATAGCGAAAGATTTTACCTCATGAGTCCTAGCATATCACAAGTGCAACGTCACCTCTACAAGGTTTAACGTACATTAGGGCTCTATTTGATACGAATGAGATGGCCTGGTGTAAAACATATTCAAGTAAGAATGCATGATTTTCCATGAAAAAAATAATTACAATCAAAAATTTAGTTTCATCATGCACGAAATCTTTTTATTATTTGGTTGCAGCGGAAAATCATTTTAAACGGATTTTTTTTTTTTTTCTGAATAATATTCACTTGACAATGATTATGGGCAAACAAAATGAAAATCAGCTGCAAAAACAAAAAAAAAAAAAAGAAAATCAAATTGAATTATGAAATTAACAAAATTGATGTCTGATGATAAATAGTTAAATAGTCGTTTGTGGTCCAGTTCTCCTCTTTTTCATACACAATATGTAATAAATTAGAAAAATGAAAGCTCTATTTTTGGTGTCAATGGTGAGATATAGCAATATAGCATGGCAGTTGAGCTAGTGTGGTCCATGAGACCATGACTCCATGGTGCTTGTATAATTACATACGACTATACGAGGCACTCGCTAGATAGTGTGCAGATAATATCTGAAAAGTATGTTACAGTTCAGATTAAATTATTAAAGAATATATCATTATCATTTATACAATACTACACAATAGCGCGAATATGATGATATACGCTTGATAAAAGTAACTTAATTTTGATAAAAAAGTTTAACAGATAGAACATGGGAGTGTGATAGAGAACATGCAATGATGAGAATATATAGTTTAACCTCATTCCGATCCTCATATATTATGCATTTGCGAGTTGTCCCACATTGATCGAAGAAATTAAACCGTTATACATAAATGTAGGAGTTTCTTATTGTTTTTATCACCAATTGATTTTAAGATATGAAATATTTAGATCAAGTTATTTCTAGTTCAAACTTCCCTCCTTATCGTGTTCTCTAGGTTAGCCGTACGTATGTCTTAGTCTGAAATTTTATTCTATAGCTGAGCAACGATTTAATCTTGCAACCTTAAGATACTTCAATTAATACAGTACTTAAAATTAAAACAACTTGGTAGTGCCTTTGGGTAGCAGGAAGTATGCAGTTAATTGTTTATTTTCACCTCAAGTAGTGATATATATAGTAGAAGGGAAGATTTATGTCAGTTGATGATTGTGGTCAGTACTTAAACAAGTACTTCAATTCGTGCATTTTTATGTAACTAAATGGTTAATTTGAATGTACTATTTAAGACTATACTATATATATGCACTTGTATTTTTGTGTAGTCTCTAGTTCAATGGCCAATGGCGATCCAATCAGAGAATTACAAAGTTGGAATATTCGTCCATGGCTCAACCAATATCATTAATTAATTACCATAACTCTAGTCATTAGCTTAAGCTTAGTTGATTAGCGTGTGTTTTCGTGATAAAATTTGATCATTAGGAGTAACATTTTTGGTGAATGCATGAGTCAAGCTACATATTTATTGTATCGATTCATGTGGTACCAACAACATGTTTAAAACAGAAAGTTGTGACATTGTTGAGGTGTCTGTTTTACCAAGCTAATTTCTTATCAAACGGTGCACCTCTATGTAGCATGGGTACTTTTAATGGGTTGCCGTTCCCGAACCCCATTCGTCCCCGTATTATACGGGGACGATTCCGATTCTTCATGTTATAATTTACTGTATCCATACCATTAACAATATTTTTCAGAGTAACCGTTTTCAGTCCCCGTATCCGTATTCATTTTCGACCCCGTTCCGTTTATTGTATCGATTCATGTCCATCCAATCTCGCAATACAAAATAAATTGTAACGTGTTGTGTTATTCTCATGATGATTTAGGTAGGGGTTCAGGCCAATTAACCCAGCCTAGCGCACATAACACTTTTAATTGGCTTAGAAGTTATGCATAATTAAATTCATGAATTGACCCATCTTTTAGGATAACGGCTTTGATATCATGAAATTGATCTATACATTAAATTGTTGACGAAATAGAAAAGAGAGACGAGGATCGGAGGGGGACTAATAATCATTATTATCAATGTTCGTTGTCGATATCATGATGATATTGGCTGGGCATATAATATTGTGTGATGGTACAATGTTCATTTCATTAAATTCAATAAGATTTGAAGCAGATTTTGTCCATATGAATGTAAAGTATATACTATATAGAAAATGAAACCTTTTAAAAACCATAGACATGTATGTGGGGTTCCAAGAAATGAAGTGCATTCATCATCTCATCACCGAGGTTAAAAATAAGGGCCTGTTCAATTCAGTTTAAAATCAATTCAGTTCAATTCTTTTTTTATTTTGCTATTCATTAATTCTTCATAAAAAAAAAGTTAAGTTTAGTTCAACTCCAATCAATTCAGTTCAGCTCCGATCAATTTAGTTCAGTTCAGTTTAGCTCAGCTCAGTTCAATTCAGCTGTTTCAACTGAAGTAAACAGACCCTAAATATGACTATACGAGTACTTATACTTGGATGAAGAAGACACTACATCTTCTTCTACTAGGGGGGCTACGTTCTATGAGAAATTTGCGATCAAGTTAATTTGTCGTGGCTCCCGCTTTATATATATGGGACTCGCATAGATTGAGCTAACCTTCTTAGAGTTTTTAGGGCATCAATTTTTTTGTGTTGGATTCGGGTATTCGGATATCTAAAGTGAGTATAGCCATATATGATTAATGCAATAATTTTCCTTTACTAGTAATACATGATGGTTTCAATAGTGTATGGCAACTTGAACTATATTTAATATGGCAATGTATTTTGGTTAGCTTAAATGAAAAGGTACTAGAACTTTAATATAACTTAAATTATAAGAAATATTTAGAGTATAAACTAAAATAAAATTGCAATTCGGTTCATATACAATTATTTTACTTCTACAATGAACACTTAATAATTGATATTACATCCAACAATGTTAGACATGCATGCAAACAGTTACAATATATGAAAATGAAAAATGGTATAAACAAAAAGCATTTTGTAGGACTTAATCCAAGGGAAAACTATGTAGTATAAATTTATCTATCCCTAATATATACAAGGAAATTTTAATTCAATTCAATTTCTTTTCATTATCATTGAATTTTCCATATTCATATATATATATATATATATATATATATATTTATATATCTCGAAGGGGGAATAAATAATTCTAATATATTTATATTTCAAATTTGAATATATAGTATATAAAATTGAAAATTAGGGTAGTTTTTTTTATTATGAGTTCCATTGTGTAGTACTTTTTATATGTATTGAAACTTGAAAGACTTCTTAAATGTACCGATTTTTATGTAACTTTGATCAAATTGTCTCCTAAATCCTTATAATCTAGGCATGCATACCATAAAGGACATTGCATAAAATCACGGAATAAGAAATATAACACTTCTAAGTACTTCCTATAATCCTATATGATATATTCATATAGGCTAACCCTAAGAAATTAAAGAAAGAATGTATATTATATTCCTCCATAATTATTAAGAACCAACATTCTACATTCCTTTATAAGAAATCAGCACATAATAACATACATACTACAGTTTAATTTACGTAACACCTGCACTACAGTGTTTACTCTTCTAGTTAAAAAAGTAGCACCCCTATTTATAGGGGCCATATTGCCCCTAGTAAACATATATACTAACACATAATTAATTATACTTGACCTTAATGACTTCAAATAGATAATTGTACACAAATGAGAAATTTTTAATCACCAAGTACCCGAATACCATCTATGTTCATGCATAGAAACATATGACTCTAAATCTTTATATCAACAATAACTTTAAAAATAAATAAAATAAATAAGCGTGTTTCTGTTTTCGAGAAAATGGTTTATACAGGCAAAAAGATTAAAGTATTAAGAGTTTCGTGAGTGAAAATGTAAATAAATAAGGTAATATTATTTTCAAATGGAAGTTACACATATGATTTAGTGTAATAAATTTTTTACTTTAATTTAAAAAAAGAATCACTTTTGAGTTTTGACGTCATGAGTATAGCCTAAAATTTATTTTTGGTAAATTAAATCAAACGACATTATTATTATTATTATTATTATTATTATTATTATTATTATTATTATTATTATTATTATTATTATTATTATTACTACGATTGATGCATTATATGACACATGCATGTACGTTTCATACGTTTTTGGTATATCGATTTGCTATCTTATTAAAACAAAAACTCCATGCCCTAGATGTAAAAAGTAAATTAATAAACACATGCAATTTCTTGAATCAGCCACCACGTGAGTGTTGATTGGGCCATTGAGGTTTTCCTCTATCTTATTATCATTCATCTTTCTCTTCTGTTTACGTTTCATTTTGGAATGAAAGTGTCATAATGGTGGTAAGTTTAAATGTGGAGTAATGTCTTACTCAAAAATTTCGTGGTGATAATAAATGGAGTTTCAGAAAATGTACGATATAAATGAAGCCTGGACAATCAAATATATATATATATATATATATATATATAAATTATTAAAAAAGCTTTTTTCGTACAGTTTTGTCTCATATTGCAAGAATTGAATGCAATTTCTTTTTTAATTTGGTGAGCTATACTACAAGTGGTAAGATATGTATATGTACGATTTGAAAAGATGATACTCCCTCTAGTTTTTTTAGTTGCAACAAATCACTTTTCATATTTGCCGCAACACATTTTTAACAATTTATAACTCTAATTATATATTTGTATAAATTATAAAAATTATGCTCTCTCTGTTTTTTAGTTGCAACAATTGAATATTTTATCTTTCACAAAAAATACTCAATTGTTGCAACTAAAAAAGAACGGTGGTAATATATATACTAATAAAGTGCACACCAAAACGAATCAAATGAGATCCATATTGATTATATTCCTCTTTATACATTGATCACCAAATGAAATCAAAGCTTAAAAGATGAATAGTGCAACTTTTGAAATGTCGCAACTAAAAAAACCGGAGGAGGTATATGATAGCGAAATATAAATGCAAGTACTCCATATAATTTTGAATATACTAAAATAAAAATAATATTGTGAACTAAATACATTAAAATTGATATATAGGTGTTATCTATGGTTTTTCTAAGTACTAACTCTTTCCACCTTGTGTAAACGAAGTAAAAACTTCAAGTCAAATTTTAAGCATCTTAGTGAGCCAGTGAAATTATACATTTGGTTTTGCTAAAAAATATTCAAAACTTACTCTATCTTCCCAATATTTTAAAAAATAACAATATTAATTACCAATAATAAAGTACGAAACTTATTTATAACCCTCAATTATCACCTTACACTTTTGGTTGAGTCGGTTTTCTATATAATATTAGCGCCAGACCATGAGTGTTGGTCATTGTTTTACTTATTTTGATATATGCATCATATCCCCCAAAATTACTCGAACTTATTGTACGTAATAATTATTGATTGATTGCATTTCATGTTTAAAATATTAGCTACTTTAACCAACATGATAAAAAAGATTTGTTAGATTTTGGCCTTCGGTATGGACAATGGACTTTTTTGATAGATCGGGTTGGTCGGGCAAGGGTCGTTGGTTAAAACTTAAAGATGTTTAATGCATGTAAACGCATTCTGATGCAGAAAAAGCTGATACAACATCAGTTGGGGTCGCTTCTAATTTATTGCATGCCTTAGCTTAGCTAAGCTTTACTCATATTTCTTGCCCTACTCAAAGGCCCAACCACCCAAAGGGGCAAAAATTTTGTAAATTAGTACTCCCTTCGCTTCGCTTTATTTTTTACGTTTTGACTATGAACACTATTCACAAATCATATTTTGACTATTGACTGCACTTTATATATGTAAGTAATATTATATTTATATGGGATCCTGTTTCATTCATTTCAATTTATTCTATTAAAATATTAACTTTTTATATTTTTTAAAAATATGAAATTAAAGATAAAAACATTACAAAACTCACATTGACAAGCGTGTAAAATAAAACGTAAAGAATAAAATGAAATGGAGGTAGTAGTAGTAAATAAATAACTATTAGTGGTGTTGCCAAATTACGTTGGATTACATATAAACATTTAATACATCATTTAAAGTGATAATAATTTTGAAAAAAATGCCAAATTCTTGGGTCAGTTTTTTGTAATTAATTAAATGTTTATCTTAAATTAATGTACATATCATCTTATGACGATGCATACTGCATAATATGCAACTTGAATGAAGGGCGGGTATGAAATGTTCGATTCATCCAATCTCATTGTTAGTAAAAATATGTTATGATAAGTTCTTATCATGCATTGACCAAATATTAGAGGACCATTTCAACCAAAAGTTTAAGGTAGTAATTGAGGCCTAAAAATAGGTTTTATACTCTATCACTAAATAAGATTAGACACTCTGATATAATATGACTAAATAAAAACAGACAAGAAAAAATAAGTTTGCAATACCTAATTCGGATAAAAAAAATATGAATTGTACTGTGATCACTTCAGAAATTCAAAACATAAGTTGGGCGGAATAACGCAATTATTTATTTATTTATTTATTTATTTATTTATTTATTTATTTGCAAATATTAGTACATTTTTCAATAGTGGAAATCCAGGGAGAATAGCGCCAATTACAAAAGTTTTACCGAGTCTATTATTGGTTGAAACATTATTATAGTGTAAAATGTAAATAAAATCTCCTGTGGTAGAACAGTAGTAAAAGACAAAAATTCGGGAACATTTATTCAAAAGTTATAATCACCTTAAGTTTTCATCTTCAAGCCATGCAATGATGTAAACAGTTAACGTCTCTTAAATTTTTTAAATGGACCATCTAAATATTATATATGCATGTAATGCAGCAGTATTATGTTTTTGTTACGTACGTACATATGCATGTTTCTTTTGCTGTACTGATAATTGAATATTATTGTCAACTAACTAACACTATCAAGCTGCTGGTGTACTCAACACTTTCAATCACTTTAATTTTTGTTTCCAAGTATTTATAGACACAAGTGTTTGCTTCTATGAGACAATTTTTTCTAAATTTAGCTCCTTTTAATAACAAAAAATACAAATAAAAAACAAATAAATTTAGAATTTCATATAGGTAGTAAGTATTTATTGGGCGTAATGACTAATAAATATAGCAGTTAATTAGTTTTTTTTTTCCGAATGATATTGTATCTGCAGCCTGCAGGTGATGACTTTTGCAATTCTTCATATTGATTCATGTCTAGCCAATCCCAAATTTATTTGGGACTAAAACTTTATTGTTATTGTTCGTTTCCAATGATATATATTGTATTATTATTATTATTATTAGCTACCTATGGATTGTCATATCTGATTTAATTAGCTAGTTGAAATAGTTGTATAAAAATGTTTGATGTACACGTGTTAGTTGTTTAAAAAATTGGAAAACAAACTATTTATTTAAAACACTCCCAATAAAATGTAAAATGTCGATCTTGAATTAGGTTATTTAATGTTAAAAAAAAGTTAGCCAAGTTACTTTACTCCCAAACTTTCACGAAAATATGAAGGGTATGAATTTTAAGACTTTTATGAAAATATGAAATATTAAGTAAAAATGTCATCAATAGCGGACACTTGTGGGCCTTTGGCGACCATGCATGGTAATGAAGATTGAAGGTCCAAGAATAGCAAAATTTCGACAATTCAGGACTCAATTTCTAATTGAAGGTATTGAATAGAGAGAAGCAAAGACAATAAAGAAGGAAATATAATTAGAGTAAATGCATGCAAGATCATCATCGTAGGCACGAAGATGCTGTGTCTGCGCATTCAAAGCGAGAACTGCACCAACAGTAGCTACTCACTACTTGTGGTTTAATACCTTCATGAGTAACTAACATTTCTAGCATATATACACTATATTCATTATTGAGGTCGAGTTTTTCACTGTGTTTATGTATAATCTCTAAAATTCAACGAGGTTGTTAAACACATCTCATCATGCAACAAGTATGTCGGTTTTTTTATTGTACACTAGGGTAAACTTACTCTACTTTTACCGGTGTAGGACAATCAAATGCGCGCATTGTTTGATTACTATATATATCACCTTATTTAAATTATGAAATCTACCCTTTTGTTAATTTAACACGATCTCATGTGATTTTTTGTGGGACTCGAATCACCCAAAGAACTATCAACACATATAGAAAGTATATGAAATTAGATAGACATGAAATTAGCAAGGTGTTCAGCTTGAAGCGAATAAAAGGAACGTGGCTGGTAATAATACGAGCAGATAATACCTATGCAGGAATTCAGAAAATGAAACAACAACAAATTGCATAAAATAGCAAAGTGGAAGTCTCCAATGGTAGGAGATTGACTATGTAGCATATATATATACAGAGCATATGTACTTATCAAGTGGGGCTCGTGACATCTTTATTATGGCTTTGTATGGTTCAGTGACTTAGTGTGACTTACTGATGTGTTGAAGATATATACAACTAATACAAGTAGTATAAAATTGCTTTTGTTCAATTGAAAAAAAAAATGCGGAGTACATAAAAGGGATATTATATATATGTAGCAATATATGTAGTAAAATTAGTAAAGTTTCATGTATACTGACGATTAACTATTAAGGTCCTGTTCTTTTTAGACTGAAATGTAGCTAAGCTGAACTGAATTGAAAGGAGTCGAACTAGATTGAACTGAAGTGAATTGATATGAAGTAGTAGTTATAATGGAGATGAGTTGAGCTGAACTGAACTAAACTAAACTGAATGGAGCTGAACTGAACTGTACTAAATAGAGCTGAACTGACGTGCCAAAAATTTAAGTCCAAAAGAAGAGAGCCTAACTGGTTAAAACTTTCTTATGCTATTACGCAATCAAGCAAACAAAGGTAAGTGGCAATCTACCATGAATTGAAAACTTGATTTTCGTACTCTCCAATTGATTTCGGCACTGCGAGTTGACCTAATTCATATTTGTGCATAACGTGTTTTCCGTACAACATGTCGCACCAAATCAAACAGTGCGGTATAAAAAGACAAAAAAAAACTGACTCGCGTCAGGACAAAGCCACACCCACTCACATTTTCTCTTTCCTTCACAAATGTGTTATTTTTTTTCTCTTGCCTCCACCTACTTTATTTATTTCTTCATTTATTATCATTATGACATTATGTAAATTTAGGGGTGAAAGTTCGGTGTGCGGTTTGGACTTTGACCAACTCCAAATCCAAACCATTATATTTCGGTCTTTGATTTTTCAGTCCAATCCAATCCAAAATATATTATAATCCAAACCAAACCAGACCCTAAAATTTCGGTTTTCCGCTTTTGACTCCAAACCGAACCATACTTTTTAAGTACAATTTTTTCTGCTTTTCTTCCCACACATCCTGCTTAATTTTGCTATACATGTTGCTACTATCTAATACCTACTAAACAATCTGCATTAATATAAATATGTTTTGGATATATAAATATGTTTCAACTCATAGTATAACTTGGATAAATGATTTAAGTTCCTCAGCATCATCCTCTGCATTAAGTAACTCATAGTAAAATTCCTCAGCATCATCCTCTGCATTAATATAAATATACGATAGTAAAATTTCTCAGACCATAGCAGTGTGTCAATTCATGTATAGATGATTTGATTATTATACAGACCATCAATTGTTGATCATATATATATATATGATTAAATTTGAATAATCGAAAACAATCGAAAACAATCGAAAACAAACATTAAGTTACCTCAAAAACAAACATTAAATCGAAAACAATTTGAGTTACAATTAACAAACAATTAAATCGAAAACAATCGAAAACAAACATTAACAAACATTAACAATCGAAAACAAACATTAACAAATATTAAAGAAAATCAATTCCAAAAACAATTAATCAAATCCAAAAAACTTCATTCATTTCACCAAATAAATCGAAAACCTCAAAAACAAAACGTTTCAGAGAGAATTTGAGTTACCTCATCAAAAATGTCGAAAAAGTGAAGGTGAGTGAAACTGAGAGGAGAGATAATTGAGAGGCGAAAGTGAAGCCGTCAGCCGTGAAGGTGTGACTGTGTGAGAGTGTCAGCCGTCAGCCTGAGTTTTTAGGGTTTTTGTGAGAGTCTCAGAGAGAATGAGTTTGTGAGAGTCTCAGAGAGAATGAGAGGGAAATTTTTAGGGTTTCAATTTTTTTGTGAGAGTTTACTAGTTTAGGGTTTTTTTTGGGCCACTTATTGTTGGGCCTATTCACACACAAATTCGGTGTTCGGTTTTAGACCGAAAATTTCTAGCTCCAAATCGAACACCGAATTTCTGAATTTTCCCACACCGAACCGCACCAGAATAAATGCGAGACCGAACCAAATTAGTTTTTCGGTCTGGTGCGGTTCGGTTTTCGGTTTTAGACCGAATTAGTTTCACCCCTATGTAAATTCTTAAATTCATGTCTTTTTTTTTTCTTTTGCTACAAAATCAAGCAAACACAATATTAAAGCCTAGTGTCATTCAAAAAGTTAAGTAACTCCTTCAATAAAAATTAGTAACCACTGAAGAATTTATAAAAAAAAAAAAAAAAAAAAAACCCTTCAACAAACATTAGTAACCCAAAAAAAGTTAAGTAAACTCTTCAACAAATATTAGTAACCCCGGAAAAGTTAATAACTTGTAACTCCTTCAACAAATATTAGTAACCCCGGAAAAGTTAAGTACGTAACCCCTCTAACAAAGATTACTAACTGCAGAAAAAGTTAAGTAACCCCTTTAACAAAGATTAGTAACCCTTGAAAAAGTTAAATAACCCGTTCAACAAACATTAGTAATCCCCTGAAAAAGTTGAATAACCCCTTCAACAAACATTAGTAACCCCCTGAAAAAGTTGAGTAACTCCTTTAACAAAGATTAGTAACCCCTGAAAAAGTTTTATATAACCCGTTCAACAAACATTAGTAACCCCCTGAAAAAGTTGAGTAACCCCTTCAACAAAAATTAGTAACCCTCTGAAAAAGTTGATTAACCCCTTCAACAAACATTAGTAATCCCTTCAACAAACATTAGTAACCCCCTGAAAAAGTTGAGTAACCCCTTTATCAAAGATTAGTAACCCCTGAAAAAGTTTAGTAACCCGTTCAACAAACATTAGTAACCCTCTAAAAAAGTTGAGTAACCCTTTCAACAAACATTAGTAACCCTCTAAAAAAGTTGAGTAATCCTTTCAACAAACATTAGTAACCCCCTGAAAGTGATGAGAAAGCATTTGAAAAGTGGAAAAGTCAAAAAAGTAATAAATTTAAAAAAAAAAAAACAAAACAAAGAAAATATATTTGGCTTACATAGTAATTGGGTCGTCACACCATTTGTAAATGGTGTAACAGGCCGTATATAAAAAATAATCTTTTATGGATCAGAGAAGCTAAATAATAATCAAGCAGCCGATTGGTTGGTTCATACAAGTCATTCTTGTAAATTATTTTTATAGTTCACCCCTTGTAATCCTTCTCTTTTTCTTATCATTTAAAAGAATGCTCTTAATTGGTCACCTTTGAAACATTAACTAATTTTCCTTTTCTTTCCGCGAAAAAACATAAGAAAAAATATGTTGCTTGGGTTGGATTAATTAACTTGTAGTTGTAGAGTATAATAATATGATGGAATTACAGCAGTACGTAGAAGCATATACATCCACATACAACACCAAGTTTGGTTCCCCAAAAAGAGTGCATACATGGTGGTGGTTGAATGCCTGACAACCAGGCAAAGCCCTCTAAATTGAAGGCCGACCGTTGAATTCATCGATCACTTCGCTGCGCCGCAGCTTCAAATGAAAAGGTTATCTTGTCTGCCGCTTCAAGCCCCCACACGTTTTCACACTCCAATTCTACACATAATCTCAATCACTATATGCCGGAAAAACTTTGTTGACCTTGTCGGTAAATGACTTGTTTCATACTTCGTATAATTTTTAAAAATATCTATCCATCCATATCTAGCTAATACCAATACAGACTTAAAAGTATGAACAAATTTTCTTGAACTTATTTAATTTGAGTTGAATAAAATTAATTGAACTTAAACTGACCGATTAAAATTAATATAAAATACATAATCAATAGTTATATATGCTAGAGTTTGATAGTTAGTTGAATTAAAATGATGAGCCTAGCCGATAATAAGCTTAAAGGCTCTGTTATATTGAGCTTATCATGAGTTTGATGAATCTGAATTTGTATTTAATATTTATTTATTTCAGTTTAGTTTAATTCATTTTATCTTAACTCAAATAAGTTCAAAAATAAAAGACTGTAATGATACAGTATTTACTCACTAATGAGTAGGCGTATATCAATGATCTTGATAACTGCTCCATTAATTATCAGACACCGAATTAACAAATTAACTTACGGAATAGTCATTAGCTATTATGGAATAGTTTAAAGCTTATTATTCTTGTTGTCAATTGCTTACATTATATTCCTTGGTTTGACAAGATGCAATACATTAGTAAATATTATTTAATTTTGTTCATATATACTCATGCATATATGCACTTATGCACTCATATCCTTATACATATGCAATCCTTATACAGCTATACACGGACGTACTATTTACAAGTCTAATCTTAATAAATAATAATGAATATGCCCTTCTAGTAAAGTCTAAAACACTCATGACATTAAATTTATCCCAAAAACATTGATACCGTTAGAAGGTTAAAATTAAATTTTCTAACCACATAAATATTTACCGTATGATTGATTTAACACTACAAAAAAATTACCACCCCTTTTAAATTTAAAAAAAAATAATAATAATAAACAATAAAAATAATACGTTTAAGAAATATATAATGTATGTAAATTTAAGGAAAAATACTGTGGACCCAAAGATGTCTTCTAAGCCATTACTACTAATAGCATACCTTGTCTTTCTTCCCCCATTTGTGACTATACAAATGTTCTTTCTCATTTCATCTTCCTCCATATAACCCTTACTTACTCTTTAGGTTTTCATTAATGCTTTCTCTTGATAAATATATGTACTAGAGAAAGCAACAATTATTAAATAGGAAAAGAAAAAAAACCCTAAAAAAAAAAAAAAAAAAAAAAAAAAGG
>PYUH01000456.1:550247-569455 GCA_016808085.1 Suaeda aralocaspica
TATTTTTTTTTTTTTTTTTTTTTTCTCTCTATATATACATTGTAGTTTTTTATATGGAGAAAGAGTTACAAGGACAATTAAATGTATACAAGAATCAATCTAATAATAATCTTATGCTTTTCGTACCCGGGTTCATTTCCAAATACGTTAATTAGTAGTTTCATAGAGTGTATGTGAGACTTTACAATCAGGCAAAAATTTGGAACAAATTAAATCCAAAAAACTTCAGTCAGATTGGGGAGAGAAATATTGTTACGATGATGTAATGACATTACAATAAGAAACATAAAGAATTGACATGTAATGGCAAAATTAGATATGAATAATGTGGGCAGCATAAACCATACACAAAAATGGTTAGGAATTAAATCAACAAACTAAGGATCAAATAATATGCAACTAGCATCTATAATCTGACGTGCGCTATCATATTGCTAATTAATTAATCCTAAGTAAGGAAATGGATGCCAATCTTAATCATATTACGTAAACTTAATTAAAAAAAAATGTATGTACGAAAACAAGAATTATTCAAAAAAATGTGGGTTCTCAATGATGTATTCATTGTCAAATTTATCACCTTGATACTCAAAAGGAAGCTCTGATGATGGCGCGATAGCAAGGGAATTATCACATTGAGGATGATCATCATTGAAGTTGGTGTTGATCATTAGGCTTGGAGATGAATGATATGAAAATGTGTTTGAGTTTGTAGGAAAGTTACCTTGTGTAGCAAAGCTATCGTTGTAATTAAACATTGCAATGGGATTTTGTTGATGAGTATCAACTAATAAATTAGAGGAAGAAGGAAAGGAAAAGGAAGAAGAATTGTTATAGTTGATACTAGGTTTCGTGTCTTCTACATTATGGTCTCTTTTGAAATCCCAAATGATTCTTTTGGGTTGTTGAGGAAGTGTATGATGGGAATAATCAATAGGTTCGAGTTTGAGTGTAGGGTGGTTTGGCGCGGAGGAAGATGAGGAGGAGGCTTGAGAACAAGAGTGATTGCCACGGTAAGTGACCTCAAAGAAGCTAGGGTCATCGTCACTTCTTTGCACTTGTTTTGTTGCTAAACACCCTTGAATAACTCTATTAGTGCACCTATAATATGCCCTGTAAAAAGTAAAATCAAGAATGATACATTTAAAATTACAGATTGAAATTAGATTGGATTAGAAAATTAAAGTTGAACCGTACCAAATTAAAGATTAAAATGACGAGGACAAATCACCTTTAATTAAACAACCTCAATAGTATTAAAACACTTAATAATGTAATCATATTATATAGGAACAAAATGCTTCAATAGTTACCTAATTTGCGAATCACCTTATATTTGGTGTATTGAGGCATAGAGCGAGCGTGCCTAAGAAAAGTTTGAGCTATGCCATGTTTCATTCACCTTCCTTCATGTTCTTATAATCTTATGTCTTACGTTGTGATTCACATAATCCCATATACTCGATCATATAGTCATATATATGCATATAAACATAACCATAATATAGTCATAATTCAGTAATATATATATATTTACCTTCCTAAAATTAAATTTAAGAAAACAATTCAAAAATCAAAAGGCACGCAATTTAAAATAATCAATTAATTTAGAATTTTAGATCCCTAATTAGGAGAATAAATCATGCATAGCTAAATGGCTTAATATATATACTGTTTAGATCTGCAGTGGATTAAACCTGAGCATAACCATCATCAGAATGGATTGCGTTCCAAATAATCATATGTAAATTACTCATATATTTTGGTTTTAAACGCATGTCACTATGTATCCCACTTGCATTAAACTAAATTATGGTTCCAAAAAATGTATATTTAAGTGTACTAAACTTAAAGAACAAAAGAAGGAAGTACCAGTAAACCGGTAACTAGATGTGACAATGACCAGTTTCATTGGCACAACTTACTAATTATGGATAATTATTATTATCATCAAGCATCTAACTTCAAGAAAATGATGATTAGTATAAGCAATTTAAGCAATCACTTATTGTAATTGCAATGAATTATAGAAAGGCATTGAGTTTTAGCATTTAACTTAGCTAGCTAAGCTTTAGGGAACGTATATAAAGAGAGAGCATTAGAGCTAGTTTAGGAATTAGGAAGATATGGAATAAGGAAAATATACCCAACATCTAGAAGCTCTATAGTTTGAAGTATTTCCTTGTTCTAAGGACATTCATGTACTACATATCCAGGAATAACAAATCTCCGATAAGACCGTCTTACAGTAAGACTATCAACTATTTGTAGATTTTCTTTAACTATTTAGTTCATTGATTTAATTAATATATAGAGAGTGAGAATAAGGATCCACTAAAAACCTTAAGTTTGTTGAAAACTGTGAAAACCACAAAAAAGGATACATATAAGATTTAAAGCAGTACATATTAAGATTAAAGTGGTATAGGTACATTTACAACAATTTTTTTATTATTTATAAAAATGTCATCAATGAAGTACGCGTAACCTTTATACCTCTATTGTACCCTTTTTTTTTTTCACGGTGAAAACAGTTTTCACATGATCCTCTTTCTATATATATATATATATATATTTGTCTAACTATATAGTGGTCTTACCAAATAAGGCTGTCTTATAAAAATTTTTGCAATCTATGAATCTATGATGTGATAATATAAATATACATTAACAAACAAGAGGAAAATAATAGGTGATTTTGTAAGGTAGTTACCTTGGAAAATTGGTTCCAAGAATGTCCTTTTGTCCATATTTTCTCCAATTATAACCATCTTCAATTGGTCCTTCAAGCCCACTGCTAGTACAACCTTTTACTCTATGTGTTACTCGAGGAGAAAGTCTTCTGTAATGCAATATATAAAGAATTACATTAAAAACTTTTGAAATCATATCAAATCAATTTATGTATGTTGACGATGATTGAAAACATATGAATCTTTAAGTAATTGTTTTGCTTAATCACAAATATGTACTCGTTATGATTTTCTTGACATAGGTTCATTAATAAAAATTTTAATTAACAACAACATCAATCCACTAATTAAGAACTTAGTGAGGCAACTCTTGCAAAATCCTTATTGTGGGTAGGTATGATACAACGATTCAAATAACTAAAACCAAAAGTTCGCTTTCATATAGATTTATATATATATATATATGTTAAACCGTTGCATTAGAGTGTTGCATTTGCTCTAAAATGTAGTAGTGATATATGTTAATTAGAAAATGTTTGGCTTTATGAAACATAAATTTAATCTACATAGTATAATAGATACATACCGTTTTTTGGTGTCTTCTTTATGATCTACTGGATCTTTGAAATCTCCTTCTGAATCTTGACTTTTAGGGCTTCCATTCAAGGAATTAGGAGAATCAATTGATCCAACATTTACTTGTTGAAGAAGTTGTGATGGCGAATTTGCAGGATCATATTGCAAGATTTGCAATGACTTCTCGAATTTGGCTAATATATTCTTAGCTAAGGATCCATATGCTTCATTTGATGAAGATTTTGGCTCATTGCCAATAACAAATTGAAGTTTTCTTGTAAGATCTCTACCTTCAACAAGCTCATTAACTAAATTACCTTTTGAACTTGAATCACTAACATAATTACTCTCCATCTAATCTAATCAAATCAAATCAATACCTTATCTTACCAAATTAATTAATTAATCAAGCCCTAAAACCAATTAACACATAAAAACCAATGCAAATTAAAGACACTTGAAATATGCTTCACAACAAACACTTAGCTTGCATATTTATATAAAATCTAAAATAGAAAGATAAGATCATCATTGGCACAAATTGAGAGTCAACTCCACAAGTAGTTGCTTAATTAATGATTAGTGACTAAATAAACACAAGTTGTTAGAAGTGATGAAAACTTCAAATGCATAAAATGCAAGTTGGATCATGACTACTACATATAGCTAGTTAGCTATTCAACAATGCAAGGAGTTAGTTGTTGTACGTGCCACCTTCTTCGAAACACGAGATTCGACGATCAAGTCTCTACTAGCTAGCAACTATGAAAGATCAAAACGAAAAAAAATAATGAATTGAAAGAAACTAAGGAAGATGAAGAGAATGAGTGTGTTAACAGTGGACTAACTCATCTAATGAGTTGAAAGGATTTTTCCACGGTCAAATGTGACTCTAGTTTTCATCTTTTGAGTGTGATTGACACGGTCTAACCATAATATGATATGGTCAAGAGAAGAAAATTAAATTAAAGCTAGGAGAATAAAGTTTTATTAGGTGGAATTATCATGATTATTATTAAGCATAGTTAGCTTGAGTAGTACATGTGCAATTAATATCTACGGTGTATTAATTTAGCATGTCAAATGGATCACACTTATTTATAAGAGTAACTTTTATTTATTTACAGATCGGGGTAGATGAGATTAACCTCACTTTGTACGGGAAAAAATAATTTCAATCATCATGTGAGTTTTAATGAATTAGTGCAAAAAATATTACTCCGTTTTTTTCATTTAAGTAACTCCCATCCAATTTTCTACAGGTACAAGAGTAACCCTTTTTTTTTACTAATAGAAGTAGAGTTGCTAAATGTTTATTATAAAAATAAAAATAAAAAAAATACAATAATAAAAAAAACTTTGACATTGGTAATCTCAACTTTATGCAGAATTTATTCATGGTATTGTCTGCAAGTGTTAAATAGAAATATTCAATCATTATTTTAACTTTAGTTTTTCCTAAAAAGAATTTATCTTAACTTACTCAAAGTTGGATCCCATGGGAGGTTAATTTAAATATTAGGTCAAACATTAGTTAAATATAGGTTACAATAGTATTGAAAATAGATGGGAAATTAATTGTGATATTTGTCTATGTTAGAAATGATCTGAAGTACATTAGGCTCAAAAATAAATTCTAAAATAAATACCTAAGATTAAGATATAAAAGTATATATAATATTCGAGAAAAAAAATCTGATGTCCCACTTTTTGTAAACCACTTGTGTATCATTGTTTTTAATTGGTTAATATTATTTATTTTTAATTTTTAATTTCAAGTGATGGGCCCTTATATCAAAATCAACCAATGAAATTGATTGACACACAAATGACACGCAAAATTTAAAACAACATATTCCGACTCACATTTCCCTTAATTACATTAAATGTGATAATAAAGTGTTCAAGTATAGAATGAGGACAATATATAAATTAAACAACAATGGAGTATAGTGGAGTAAAAAAAAAATGTGCACATACATGACTGAAAAAATAAACGTATAGAACTAAGGTTAAATAGAGATGAATTTTAAAAATGGTGTCAAAAATTAAAAGGAATGACATCACCTTGAAAACCTTTGATTACGTCAATAATAACAAGTTAGCCACTCAGCTGAATCCCAGCCTCAAGATGTGGGCAAATGCCTAGGGGTGGGTTGTGTCCACATTTTTCTCAAACAGACCGAAGATTCCGCTTCAATATATACGTAGTACATTATTTTAATGCAACTTCTCCTTGCATCTTGGGACAAATCGGAAAATCCTAAACTTTTTTCTAGATTTTTTGGAATTTTAATTAAGACGGTTTTACTACTAAATAGTAATATAAAATAAAACGTTAATTAAGTATAGAACACAATAGTTAAGGATAAATTTATAAATAGTAGAAGTCTTATCGAAAATTTGTTACATCTCAATTACATGTAAATTTAAATGTTTTTTTTTTCTCCTCATAGTTGCAAGCTTTCAACTCTTGCAAGTGTGTAAGGCTAATATTCCGTATGTAACTATGTATATACGAGTATTTGATTGAGTATTTGGGCTGTTGCAAGTTTTTTAGGGAAGACGATAGTCTAACAATCATTTTGTCCGATAAAAAAGATTCAGGTCGTGTTGTGTTAACCTAGACAAATCAAATTTTACTTTTCAATCCAATTGCCTTTAGGTATTCCAACTTGAAGTGGCTTTTAATTATTTTAAACATGTTTATTTTATAGTTTGGTGTATTTAAAATAAGACTTAGCTATTTTTTTTTTGTCTTTTTTACAACACGAGGGTACGACCTTTTTTAGTTGTTTACAACAATAACCATGATTCTGGGGAGTGTTTTCGCTTAGTTTTGACTTTCAACTTTTGCACTAGCTAGATAGTCAAGTGCTTGTAACTTATAAATAAATAAACAGACAAATAAATAAAAAGTGTCTAAAGTAGCTATTTTTAACAAGGATTTGATTGTTTTATCTTTGGTGCACATATTAAACACTTAACAAATGCCTATGTATTCTATAGATATGGATTTTGAAATTTTGATAGATCTCTTGTGAGGGTAATAGAAAGATGATATTGTTTTCATTTTTACAATTTTGGACTGTTTTGCTTCAACTTTTTTTAATATTATAGGGTGGGAATCTCTGTACGTACACTCCTGCTAATAGATATATCTTTTTCAACACATTATGTTATTCGTCAAAATCATAGCTAACAATTCAAAATAAGATGAATAGAATGTGCACCCTTTGTAATAATTCGATTTATTAAAATATTAGTTTTTGGAGTAGTTGCTCGTAAGCCATGGACTTAAAAGGAATTGAACCAATTAACTTGAATGATATAAAAAGAAATTTAGAATGATTAAGGTGTAAAAAGAAGGCAATTATGGATAAGATATACAAATATATTTTGATAATCCATTCTGTAAACTAATTTTAGAGGATGCATACTATTTTTAATTTTTTAATTTTTTATTTTTTTAATTCTACAGAGTATTAATTAGAGAATCCATTGCTCTTGGGAGAAAGTGCAGCCATTTAGATCAGAGTGATTCTTTTGAAGCCAACGCATTTGACGTTTGTGATTGTCGTGATTCCCAAATTAAGTACCACTCTAAAAAGTTTTAAGCTAATTAATCATCTTTGTAGTATAATATTTGCCAAGTTGCCATTATTCACTCTTTCAGTATTATACAATGCAATCATGCATAGTGTACTTATTGAGATCTTGCATTGTTTGAGAGTTAATAGTTAGCGGAGAGAATGACAAACATTTCAATTGGTTACAACTTCCGTTCTAGTTCTTTGAGATTGATTCTTATCACTCATCATTATGATCTTGTAGCTCTATAACACCAAAAATATGTAGTATAATATATAATTGTTAGCAGTTAGTAACTATTAGTGTAAAAGACTAAAAAGAGTTCGTTAAAAAGAGTTCGTTAAATTCAGTTCAATTCAGCTCAACTCAGTTCAGTTCAGTTCAGCTCTTATTTTGCTATTCATTAATCCTTCATAAAAAACTTTCAATTCATTTCAGTTCAGCTCCAATTAATTCAATTCAATTCAGCTACTTTCAGTTGAAGTAAACAGACCCTTAATATATGCGAATTATGAATATTTACAAATCAAAAGGTTAAAGGTTAGATAAAGTAATCTGCTATGAAAAAAAAAAACTTCTACTCCGTATTATGAGCTGTTCTGGAAAAAATAAAGGTTTTTTTAAGCTTAAAAAGCTCTCTCAAAAAGAGTTTTTCAGTGGGCTAATTGAGATTTAAGCCCAAACAAAATGTGGTCCAATATACCTTGATGAGCCATGAAACTCTGAAAGCATCATTGTTGGTTGGGCTTGGGCTAGGTATAGGGCTAGGCTAGTGCTAATACTGTAAGTCTGTATAGAGAAAAATGCTAAACTAGTCCAAACTTTCCAACATTGTTGATTTATTTTTGTTGGAACATAAATTTATTTTTGCTAAATTAAATTTTAGTGAATATTTTTGTTGAGTTAAACTCATTTTAATTAAAAATAGGTTAAAATAAAACAAGAAAATCAGGGTCTAAGCATTATTTTACGTGTCTTTGAGCGTAAGTTTTTTTTAAGGGTCTTTAAGTGTAACTTATTTTTTTGAAGAGTCTTTGAGTGTTAGTATTATAAACTATTGATATTTTAAAGACATACAATAAGATGGCAATAAAAAATTTTATCAACTATTTATATAATATATAATTAAAGATATTAACAAATGTTCTATGACAAACATACAAAGAGAAACTTCGACATTAAAAACACTACTTTATGGATAGATCTTGTCAATGAGCATTCCGAAGCATTAGATTGATAAAAATAAATTAGTTCATATTATGAAGTACCAAATATGCTATTCATACTGTCATATGAATTTGGAAATGCATGACAAAGTTACTTAATGTTAATTTTGACAATCAATATTTGATTAAAATTAATTGTAAATACGGAGTATTTTCATATATAACTACCTTGACCAATGCCCAAAATAGGGAACGTAGTTAGTTTTTGCCGCCACACGAGTTGATTGTGCACACTGCACAGCATATTAATTCCTACGTATTAAAATAAAAATTTTTAAAAAAAATTAAAAACAGTTCGAAGGTTAATAATAGGGAGAAAAATGATGGTTGTAAAGAGGCAACGTAAGGTGCTAGAAGCCACCCAGCTGAAAGCAAAGAATCCAGTATATTCACGTGGCAGTAACATCATCCTTAATTAATATTTTTGCTTCCGTGGCAAATCTCTCTTCCATGTTGGATGTCCACCTTAATCTCGCCCCTTAATCAATAGGTCACATATCCAAATTTTCCGTCCCCATTTGAAACATGTATCGCTTTGTAACTCTTTCACACTATAACTAAAATAAAATGCATATAATGTTTTTCTTAATTGTATTTTGTTAGATTGAACATGTATTGATGAATTGAGTTTATTCTTATTAGATTAAACTTCCCGAGTATTTTTGTTAAACTTTATTATTTAAAAGAAACAATACAATTACATGTATTGTATTTTTTTTTCAATTTGTTACATGGTTCCTTTTCTATTTTGTCTTTTTTTTTTCCTATCATATTCGCCCATGCTATAAAAACTTGCAATTATTTGTTACAGTCATTATTATAAAAAAATAAATTGAAATCTCAAGAAGTTAAATTGATAGAAATTGCATACATTAACATTAAGATAAATAAGTAATGTAATAAAAGAAGTTATACTTTGCATACATCGAACTAAAACTTCATGTAAAAAGTTCAATTGACATCACTCCTTCCATCTCATTTGGATTGTTTGGTTAGGAAGGTGTAGAGGAAAGGAGAAGAATCCCTTGTTTGAAGAACCAAAGCAGGAAGCTAAGCTTAAGGGTTCGGAAGCGAGAGCAAGAGAAGGAACATCCTTCTTTGATGACCACTATCCCCAAAAACCAGATAGGATTTCATACTCCTCTCTTTTGTGATTTATTTTTTCGCCTACAACTCATTAGAGATTGCACAATTAAATGTCTAGCTAAGAAAAAAATGCATTGAAACGAATCAACCATAGACTAGTTAAATAGAATTGTGAAAGTAACTTATGATACGTACATACTTGCTACTCACGTTCTATGTTCCTAACTAAAAGAATATCAACGAGTTCAAATAAGTTTTAATTAATTCTATAATTTCAAATTAGTTCCAATCAATATAAACTCACTTCCTATAAATTTACCAAGATTGTAATAGCTACAGTTTAGATGCATTATAATGCTTTGATCATTTAAAAAACTCTCTTTATAATTATTATTCATATTATTATTAAGCAAAGCACGTTAATTAGTACAGGTATATAATATAAAAATTGGAACCGCTAACCTTATATATGAGAGGTGAAGGTAGAGCTATTACTCGAAGTCTTTCTCCTCAATAGTCAAGACCTCAACCTCGCTCTTAGTCGACTCAATTCTTGAAAAGCACAAATATATTGTGGTGTAACAGTATCCACCATTCCACGTCTCCACCCAAAAACAAGATCAATATATAAACCATCTCAAAAAAAAAAAAAAAAAAAGAATAAACGTTTACTTAAACATTTTCAACGTCAAATGTAAAAATCAACTTATGAAAGTAAAACCCTTTGCCAAATTAGCGACACATCATTTTTTGTGGCTCCTATAATTTCCCATCATTTTTTTTTCTGGGTTTCCATTATTTTTAAGGAATAAAATTTTTTTTTTCTTTTCTTTTGTGGTACCACTAAAATTTGAACAGAATCAAGTGTCTTCTTCACTTCACCACTTCTCAATTTTTCTTAATTTTACAAAAAGAACAAATTTTTGCATCTGGGTTATTGTTAGAATCTCCAAATTTGAAGCCTTTTGGTGTAAATCTTGTTACTTTTGGTGGTAAGTTTCCTATTTTTTTTATCTTATTTTATTTTGTATAATTCTATTTTTTGAGTTGCTAGTTAATGAGTAAAAATTGGAAGAAAAGAAAGATGAATATTAAATAACTATTATGTTTAGATAAAAATGTTTGATTTTGAAGGATTTTCATGATTTTGTACTTGTGTTTTTATTGTGAAGAAAAACATAAATTATTGCATATATAATGGTAGGATCATTATAAGCTATTACTGAAGAATTGAATCAAAAGATTTTTGAAGTGGGAATTTGTTTTTGTTTTTTTTTTTACATTTAATTTTAATCATGAGTTGATAGATTGTTTGAGCTATATTACTATTGAACATTCTAGAGTATTGTAAATGTACCAATGTTCTTTTGTTCTGTTCATGCTTGATTGCCATAATAATTGGTTATTAATATGAAGCATAAGGTCATTGCTTTCGGAATTTCGCGGTTGGTTGTTGTTATGTGGGTTTAGAAAGGATTGAGGGAATGAGAAAGGTTAGTAAAATCTCATTTTGATGATGTTGAGTGTGTTGATGATCTTCGGGTGAAGACCCATAATTTTCTTCATACAACTGGTTGTACAACCAAATGCCAAAAAATTGGCTCATGTGGTTTATAAGGATATAAAAATAGCTTCGAATCAAATGAACAAATTTTCTTTACCTTTGGTTGTATTGGTTGTGCCTTGGATATCCTTGTAAAGATTTGCTTTTTTAGTTGCTTAAGTTAAATTTAAATATGATGATCCAACTCATCCAAGGTAATGCCACAATGTTTTTCATATGCATTAGAAAATGTAGTTTGGGTTTGTGAACCCATGGCGTCGTGTATTTAAAAAGATGCATGTGGTAAATAGTGAGTGACAAGGTCAAGAATTCAAATTTTATTCATCCATTATGAGTTGGTTACAAGGACGCTCATGCTGCGTCCACACAGCCACATTTCACACCAACCCCATGTTCTCGGTGGAAAGGTTGTGATGAGTATATAACTTATCTTAGGCCTCTAAGGCTCTAACAACCACATTTGTTTTTGGTTAAATTGGTCTTCAGCTATAGTATCATAAGCGTTGATCTTCTTTCACACGATACATTACCCAAACCTTCCTTCCTCTCTTCACCATTAATGTCACATGTGTGATAATTGCCATCACTAAAAGAGTGAAATTTCCCTTCGTCCCTAATAACATAATTATAATCAAGATATCATACAGATGGCACCTGTTAATTAACACAAATATTTCTATGCTGCCTTCTTTAGTTGTTCATTTGTTGAGGGAGATGATTTCATGGAGTGGTGATTCCTGTTATATGAATGCAAATTAAGATCAAAATTTCTTCAACTACCTTTATTTTGACTATCTAATTGCATTCTTGCTAGGATGGTTCAAGTCACTTTCAATGTAATATGTGAATCAAGATTTACATGTTTCTCAATTAGGATTGTTCTATAGATTCGAAAGGTTCATTTTGCATTGAGCATTTCATTGCTCTTTGGATCGACTAAAAAGTACCTTAATTTGTTTGATTGATCATTGGAAGTAGACCTTTCGCATGAAATCCCAATACCCACTGAGGATCTTACGGTTTTCCTAAATTGCCGGATTGTGGGATTATATTCCCGTATTATGTTCGCAATAGATGTTTATCCATCTAGTGATCTAGTCTATAGATAGTATCTGAATTAGAATTATGAGATGAATAGGTGAGTAAAAAGAAGCCTATGATGAGTGTGTCGTTTCTCTTTGGAGTTCCTACTTGCTGCTTTGGTTGGCTACCTTTTATCCTGTTTCTTGGGTGTTTTATACATTATACCATACTACTCAGCATTCTTTATTCACCTCAAGTGTGATGCTTTGACACAGATATAGTAAAACTCGTTTTTGGACTTAAACACTAAAAGCAAGCCAAATTTTCATTAATTGCCAAGTCTTAAAATTGAGCACGTATCCATGTCCGACATAAGTAGCTGATATCAAGTAACATTTGTTACATATAATTTCCCTCCACTATGTTTCTTCATCTTTCATCAGAAAGAAAGCTACTATGATCTTTAGCAATAGCTGGAACATTAAAATACTTATTTTTTCTGTAAGCTGACAACACCATTGATTATTTGACTTATGGTCTTATTCTAGCTTGTTTCTGGAACTTGCAGGACTATTACTGTAGTAAACTTCTGGATTTGGGAGTTGATATGGGAGTTGTGACTTTGTCAAGTTCAGCTTCTCGAGGATCTTTTGGATTAAGCAGGAAACCAACAGCTCATCAATCTACCTCAAATGGACCTTTAATTCTGGGGTTCAAAGTGGACAAAGATAAACAGAAAGCCTTGGTCGCAGTGAGTGAGCCTAGACGTTTATATGCAGAGACAAAGAAGGAGAATCAGAAGAGACCAAGATCGATTACAAAGCCTTCAAAGGGGGTTCGTGTTGCAAACGTAGCTGAAGCATCTGCATATGCTACTGAATTAGACCTTAACGAAGCTGCAGCAAAGCTTGAAAGTATTTTTAAGCTGAGTCCTGCAATAGAGGTTTCAGAAGTAGAGGATACTGATAATGTAGTAAAAGAAAGACGAGGAAGGAGAAGAAAAGTTACAGAAGTTGCCGAGGAAAAGGAGAAGGAAATTAACTGTAGTGTTGTGAAGAACAGGAACAGGAAAGCAAAACGATTGAACCTTGCTAAGAGGATCGAGATGAAGCAAAGCAAGCAGAGCAAGGAAAGTATAGAAGAGAAGGCAGTATCAGTAGGGCAAAAGAAAAAAGTTGTTAATAATGAAGATGGCAAGATTGATGAGCTAGTAAGAGAGTACTCCGCATCTACTGATTTGGCAAGCATGGACTGGAAGAAGATGAAAATTCCGCCAGTTCTTCCCTCTACTGAACATTCTTGGTTGTTTAAGTTGATGGAACCAATGAAGGTAGTAATTTCTTTCCAAAAAAAACATTAAAGAGTATTTATTGTTTTCATTAGGTTTAATTTTCTGTGGGAGAGTCTGCTGCTGCTCCTACCCCTGCCCCATACTGTTTAACTAAGATGGTGAGATTTATACGCAGCACACTTAATTGTTAAAGTGAATCTCTTCTCTCCATGAATATAGGCTCTTAATCAAGTGAAGGAAAACCTACGAACAGAACTGGGAAGAGATCCAACTGACAATGAATTAGGAGAGGCAATGAATATGACTCCAGTTCAAGTTAGAAGACACATGGAGGCTGGCCACGCTGCAAGAAACAAGCTAATTAAGGTGAATTTCCTGTTTCTTATCATGGTTGTGAAATATCTAATTAATTTTTAGAACATTTGGTATTCTTCACAAGTATAAGCATCTCCGCTAGACTTGATCCTGACATCTTATGATCATCAGTTATAAGTTCCTGAATGCATATAGTTTCAAACATGCGACATACTTATCCTATTCTGTTTCAACTAAATTTTCTTTGCCTTATTAGCAACTAATGAACACTTATGTACACTTTGTAGAAGACCTTTTTTCCATTTCCACCATTTTTAAGCATGGAGATGTCAAATGTTGTACCCTAAAGTGGGGCCATTTTAACTACTTCCCTGAGACCATGATCCTTGTTCAGTTAAATATATATGTAGTTTTTCTGATTCATGAAAATATATGATGAGATGCAGTATTGTTAAGATTGATGCTGCAGCGTAGAGGAAAATTCACTTTTTAACTGTTTGATTTAATCTTTTGCAGCATAACTTGAGACTGGTATTGTTTGTAATGAATAAATATTTTCAAGACTTTACAAATGGACCAAATTTTCAAGACCTCTGCCAGGCAGGAGTAAAGGGTCTAATTACTGCTATTGATCGCTTTGAACCAAGGAGGAAATTTCGGCTGTCTACTTATGCTTTATTTTGGATAAGGCATGCCATCATTCGTTCAATGACCGTTTCAAGCTTTACTCGTGTTCCCTTTGGTCTTGAATCGGTATGTTCTAATCTTTAAAACCCGTCATTCTCACTACAGATTTGTTGTAATATACCTTTAACTCAATAACTAACTATGCGTCTATGCCTCAGTATGTGCTTTGAAAAGTTTTGATAATAAAACTGATGTGATTCATATAAGATTTTGCACCACTCCTCATTTTGACAACTTCTAAATAATGCCTTGAAGATTTCTGATGATTTACTAATCCCTACAGGTTAGGCTCGAAATCCAAAGAGCGAAACTAGAATTGATGTTTGAGCTCAAGAGAATGCCTACGGAGGAAGAAGTAGCGGAAAGGGTTGGAATCTCACGTGAAAGATACAGAGAGGTGATGAGAGCTTCAAATTCTGTTGCTTCCCTACATGCTAGGCATTCAGTCACTCAAGAGGAGTTCATCAAGGGGATTACAGACGTAGATGGAGTTGAGAATGACAAGCAGAGTCAACCTGCTCTTCTTAGACTTGCAATTGATGATGTTGTAAGTACCAACTTTCATCTATGTATAAGGCTTGATATAATAAGGTGTTATTTTCGAGAAATTTCTTATTTCATTAAGGATACTTTTTGAGGATGATTATAGCGAGGAATTGGTTAGATTAGATGACGTATATGCAATGGAACTTCCGAATTACCTGAATATATCAGGGTTTGCCATCAAGGATATCCAGATAGGGCAACACTTTCACATAATATAAGATGCTATCGAAATATGATTGAGATTATAGGGAATGTTTTCCATGTACTCCATTTTATGATTCGTCGTGGCCTTGAATTAGGACCATTTTTAATTCTTGAATGAGGGTTTGGGGTTCGTCGATGTTACAGGGACGGTATGAAAAGTTGTCCAGCTCATTAGCAATTGTACTTGAGAATGATCTTTATTGTTTCTTGACAGCTTGACTCTTTGAAGCCAAAGGAGAGCTTGGTCATCCGACAAAGATACGGACTTGATGGCAAAGGAGATAGAACTCTGGGAGAAATTGCTGGAAACCTTAATATTTCAAGAGAAATGGTCAGGAAGCATGAAATGAAGGCGTTGATGAAGCTTAAGCATCCAACTCGATTGGATTATATCCAGCGTCACATATCCTGAATCAATCAACACGGAATATCATCATCTTGGTACATATATATGTTATCTCCGTTCTCACTCTTCTATCTCACTTGAACAATATACCCAACTTCTGTGTCATAGTGTAATTCAAATGAAATAGGCACAAATATGTTATGCTGTACTCTAATGTTATAGTAGTAGATTAGGATTGGATAGTGCATATAAATCCCTCCTTACTAAATTAAATACCACTCTTTTTCTTCACTCACCTCTTTCCCCTTTATCCTGTTTTCACCGTCTGTTGAAAATTGAAACTATAGGCCTATACCATACTTAGTGATTATATTGAAACTTTGTTATTATTTTTTTTTTTTTGCTTAATATTACTCTTGAATTCTTGTATCAATATGTCACAACTTTGAATCCCACTTTCCCTTTTGTAATATGTATTGCTCTTATGACACGTTCGCACAATAAAAACCAGAAAATTAGTCCAAAATAACACGGTTGTATTGCAATAGATAGGTTTTTGTGACTCCTCAACACTAGTTTTTGTTTTGTGTTGTGCGATAGCCTGACAATACTAACCACTATGCCTAAGATGAGTTTTTGTTGCTCGTCTCTTTTCCATTGATGTAAATAGATTGTTTATAGTGTAAGGAAGTTGGGGAAGACATTAGGTTCAGTGTACATTGTGTAATGCATGCTATATTTACAAGATACTAAAGTGTATAATTGTATATTTGTATATTACTATCAGCCTATCACGACATTAACCCTTGGTAGCCAAGAGATAGGGAGTATGAGAGGAGTGTCTCTTCTTTTGAAAACGTCCTGAACTTGGTTTTAAGATAGTGGTTGTTCATTTTGTCTCTTAACCAATTATTTAACCTAACTTGGACCAAACCGAAAACCCCCAAATCCCCATTTCTTTAAAGCAAGGACTGGAGCGGAGATTCTAGTTCGGACTGGAATGTGCACACCCCTCGGTAATAGTGATGCCGTGCCACTCCACCCTACTCTCTCACTCATTCTTATTGGCTTCTTTCGTCAATGTTTTTGGCCTCTATAATCCACTGGATTAGCTTTGCTTTGCTTTCCTAAATTTTCCTCTAGTAATGGCCACTCCTATGCACGGAATAGAATTTTATTCCATCTTCTTTCTTTATCTTTATCCTACTTTGTTTTAATAATAATATTACATGCCATTACAATTATTTTAATAGCTTGTCAACCTATGGTTGTTCAACGGTGTCCATAGGCTCATAGCTCCCATATCTTCTTCTTATTAATAATCAACTAATTGAATAATCCATTTTAAAATCACTCTATGAATTGAGAGATTCTAAAGAGTTTTGGTTTCTAGTATTTTGAGTTTTCAATTAATTAATTAATTTAAACGGCTAAACTTAAAGTTTAGTCGAACTTAAAATACATGTACTATATTAAAATATGTACCCGGAGTATTAAAAGTTCTACTTATTTACATTGCCATCATTACTTTTATTTTTCATGTTTCTCAACTTGAGAAACCAAAGATTTCTTCAATTCTATTATACGTCATACAAATCGCTTAACAAATACTCTGTAATTGGCCTTAAAAATTTGCATCCTTGCACATTTCTTGTGCACGAAATTCCTCAAGAAATTTTCCAATTCAATGTACAAAATATCTCTTCATCATGTATGTCGTATCTTCGAAATTTTTAGTTACACCAAAATATTTGACAAAATAATCTTCCCAATGCTTGCTTTTAATAACCAAACTTAAAGCTTTCATGTTAGACAGGTACACCAAAAATTACATCTTATCAATTTCCTTGGTTAAAAAAGCACTTTTAAGTTATGAGACTTAGATCTCAAAAAAAAGTTGAGGCTTAAGACACTTAGATGTCAATCATATAGTCTTCAAAAAATTATAAACATAATTGTAAAGAAGCAATGATCATAATTCATCCTCTAAAAGCAAAAATGACAATATAAGGGAATATAAGGATTAAGGAGTAACAGAAAAGACCAAGTATTGATACTTCGAGTACATGACATTTCTGGAAAATGAACCATATTCTCAGTTTCTCACTAACATCTCTTACTATAATTGGTCTTTCTTAATCAACCCCTTTAATCACCAAGCAATTAATCTTATGTGACTGATCTTTTCTTATTTGTCTTCATTAAACTCAATTAAAGGTCTCATCAAATCGATTAACCCTATAGTAGTCTTCCTATTATGACTATTCTTTTTTATCATTTGCCACGATTTTAAATATACGGATACAAAAAAGGAAACAAATTTTCCTTTGCATTCGCATTAAATTTAACCTTTGATGTTAAAGCTATGGGTCCACTCCTTCTTTCAATTATTGCCGAGGCCCGAGGATTATACTCATATAGTTGTATTCGTGCCTACATTTTTTTTTCCCCACCCGATTCATCCTTTAGGGCCTCAAGCTAATTTGTATCTGGGGATCAATTAAGTTCCAACCCGAACTCCCAATTGTTGTTGCAGGTAATTTGAAAATGGGCTCTCCCTAGCTATCAAGTGCAGTATCAATCAAGTCAACAACCAATTGGTTACGTGCCTACAGTTTCATAGCAAGGATTTCTAGCAAACAAGAGATCCTTTTCTCCCTTTCAGATTTAGGTTTCAATAATTCTCATGTAAAAAAGAACATAATTTAACTAATGATTTTCACAAGTAAAATATCACTTCACATGTATCACCTTATTGGACTAATAGAGTTTAAGCCAAAAACATGAAATAATGGCACCAGAACAACACTAGTTAAAAAAAAAAATTATCAGCATAAGTTACACAAAATCGCGCTTTAAATCTGATTAAGAATCAGAATAATGGTAAGAGAGTTCGAGTCAGGGCTATGATAATCCAATACAAATGCGCATTCTTTGATCCGCATCAGATAGCACTATACTATACTATACTCTTTATCAAAGGACAAAGTGACCCATATGTAATTGGTGCTAATAATCCACTTACTAAATCAATGGAATATAAAATTTTGTTGATAAATTACTTTTATTGTAACCAAACACGGCAATCTACTCATATGAAGGTGGCAAAGTAGCCCTACATAATTGGTGCATGGATTACCGTACACCACACCAACAACTTGTGCAAAATTATAAGGAAAAAGGCTAGAATCTGTTGGATTCTTTTGAGCTCCAATGAAAAAAAGATCCCCTAAATCATTCCACTGGTTTTCCATGGGACCCGGGACCACCAGACCAGTGTTGTTATGAATGAGATTCGAAGCGTCACGTCTCAACCCATAGTAAGTCAGATCACCCCTCAATAACGTAGAGGCTAACTGCATATGCCCACCATGTCCCTCAGAGAGGTGGTGGTCTATCAGCTCTTAATTAAATGCCTTTGCAAAGTTGCAGGAAATCAGTGGATCCTTGCTAAAGGCTTTTAACTGTACGTAATACTTTGTTCACTAGCTAGCTCCTCTCTTTTGATCATTCTCTTGCAGACCTAGACTATTGATCGATCTGTAAACTTTCCTAAGCTAAGCTAATCAATGCCGATGATGTCATGTACACTCCTCAAGGGTGACCGAGGTCCCATTCAGCAAACTCGTTAGCTGCTATGTGTCGCTCGCTTATCTACACTTTCCTTTAATTTGTAATCTTATCCTATATCAAAAAATAATCTAATCTGATTGCTTTATTAATTAATATCAACTTTGATCAGAGTATATATGCAACTTGTCCCACAAACTACAAATTAAAGGAACAATGTATAAGTGGTCGTCTCACATATAAAGAAACAAGCTAAGTGTTAAGACTGTTAACTATCATATCAAAGTGCTTTCCATTCACCTGGAAATTTTGGAGTTGGCCTTTCCACTCATAATAGCAACGCCTGTTCTTCAACCGACTCTAGATAAACCTCGGCACTGAACAAAGTCACCAGTCAACAACTTGTTCCACCCAGCACTCAGTTTGAATCCTACAACAAATTAAAAGAACAATATATATATATATATATATATATATATATATATATATA
>PYUH01000456.1:581948-637157 GCA_016808085.1 Suaeda aralocaspica
AAAAAAAAAAAAAAAAAAAAAAAAAACTTATGCTAACATAAGATAATATACCCTAAGATTAATGATATATTTCTACAAATCACTTTTTGGTTCGTTGTTATCAATGTTGCTTCAATGCAATATATTAATGTTCACTTAATTCTAAAAAAAATGCCTTGTTTAACATACAACTAATAACCTATGTTCCACAAAAAACAAACATGAGGATGGTTTAGACATGAAACAATTCAGCATACGTTGTTGGTAAAAAAAACAGAAAAATGCTATAAACAATTCTAAGAGGTGGATACACACATATGTTCGTACAATATATACAAAGTTAAAAATGCCTTGAATATCAATTAGTTTTAGGGTATGTATATTCCCGTGTCCTCATTAGATGTTTCTCGAATATGCAAGAGAGTTACAATATATACAAAGTTAAAAAAAAAAAAAAAAAAAGAATATCATTAATGTTTTTCGAAATTATGATGTGCAGGAAGAAAAAGGTGTTGGTTACAAATTAGAGAAGCATTCGTTGAATATGCTAATAGCGGGACCGCTATTTTGGCTTATTGGTTCCATACATAATTCTTGTCAAATATATGAACGAGCTGATGGACACATTCAACTATTGCAAGAGAGTGTTAATGTTCCCTTCTTATTGGGAAGTTTATTGTTTGTGGTAGGTGCAATAGTGAATGTCCGTGAACCGTCAAGATGGATATACCATGGGCGTAGGCTGCTTGTAAGTCCGATCCTTTTCTATCCTCGATCATAGTGTGTGTCTGTGTGAATTATGTTATATCGTTTTCCCTTGGAAGTGATATACTAACGTCGCTAGTGCTAGAGCTTAGAGCACTTCCTTTTTGAATTTAAATAAAGCATGCTATTTACACTTTCCATAAGCATACTTGCTTCTAATGTTTCTATATAACATGTCTATTATTCGATTCATTTCACATTCATGTGTTGTTTCCTTACTTAGCTTATTGTTACTGATTGTGTGACTTGTGTCTAATGGTTTCCAACACTACACCCTTTTTCTCTATTTTTGTTGGTTGCATACACTTTGTTTGAGTTCATTTTGCATGCTACGTACGCATATGTTTTTCTAAACTATCCCTTGCTCCTACTTCGCATTTTTTTCCCCTACATTGTTCACATTATGTTGTTGAGGAACACCTTCATGTATTCCTCTATCATAAGCTTGCCGTTTGGTGTACGTTCCACCGTATTATATGACCATCTAAATTAGAACCTTTGAATGCTTATACTGTATGTTTCAATCTCCAATGTTCATAGGTTAACGTTTGATCTAAGGGCGGTATCTTGTGTCTTTCCTGGGAAGAGATTGGCAATAATATAGCATTCCATTATTCATAATCCAACTACATTAATTGATTTAACTAAAACCATTATGCACTCAACTATTTCAACTACTTAATATTTATAATTTGTATGATCTAAAAATGAGTGCATGCAGGGTTCAACATGGTTGTGGTTGGGAGTTTTCGGGAGCTTATTTTTGTTTGTAGGAGGGTTAATGAATGTGGTTAAGGTGTTCAAGATGCAGCAAATGAATGGACTCCGTTTAGAAAAACTACGAGGAGGAGCCCAAGAAAGGCTAAGTCGAATGCGAGAAGGCCAAGTCCCTTTAATGACCGAAGATAATCGTTCTACACGCAGGCCACAAGTGCCCGACACAAAGATATCTATTCCTATTCCGCCTACTCCATATAAAGATGTTCTAGTTGGTAATACCTAAAGCTACAAAGCAATAACTGAGATGATTGTTTTCTTATTAATAAATTTGTTGATGATTGTGAAATTGAGTTTTTTTTCCCTACTGTGTTGAAACTCCACCGATCTACATGCAGTTTGATGATATAATCTATTGATTGGTTTGTTAACTACTCATATTGTATGGCATGCAACGCAATAATTCATTAGTTAAAAACTTTGTATTCAAAATGCATCAACTGTGATTGATGATGTCTTCTAAATAATAATATAATAATTGTCCAAATTTGTCCTTTAATTTTAACAAGCATCACTATTGCGTCATTATGTTTTTTGTTTTCTACTCCCTCCATTTCAATATATTATTTTCGTTTTGACTTTTGACGTTATTTATAAATTATAATTTGACCGTTGTTTGTACTTTATATGTAACTAAAAATATGTTTATATGGAGTTTTGATTTATTCTACTATAATATTAAGTTTTTATAATTTTTACAAATACAAAATTAAAGATATATAAACGTTACAAAATTTACATTGGCAAACGTGTATAAATGAAACATAAAAAATAAAATAAAACAGAGGGAGTAATATTGCTATTATCATGTTAGAACATTAATTTATTGGTGAGCATTAAATCATACATTAAATTATGCATCCTGAGGTTTAAGGCTTCAAATTGGATCTTGTTTTTCTCTTAGATTTTCTTATTTTGTCCTTTTGAATAAAATCCGAAACTCATCATTAAGCTTGATGTATGTGGTTTAATTTTGGTTTCTTATTCTTTCTTCATTAATTACCGAATCCATCTTTTTAATTTTGCTTCATAATAATTCGCCATAAATCTAGATGGATCAACTTAATCAATCATATCCTTGATCGTAACTTCATTATCATTAGATTATTGCATCAAAGTCCATCTAAACCCTTAGCTCAAAATAAATTTTTTATATTTTTGTAGTTTCTTACAAATTATATAATTAATTATATAAAATGCTAAATATTACATGAATAACTTAATTGCATTGTTTAATATTTGAATGGAATTCATACAAATAATTACATGTAATAACTATTTTGCATTAGTAAATTTTGATAAAATTAGTATGTATTACTTGTGATAAGTATTAGTAATTTATTAAAGTTCAAATAATTAAAAAATCACGCTAAACGAACTTTGTGATATATATTAGGAATATTTTACATAGTATTATACTACCATTGTACTTACAATTGGCTATTTTCATTTAGTATCCGGTTGATTCTTGCATGGTGCAAAAAATTGTAGTTTTAACTAGTTCTCTAACACAACTTTGTCTTTTAATAACCAAAACACCCTCAAAAACTAAGATGAACATTGTTACCAACACGCCAATCGAAATATGCATATCAAGAGAGAGTCTACAAAAAATTGGAACTATTAGCCATTATTTGTTGACTTCATAACTTTTATTTGTTTTTTAAAATTGTTTATTATTGTTATGCTTTCGGTTATTAGTAGTCAGAGATGATGCTTTGTAGCATACAATTTATTTTAGGATAGTTTTATGGTCCTTTAATGCTCAACTTAGACTTATTTTACATTAGTTTTATCGGCATATTTTATTCAATTAAAGACCCCATAACCTAATACCATCTTCTCGCTTTTAATGCCCTCGAATATTGGAGACTTTGGAATCATCCCTAGACGAAATTGTCGTGAGGTTTCATCCCTTTAATCTCTTCTTTATTTAATCTTTTCCATAATAGAAACTTAGGTTGTTCGATAGGTTCTTATGTTTTTTAACAATAGGTTACTTGTTAGTTGATATGCTGGATTGAAATATTATAAGTAAATTTTTTGTTCACTTATGATTTTGCCTCCCGTAGGTACGTATAAGTGTGCAACCATTGAAGCTAATTACTATTCAATTGATTAACTAGATGGTTCTTATTTAGATGGATTGGGAAGATATCACCATATCTCATTTATCTCTCAAGTGATAGATCACATACCATAACAAATGTTTTTCACTCGAAACCTCCATGAGTTGATAAACAAAACTTTTGATAGTTCTAATGTTCAATAGCCCATAATCTACCTTAAGTGACATTTTTCTTCAAGGTCATAATAATAATTATCTTGCAGCAAAAAATAATAGTTTAGAGAAGTCTCAAACTAGACTTTGATGGTCATTGAATTTGGTGTTCCTCCTTACATTCCAATTGAAAATCCGAGAGTGATAATTAAGTAATGATCACAATTTTACAAGATTTGCCGCAATAATTATCCGTTAGTCATGATAGAATTTTACTATACCGTTTCTCTTCGATCAACTTTACTCACATCCACAACGAAACTAAACTAAACAACAAATTTTATAACTTTCCAGTGACCCTTCAACACAGTCTCATCAAATACCAAGCATTTGTACATAAAGATTTGGTAATAAACCCATTTATTATACGAGGTATGATACTTTTTTTTTTTGAGAGACGAGATGTGACTTATATACACTACTCGATCCATCATCCATACTCAATACGACCTCCGGCATGACTTAGATATCCGAGATTGGTAAGACAAGACTTTCCTAACTAGCATAGGACTTAAATACGCCTACAGCGAAGAAGATTTGCGTGTGTGCGACTTTTGTTTGTGATATCCAAAACAATATCCAATACACTTCGAAGAACCCAACAGATATTTTCTTTCTTTCAATCGATCCCAAAATTCTTCCCTCTTTTAAGAACCCTAATTTTGCAATCTTTCATCTTCAACCTTCGCACTTCCTTCTTCCATCAATCCACACCTCAGGTAATCAAATTCACTCTCTTTTTGCTCTTGTACAAACCCTAATTTCCGTTTTCCATAAATAGAAACTCCAGATTCTTCGAAATTAAACCTCAATTTTGATATTTTTTTCCATCTAATTGTTTTTTATTTTTAATTTGCAGGTTATATAATTCAATTGAGTGGCTGAAGTTTGGGGGAAATTCGACATTGTTGTGTAGTAGAGAGTAATGGCTTCTGTGTCAAGTCAGCCACAGTTCCGTTACACTCAACCTCCATCAAAGGTGCTTCATTTGAGGAATTTGCCATGGGAATGTACTGAAGAAGAGTTGATTGAATTAGGGAAGCCTTTTGGTAAAGTTGTTAATACTAAGTGTAATGTTGGAGCTAACAAAAATCAAGCTTTTATCGAATTCGTAAGTTATTTTTTCTTTCTTTCTTATAAGTTTTATTAACGTTGTAATGTAGCGTAAAATGAGTTGATTAAAAAGTGTGAGTATGTTGATGATGATAAGGAGTTTGGATTAAGTTTGATTGGATTATCGATTTTTATTGATGGTGCTTTAAGGGGTTATTAGTGAAGAGGGTTTGATGAGGGAAGCTTCGGTTGAAAGGCGGGATTTTAATGAGTTATGGTAAAGGCGTAATCGTGGGATTGATTTGAAGGTTGCTGAATTACACTTATTTTAGTTAAGTATTGATTGGATTATGAGGCTGTAATGCTGATGCTTAGCTGTTTATGATTGAAAATGATTTAATTAACGAAAAGTCGGTTTTCGGTTGGAAGGTGGGATTTTATTGAGTTATAGAAAAGGCGGGAATGTGGGATTGATTAGAAAGTGATAAGTGGTTGCTGGTGACAAGTAATTTGGTAAAATTTTGATTAGATTATGATTTATGAATCTTTATTGCTGATGCTTTAGCGGCTTGTTAGTGAATAGTGTGATAAGGAAGGAATATTAGTGAAAGCGGTTCGATTTAGGAAGGAACCAAAGTTGCTCAAAAAGCGGGATTTTATTGAGTTATCAAAAAGGCGGGAATGCAGGATTGTTATATAGGAACACTGCCAGTGTGGAATATATAATACGGAGTAATATTTTTATTGTAATGAATTAATTAGTAATCCTTTTTAATTAATATGTTTACGTATTACATTTAGCTTGGTTCTTGTTGTTGGTTACATTTGGAATCTACCTAGTTCTTACTTATGCTTATATAAAGCATTCTTACTGGTTTATTATCGAAACCTTTTATGATTGCAATGCTATGGTCAATTCTTTAATAGTTGTGATTGGCTATAGTAATTATAATTTTCCATTTAATTATTACGAGCATACATATTATGAGGTAGATTTGTTATCGAGTTTTCATTGCCTTTACACTAAATATTTATTATGTGCTATGCACTTTTTACGCAATTAATTAGGGCATTGAAATTGATATACTAACCCCACTAACTCATTTCTTAATTACCGTAGTCATTTAAATTGTAACTAACCTAGAGAAATGAGATCGTAAAAAAATTTTGGACAAGTTTTGATTACCATCCCGTTCCATTTTAATTGTGTCTATGTGGCCATAGTATTGTGGAAAAAAAGATAAATCATGCTAGTAAATTGGTGATCGTTAGCCCAATTTGACATAATAAGGTAGTGAATTGCGAAGCTATACTGAATTTGAATATGATGACCTCTTTTGGAAAGGTTATTTCATACTCCTTCCGTCCCACTATCTTTGCTACAATTTTCCTTTTTGTTTATCTCAAAATCTTTGCCACATTTCCTTATTTGGTAACTTTTTTTTTCCCAAATGTACCCAACCTACCCCACATGATTTCTACTTTTCTAACCAAGCGTTGGTTTGTGTGTATAAAGTGGAAGTAGCAAAGAATACTTGAAATGAGGAAGTACTATCTATCATACCATTAAATTTTCCTTGCAGCGTTAACGTGAGTTTCTCAATCCTTAATCTAGATATAGTACAGAATTACATGGATGAACTCCAAAAATCGGGATTTCCAATCTTCTCTATAATGCTCCATATAAATTCTTTTCTTGATGAAATGAATTGTAATTTTCCATATGCAAATCCTTTACTAGGAATAGAAGTATATTGAGAGGTCAAAGGTGTGAGAGAAATACTGAAAGAGTGAAAAACATTATTGATGGCTAGCCGCACGAGGTTTGCATTCTCTATCACAGAGTTGTTTGAGACTCTTTCTCTACAAACGTAAATCTTTAACTTGATTCCGGGTGGGCATGTTTAGTGCACCATCCACTGCTAGAATAAAAAAGAAAACCCTAAATATAGGATTATAGGATAAGTAACTTAACCTTGGAAGGAAATAATGCAAACTCCATTATTAATGGTTACCAAACACGTAATCTGGACAAGATTTGATTAGCTTCTGAATATTTATTGCTAATTCTTTAGCCATCTATTATTCTATTGGTGAAAAGGGTCCAGTAAGAGATAAATGAGTTGAAAGGCAGGATTTTATTGAGTGTTTCTCAAAGGTGGGACTTTTTAAGGATGATTGTGCTAAGGTAGGGTGATAACAAAAGTCTGATTAGCTGTCTTATTCTACCATAGTTGTGGGCATATGATCATTATTGGCTGGGTATGGTGAAAAAGGACAGTGGTTTCCATAAAGCTATTGACGATAAACTATGACTAGAGAGATGTCCTGAAACGGTTTTATATATTTTTTATTTTTTATAATTATTTTTTGGTGTTGTGAAAAATCAATCATACCATATTTTCTTCCTCCAACATATCTCCTTTTTGTTAGTGTCATATTGGTTTTCACTTTTCTTAATCCATAGGAAACAAAGGTGTATCTTCGACATTCGAAAAATTGAAATCTTTTCTAAAACAACCTGTATAAATTCTGTTTCTCTGTGAACTGTATGGTGAGACTTCCAATTTCATGTATGCAAAACATATTCACTGAAAAAAAAAGTATGGAGAAAAAGGGTAAAGTGTGAAGGTAGAATTGTGAAAACTGGGGAGAGAAAACAATGATTATTATTATGTCGTATATGGCAAGAAGAGCTGCTTGGAAATTTCAGAATTAAATAGTTTGCACTCTTTACTGTTGACCTTTCAGAAGATTGTCTGCAAATCACAAGTCTTTAAATTGATATCTGGAGTATAAATCTCCAGATAAATCTAGTGATACATTTGCTGCTGAAATTTAAAGAGAACCCTAGAAAAAGGTAATTTTACTCTGGTTTGGAATGTTTCAAACTCTACTATGGATGGGTATAGCAATGGTGAAAGCTAAATGGATAATGGTGTTGAGTTTTGGTTGAGAATGATGATGATAAAGTAAGATAAAAGATGAAGGATGAAATGTTATTTTCTTTTTGTTCCTTGTGTCTTCGTTTATTGATAAACTAGCAATTCCCCCTTTGCATGTGCAAAGATTTGTTATCCAACTGCTTAATCTTCTTGGTAATTTGTATTTTCTCCATTTATTATTATTATTTTTATTTGGAAGAATTTGTAAAAATTACCTATTAAGAGTTGGGGTTTTTTAAAAAACTACCTAATAAAAATTTTCTTTCATAAATCTACCTAATAAGATCCAAAACTTTTCATAGCACTACCACTCTACAGATACCGTCAAATTTACCATTTGTTAGACTCACTTTGAACTACTTTCAAGGCTCCAAATTTCCCTTTTCCTTATCCTGATTCCTCTTAACCAAATAGCCTCTAACTTTAATATAGTAAATTAGTTCAAAGCGAGTCCCCCAAACAGAAAACTTAACAAATTTTGTAAAGTGGTAGTGCTCTGAAAAGTTTTGGACCTTATTAGGTAATTGTATAAAAAATAAATCTTATTAGGTAGTTTTTTTTAAAAACCTGACTTTATTAGGTAGTTTTGACCAATTTCCCCTTTATATTTTGCACTGCAAGCGTTGGGATGTTGCATGGAGTTTAAGGAACTATTAGATAAAAAAGTTTTTATTGAAGTACCCATGTGCATTAGGATTCAATTAGCAGTTATGTGGTGCATGTTGTTGGTGTTTGATATTGGTAGTCTGAACAAACTCAATACAACTGAAAACTTTCCAAAAGTGTCAATGTTGCAATTAATATAATTGGCGGCAGTAAATCTTTTGACAGATTTAAATCATTAATTGTGTCACTTTGTCATGCTAGATAAAGTGGAACATAGACTGGAGCTGATTTAGCTTTGGCATGCAATTTGTAATTGGTGTAGATCAGTGATTGTTTGTTTTTATTTTCGGTAGGCGGACCTTAATCAAGCCATTGCCATGATATCCTACTATGCTTCATCATCAGAACCTGCTCAAATACGGGGAAAAACTGTTTACTTGCAGTATTCAAACAGGCAAGAAATTGTGAACAATAAGACCACTGCTGACACTGCTGGAAATGTGTTATTGGTTACCATTGAAGGCAATGAAGCTCGTCAAGTCAGCATCGAATGCTTACACTTGGTAAGTAACTTGTATGTTTCATGTGACATGAGATATAACTGAGTGCAAGGATCTTTGGGTTAGTTTTCTGGACTAGGCTATAATTGGTCATGTTTAATACACAATTTATTTGACATGAGTGTAAATGGATCAGCAGGCCCTTGTCAAGGATTATATCTGTGATGGCAGCTTACTGCGTCGGGAGAAAGAGCGCATGTGTGTTTGTCTCCTTTCTCCTTTCCCTAACACTGCCTCTTTCTTCCCTACTATTCTTCCTCTTTCCTCTCTCCTTCCATATTAAGAGTTATTTACATGTTCTTATTATGCTGTACTGCTGTGCATCCTCTTGCCTCATGCATATGCCCTTGATGTTATGTTGTCTCTTTTTTGTATGTTTATTGTCCGTTTCATGTAATCATGTTGTTTTAGCTTGAGCAAGGAAATTGTAATATTAAACACTCGCCTATTTCTAACACCCACCAATTGCTATTTTGTTGAACTACTAGCTTAAAATTGTGTTTCTAGTTTTTCATGCAAGATATGTTTGCATTCTTTCTTCCGAGAGAAGTGAAGCATTTTGACCGAAGGATTGTCCTAGTTCTTGTTGTTCTTAAATGGATTGTAGAATGCGGAGATTTATGGTTTCTAATATGTTACTTAACTCTTCATTTCATTTGAGTATCTACATTGGAGACCTTCAGATGAATTGGATTTAGGTTTTCGATGCTTCATTTTTGGGAAAATACAATGGACCCTTGACCATTTTGGTGTTTCCAGTCATGCAACTAACGGATTATTGTTTCATTTCCAGTCTTGTAACTAATTATTGTAACTAATGGATTTAGGTTTTCGATGCTTCATTTCATTTAAGACTGGGAACGCCTTGACAATGGACACTTGACCATTTTGGTGTTTCCAGTCTTGTAACTAATGGATTATTGTCTCATTTCCTTGTAATATCTATACTAATTTTGTTTATTTCCGTTGTGCTATGCATAAAACACTTTATTGGTTGTCTGTGGTGGTGTTATATATATACGTGTATTTTTACATATTTTCGCTGAAAATTTGTGAATTTGCACTTTCTTGCATAGACATTGATTGATTCTACAAGGTGTCTATCTCACGTGTTCAATTGCGTGATTCCCTGCGTAGATAAGTATCCATTTATAAATTTGTACACCACCTACATAAGCAGCATTAGTTGTACTAGAATGCTTCTAATTTCTTTTGGAATTTTCTCCTTGTGCTGGCGAGAAGGCTCTTGATTTTTACTCAATTTTTTTGAAGTACAAGCAATTTTAGTGGACTACGTTATAATCAAAAGGCCAAGGAACTCTGAATTTGTCACTTCATTTTTCTCCTCTAATCTAAGTAAAATGCAAGTCCATTTATATCTGCATATTAAGTTAATTAGCGCTCTAGTTTCACTGTTTCAGTGATGAAGAAAATTTTCACCTTGCCTGAACTATTGAAGTATGCTTTATTTCTATAATGCAGTCTGATTACTCTTGCCCTAATCTACAAAATAACAAAAAAATGATGTAGTTTGACTCAATTATTGTCTTGATGCCATATTGTGATGTGTTTTATCTTCTACTTATTGGTTGTTTCTGAATGTTATGTTGATGACTTGATGATGCAGGTATTTTCTGCATTTGGATTTGTGCATAAGATTACAACTTTTGAAAAGACAGCTGGGTTTCAGGCAAAGCTTTGCTTCTCCCTTTAGTCACCCTCCTCATTTTATTTCTTCATTTACATGCTTCCCTTGCCGTCAATTTTCTTTCTCAGCTGTTGGTGGTGCTGGATTGGGTGATTCGCTTGTTGCTTTATTTCTTTTTGAAATGAAAGCTCATGTGTTGTTTGTTTCTTCTTTGTAGGCATTGATTCAATTTTCTGACACTGAAACTGCATCTTCTGCAAAGGATGCTCTTGATGGAAGAAGCATCCCAAGGTGATTTTGGATTTTTTGTGTGACTTTTGGCTTTGTCCAATTTTAGGGGATTTAACAGTATAAATGTGAATACTTTATGCGCTGGACTCGATTGAAGTTGTGAGGATCCTTCTTGCATCCTATCTTCCTGTGTTTACATATAATCCCCCCCCCACACTCACACACACACACAAAACAACGACAACAAAAAAAACACTTTCTAATAAAGAACTAAAACAAGATTCAGTGAAAGTGACATTGCAAAGGCATGTGACAATGTAACGCGTCAAGACATGTCAGATTGTTAGCAAAATGGTTTACAGAGATGTGATGCACGATTGGTCATCAACAACTCTGTCGTCAGCTGTAAAAAACTGTATTTTTGGGGTGCATTTGGCTGATTTTAGCTGCTGTTGACACAGGTATTTACTTCCAGAGCATGTCGGGCCCTGCACCCTCAGGATAACTTATTCTGCACATACCGATTTGAGTGTCAAATTTCAGTCTCACCGCAGCAGGTAAATTCATCAAGGGGTTATTATGTGATCTTCTAACAACTTGTATGCCATATCGAGGATCTCGTGCTATGTTCTTCTATTGATTATCCGATTCCATTTTTTAGGGACTACACTAACCCGTACCTTCCGGTTGCCCCATCTGCTATTGATGCAACTGGTCAGGTAAGGCATATAGTTTAGAATCCTTATTCAGAGCGTGATGAATGTTATATCTCTGTTGGGATTTTTTGCTTCTTCTATACATTTATGTTTGGTATGCATCCAATAATGTTTCTCCTCTTTTCCCTCTGTCATCTAATTTCTTTTCCATCCATCCCAATATAAACATCCCCGTTACCATTAAGTACATCTTGAAACATTTCTTCTAACCACTTGAGATTAGTGTCGTTAACTTTATATCCTTGTATGCCTTTTCAAATAGAACAATAAATTACATGTTGAGAATTAGAAACTAATAATGAGTTGTGTGTGCGTGCACACATGCTATATAGTATCAAAGGTTTTTGCCTCATTGTCTTCTTGTTAAGTATTTCTGGGTTGGTGGTTGGCATTTTCACACTTTATCTAGCATTTGAGTTGAGCTTTGTTTATTTTGCATTTTCTCTTTCCTATATGGTGTTTGATTGGTATGTTTGGTATAACCTTTGCAGTTAACTGTGGGCGTGGATGGGAAAAAATTGGAACCTGAGAGTAATGTGCTGCTGGCATCAATTGAAAATATGCAATATGCAGTCACTTTAGATGTCCTACACACGGTACCATCTGTAATTCCTGTTATTTACCATTTTGGTCCCTGCAGCTTATGTTATTAGTTTATTGATTTCCTCCTTTAGGTCTTTTCTGCCTTTGGAGTTGTGCAAAAGATTGCGATGTTTGATAAAAATGGAGGTTTGCAGGCTTTGATTCAGTACCCTGGTGAGTGTCAAAAAGAACTTTGATTCCATTTATTATATTTTTTTAGTATCGAAAGAAATGTTTATAAAGTAGTCTCTACTTTTCTGGAGGTCATGAATGAAATAAATCATGATGTATTTGCTGAGGCCTTCACCTAAAAGGGTATGCCTGTGCCTCAATAGTTTATGGTGGAGGAATTCTTCTGGAATGCTGCTTAATTGATTAATGTATGCTGCAAACAGGGGACTACATTATGGATTCTAGATCAGCCATAAAATGTGCATGTGTGGTAAGGGGTTGAAATTCCTTCCTTTCTTCCTTCTTTCTCTCTCTCTCTCCTCCTCCACTACCTTTTGCTCCCACTCTTCTACTCCCTCTTTACCTTTACATCTTTGCTTCGTTTCTAACATGAGCCGTATTATTTTTATATCAACTCATGGGTTCTTGGTGCCATCTCTTTGCCTGAGGCTTCCTTATGCTGTAGCAGAGTACATGTTTCTCAAAAACATTTTTTGGTAGGAAGTACTCTTTTTCTCTTGATATTTCTCCTCTGGCCTTCGCATTTATGGCGCTATTATTCTTATGAATCTTTGAAAGCTTTTTACAGCTCTATCCTCCTGTGACATTTTGCTGTATGAGGTTTTTTCATGTATATGTGGTGTTGTTGCCAAATAAGCTTTTGTCGATTATATTTGGAGAACAAAATAATAGTGACATCTGTAAACTGGGTTATCTGAATGATATTATTGCTATTATGTTATGGATTAGCATTTATAAACCTTGTGGTCTTAATCGTCTAGACTATAGAGAGTAAGTGACTTAGTGGCCCTCCTATCATTAATCATGAAATTTCTTATTTTTTAGGTCATATTTCTACTTTTAAAGTAAACCTGAATAAGGACTTTTTGTTAATTAAGACCTTTTTTTATGTCAGAATTTGTGAATTAAGACCTTCGGTGCCACTTTTTGTGAATTAAGACCTTATCTTGCTGAAGCTTTTAAAAGTAAGACCATAACCATATTTTCAGGCAAAAAAGTCAAACCGACGATGGTAAACCGAGAGCGTGAGATTCACCCGCTTCACTAATTACCACTCTCTGCTCTCTCACTCTCACCTCTAACTGAATTACTTCATTTACGTGCCGTTAGTTTAGATAAGGTTATAATTCACAAAAAGTGACACAAAAGATCTTTATTCACAAATTCTGACATAAAAAAGGTCTTAATTGACAAAAAGTCCCCATAATAACTTAGAAGGAGGAGCCATGACTTTTGCTTCAGCAGCTTGTCTACCTTTTCTTTTCTCCAAAGCAAAGCAGTCCTTTTCAAGTGGACGCCTTGTTCCGGTGCTGCATGCCAATTTTATCCAAACTTTCAGTTCCTATGATATTTTTTTTTTTTTGCTTTCCACGTGCAGATGTTCAGACAGCTGTTGTTGCAAAAGAGACACTTGAAGGGCATTGCATATACGATGGAGGGTTTTGCAAACTTCATCTGTCATATTCACGCCACACTGATTTAAGCATCAAGGTAATTTAGCAACAACTTTCTCCTTTGAGCATTTTCTGTCCCTTTATTGTAGATTGTGACAGTAGCAAACATCAATATGTAATTTGTTTGTTGGAAAATTCTCTTTAGTAGCCCCCAACTTATTATTTTATTTTGTGGTAGCACCTCTGAATTCTTTTTTATCTTTGTTAGCCCCAAACTTTTAATTTTTTTCCTCGTTAGCGCTTTTAGTTTAGAGACATATTTAGCATGTAAAATGCGATATTATTAGTCCTTTTTTTGACAATTTTACCCTCAAATAGAGCCTACAAGTTCTAAACAGAGTAAAGTTTTGGGGTCAAATTCCTACATCATTTTGTGTGTCGGAAAACTTTTCGGTTTGGCCTAGAGAAGCTATTATTTCTAGGATTTATAATGGTAAATTATTGATCTAAATCCTTATAGTCCCTTCTCATTTCGTGATTAATCACTAAGAAATGAGTTGTATATAGGAAACTGTCTTAAAAACCTTTGCCATCTTTGTTCCTAGTTTTTGAACTTTGAAATACTTTCAGAAGTCAATTAAGGGCCAAAAGGTTAGTTTGTCCATCAAGAAGGCTTGAGAGAGACTATCAGGTCTGCTTTGTATTACCTGTACTTTAATGTGTTTAAAGTCTTTGAACAGTTGATGATACACGAAATATTAGGAGATCGGATGCGGTTGGCTTATGATTTGTTAGTTTAACTGGAAAGTAGGTGTGATGGGACTCCCTTTGTTTTGTTATCTGAATGGAGAAGTAGACATGAGCAGAGGCAGTGGATCCTAACCATGCTGTAAGAGGAAGTATTTAAGCTCAGTTTGTTTTGATGGAAAACACTTTTTCTAGAAAATATGTTTCTTAGAAAGTAACTTTCAATGGAAAACAAAATTGAAAAAGAAATTGTCCAGTGTTTGTTTTGGAGGAAGAAAACTCATGGAGAAAAAGAGAATTTATAGGAAAAGGGGGACAAAGATGTAAGGAGAGGATTAGAAAAGTGAGGAATAGGAAAGGAAATACAAAAACTTATATAACGTCTTATATGGTAAGACCACTCAAAATTAAATATTAATTTAATCAATAAAACCAATAGTTATAGAAAAAATAAAAGTAGTTGATGGTCTTACCAAAGACTTGTTAGGAAGGAAAATGTGGCATACCTTGTTTACAAAAGGAGAATGGGTTTTACTTTTTAAAGATAAGTTTTCTAACTTTGAGAAAATTGATTTCCACCCCTTGCCAAAATAAATAAAGGAAAATGGGGAAATGATAAAAAATTAATTTCTAGGAACTTTTTAGTCGGGTTGCCTAGCGTAACGTTACTAATTACGTTACGTATCAATGACCGCCATGAACTTGGAGTTCGATTTCGTGGTTTTCTAGTTTTATTTGAAAATGGCCAATCTAAAAATAGGAACAAGAATTAAAATTTTGTTTGTCAATGAAAAATTCACAAATTTAAGATGAAGAATAAAAAATAGGTTTTTGTTTCTCAAGTGTGGAACACAAGAATGAGTAAAGTGAAGAGAGATGAATGAAGCAAGTGATGGTAATTGTTTAAGAATTGATGCAACAAATAGTTATAATAGGGTTGGGGTATATGGTTAAAATTTAAGTATAGTCGGGTTGTTATTAGAGAAGAAGTAACTGCGGTATAACTTTTTAGCTGGGTTGTTTAGCATAGCGTAACTGGTTACGTTACGTATCAATGACGTGGATCAGATTGTTTCGTGAGGATTGTTATGGTTGATTTTAGACCTGTGTCGAATTTTGTGAGCTGGATTATTTTATGGTTGTTATTTAGATTTTGATACTCTATTTTATTCGAAAACTAAAAAAATAAAGTTTTAATTGTTTTCTATTACTGAAAATTGTAAGAACTTTGCTTCGTTATGTGAAATTGAGTATGTGATTGAAAGTTTGATTTGATTCTCTGGTTTGTTCGATTTTATTAAACCAAATTCTACCAATATGTACTTTTAATTAGATTCTAAAATTTACAAGATTATATGCAAGTTGTACAAGATTAATAAATGTTCACTCCTCTCTTTCTCTCTCCTCCAATTATTTCCTCTCTTTCTCTCTCCCCTCCTTTTTTAGAAGCCATTAACAATTGAACGCTATTTTTTTTTGTTTTTTTTGTTTTTTTGTTTTTTAGTACCTTATATTTCTCAATTTTTGAATTTTAGTACCTTATGTTTCCCAAAACACAAAAGTTGGTAGCGGTTAACATTTTCGTTAACAATTCCGTCTAGTGGGCCCCACAAATGGCTATATTCTCAATTTGTTCTCCTTCCAGTCATCTCTCTCATCAACATTCCTCTCTCTATGTAATAACTCCATTAAAACACAATAAAATCCTAAGTTTTTAGTTAGGGTTTTAATTAAGTTTGGGTTTTTACAATTAAATTGTGTTTTTTCAATTACTTTGTTTAATTTAGGGTTTTAGTGGTTAAAATTCAAATTTATTCCCTAAAGCTCTGAAATTCAACCTTCACTCTTGTCCTAATTTATTCAAAATTGATATTTTTTTTGTTTGGCATATATTGTGGGATTCCTCTTGCCAAGCTTTGCAACAACCACTACTCAATAAATGTTATTTCATGTCATGCGTTTACCATAAGAACAATGCCGTGCGAGCAATTTAGCCTTTTTTTTTGAGCAATTTTACCTTTTTTGATGGCTTCAAAACGAATGATGTAAAAGCGCAAAAGTAACTATGGAAGAAAAAAGAGGAATTGGGGGAAAGAAACACATGTTTAAGACAATTTCGGGCAAATTTTTAGGGTTTATTTGGGTTTTAAAAGTTCAATTATAATGAGTAAATTGACGATTGAAAAGAGAGAGTGATAAAACATGGGAGTTTGGTTGGAAGAAGAGGGGTAATTAAATTAGTTAGTTAATGTGAGACCCACTAGACGGAATTAATGACGGAAATGTTAACTGGTATCAGTTTTTGTGTTTTGCGGAAACATAAGGTACTAAAGTTCAAATAGTGAGAAATATAAGGTATCAAAAAACAAAAAAGCTTAAAACAAACAAGCAAAAGTGACATTGTATCTTCAACTATCTTTCACCAATTTTCGCAAACATATATTCAGATTTTTCCCTTCCACTAGAAGTTTAAAAATCAAGTAGCAGTGTATAACAACAAATTAAAGTAGAAAAAAAATAATACATCTATGACATTCAAATTCACGGATAAGAACAAATAATTAAAACTTTAATTTTTTATTTTTTGTTTGTCACAAAAAAAATAACACATTTAGGATGAAGAACAAAAAAAAAGTTTGTGTTTTTCAAGTGTTGAACACAAGAATGAGTAAAGTGAAGAGAGATGAATGAAGTGATTGTAATTGTTTATGAATTGATGCAGCAAATAGTTTTATAGGGGTGGGGGTATATGGTGGCAATTTAAATATAGTCGGGTTGTTATTTGAGAAAAACAATATGAGCTTTTAATTAGATCTTTCAATCTACAATATTATATGCAAGTGGTACATAATTTAATAAATGTTCACTCCTCTCTTTCTCTCTCCTCCATTTATTTCCTCTCTCTCTCTCTATCCCTTCCTTATTCATATGCCATTTACAATTGAACACTAAATTGCTAATAAACAAACAAGCAAAAATTTTATTGTATCATCAAATATCTTTCACCAATTTTCCAATACACATTTTTGGATTTTTACTTTTTACTAGAAATTTAAAAATTAATTAGCAATGAAATATAACAAATTAAAGCAAGAAAAAAACACAATACATCTCTGACATTCAAATTCACAAATAAGAAGAACAAAGAATTCAAACTTTTTAATTTTTTTTTGTTTGTCATGTAAAAAATTACAAATTTAAGATGAAGATCAAAAGTAAAAAAGTTTGTGTTTCAAACACAAGAATGAGTAAACTGAAGAGAGATGAATGAAAGAAGTGATTGTAATTGTTTAAGAATTGAGGCAACAAATAGTTTTATAGGGGTGGGGGTATATGGTTAAAATTTAATTATGGTCAGGTCGTTATATAAAGAAGTAACTGGTGCTTAACTTTTTAGCTAGGTTAGCTAGATTGCGTAGTGTAACGTTATTGGTTACGCTATGTATCAATGACCGCCATGAACTTGGAGTTTGATTTTGTGGTTTTCTAGTTTATTTGAAAATGACGAATCTAAAAACAAGAACAAAGAGTTAAATTTTTTTAGTTTTTGTTTTTTATTCAAAAACTAGGAGTCACAGTGATGCGGATGTTGAGATGGATGTGCGGGAACACTTTAAGGGATAGAATCAAGAATGAAGTCATTCATCAAAAAGTTGGTGTCGCAGATATTGCAAGCAAATTAAGGGAAAATCGCTTGCGTTAGTTTGGGCATGTGAGATGGAGACCTGAGGGAGACCCGGTGCGACAAGTGAAAGGGTAGGATCATGGAGGTTTCAAACGAGGTAAAGGGAGACCGAAAATGATTTGGTGGGAAGGGGTTAGAAAGGATGTAAAGCTTTTGGATTTATAAGAGATTGAGGTCCTTGATCGCAGGGGATGGTAGAGGAAAATTTATGTGGATGACCACATGGAATGATTTTTTTTGGTTCATGTAGCTGACCCCAATTTTTGGGATTAAGGCTCTGTTTGTTTGATTGATTGTTTGTCGGTGGAAAAATTACAAATTTGAGATGAGGAACTAAAAAGAAAATCTGTGTTTTTCAAGTGTTGAACAGAAGAATGAGTAAAGTGAAGAGGGAATCAAGTGATTGTAATTGCTTAAGAATTGATGCAACAAATAGTTTTATAGTGGTGGAGGTATATGGTGAAAATTTAGCTATAGTCGGGTTGTTATTAGAGAAGAAGAAACTGCAATATATCTTTTTAGCTAGGTTGCATAGCTTAACGCTACTGGTTATGTTACGTATCAATGACGTTGATCGGATTGTTTCGTGAGGATTGTTATGGTTGATTTTATACCTGAGCCGAATTTTGTGAGCCGAATTTTGTGAGCCGAATTGTTTTATTTTGATATTCTATTTTACTCGAAAACTAAAAAAATAAACTTTTAATTGTTTTCTATCATTGAAAATTGAGAGAACTTTGCTTCTTTATGTGAAATTGATTAAGTGATTAAAAATTTGATTTGATTCTTTGGTTTGTTCCATTTTATTAAACACAATTCTGCCAATATGAACTTTTAATTAGATTTTAAAATTTACTAGATTATATGCAATTTGTACAAGATTAATAAATGTTCACTCCTTGCTCTCTCTCTCCTCCATTATTTCCTCTCCTTCTCTCTCTCCTCTCCTTTTTCAAATGCCATTAACAATTGAACACCAAATTGTCAATAAAACTAACAAGTAAAAATTTGATTGTATCTTCAACTATCTTTCACCGATTTTCCAAAACATAAATTTAGTTTTTTCCCTTTCACTAGAAGTTTGTGTTTTTCAAGTGTTAAACACAAGAATGAGTAAAGTGAAAAGAGACGAATGAACGAAGTGATTTTAATTGTTTAATAATTGATAAAATAAATAGTTTTATAGGGGTGAGTGTATGTGGTTAAAATTTAATTATGGCCGGGTTGTTATGTAGAGAAATACTATATGGACTTTTAATTAGATTTTTCAATCTACAAAATTATATGCAAGCTTTACAAAATTAATAAATTTTCACTCCTTTCTTTCTCTCTCCTCCTTTTATGTCTCTTCTTTCTCTCTCTCCTCTGCTTTCTCATATGCCATTCACAATTGAACACTAAATTGCCAATAAAACAAGCAAGCAGAAGTTTTATTGTATCTTCAAATATCTTTCACCAATTTTGCAGTACACATTTTTGGATTTTTCCCATTCACTAGAAGTCTAAAATTAATTAGCGATGAAAAACAACAAATCAAAGAACAACAAAACATAATATGTCTATGACATTCAAATTTATGAATAAGAATAACAAAGAATCAAAACTCTTTAATTTTTTTTTGTTGTCATATTAAAAATTTAAGATGAAGATCAAAAATAAAAAAGTTTGTGTTTTTGAAGTGTCAAACGCATGAATAAGTGAAGAGTGATGAATGAAGTGATTGTAATTGTTCAAGAATTGAAGCAATAATTAGTTTTATGGGTGTGGGGGTATATGGTCAAAATTCAACTGTGGTCGGATTGTTATTTAGAGAAGAAGTAACTGCGGTGTAACTTTTTAGCTAGGTTGCGTAGCGTAACGTTACTGGTTACATTACATATCAATGACCTCCATGAACTTGGAGTATGAATTTGTGGTTTTCTTAGTTTATTTGAAAATGACTAATCTAAAAACAAGAACTAGAATTAAAACTTTTTTAATTTTTGGTTGTTTGTCAATGAAAAAATTACAAATTTTAGATGAAGAGTAAAAACAAGGTTTGTGTTTTTCAAGTGTTGCACACAAGAATGAGTAAAGTGAAGAGAGATGAATGAAGCAAGTGATTGTAATTGTTTAAGGATGAATGCAACATATAGTTTTTTCGGGGTCGGGGTATATGGTGAAAATTTAACTATAATCGGGTTGTTATTCGAGAAGTAGTAGTTGGTTAACTTTTTAGCCGGGTTGCGTGGCGTAACGTTATTGGTTATGTTACGTATCAATGAGGTGGATCGGATTGTTTCGTGAGGATCGTTATGGTTTATATTAGAACTGAGCCGAATTTTGTGAGCCGGATTGTTTTATGGTTGTCATTTAGATTTTGGTATTCTATTTTATTCCAAAACTAAAAAAATAAACTTTTAATTGTTTTCTATTACTGAAACTTGAGAGTACTTTGCTTCTTTATGTGTAATTGAGTAAGTGATTGAAAATATGATTTGATTCTTTGTTTAATTTTTTTTTTTATTTTATTAAACAAAATTCTACCAATATAAACTTTTAATTAGATTTTAAAATTTACAAGATTATATGCAAGTTGTACAAGATTAATAAATGTTCACTCCACTGTTTCTCTCTCCTCCATCTATTTCCTCTCATTCTCTCTCTTCCCTCGTTTTTTCAGATGGCATTAACAATTGAACACTAAATTGCCAATAAGCAAAAATTACATTGTATCTTCAACTATCTTTCACAAATTTTCCAAAACACAATCGGATTTTCCCCTCCACTAGAAGTTTTTAGCGATGAAAACCAACAAATTGAAGTAGCAAAAAACATAATACATCTATGACATTTTAATTCACGGATAAGAACAGCAAGGAATGAAAACTTTTAATTTTTAAATTTTTTGTATATTAGCAAAATAAAACTACAAATTAAGGATGAAGAACAAAAAACAGTTGGTGTTTTTTAAGCGTTAAACACAAGAATGAGTGAAGTGAAAAGAGAGGAATGAATGAAGTGATTTAAGTTGTTTAAGAGTTGATAAAACAAATAGATTTGTAGGGGTGAGTATATATGGTTAAAATTTGACTATGGCTTGGCTATAATTTAGAGAAAATCAATATGAACTTTTAATTGGATTTTTATATTTACAATATTACATGCAAGTTGTAATAGATTAATTTTCGTTCCTCTCTCTCTCCTCCATTTGTTTCCTCTCTTTCTCTTTCTCTCTTCCTTTTTCAGATGCCATTAACAATTGAACACTGAATTGCTAATAAAACAAACAAGCAAAAATGAAATTGTATCTTCAACTATCTTTCACCAATTTCCCAATACATATATTCCGTTTTTTCCCTTTCACTAGAAGTTAAAAAATTAATTAGCAATTAAAAAGAACCAATTGATGCAAGCAAAAAAATAATACATCTATGACATTCAGATTCATGAATAAGAGCAAAGAATTAAAACTATTTACTTTTTTGTTTTTGTTTGTCAGATAAAAAATTACAAATTTTAGATAAAGAACAAAAAATTTTGTGTTTTTCAAGAGTTGAACACGAGAATGAGTAAGGTGACGAGAGATCAACGAAGGAAGTGATTGTAATTTTTTATGAATTGATGCAAATATTTTTATAGTGTTGGGGGTATATGGTTAAAATTGAACTATGGTGTGGTTGTTATTTAGAGAAGAAGTAATTGTGGTCTAACTTTTTAGTTGTGTTGCATAGCGTAACGTTAGTGGTTACGTTACATATCAATGACCGCCATGAACTTAAAGTTTGATTTGTGGTTTTCTAGTTTATTCGGAATGACCAATCTAAAAACAAGAATCAAGAATAAAAACTTTTCAATTTTTTTGTTTGTTAGAGAAAAAAGTACAAATTTAAGATGAAGAACAAAAAAAAAGTTTGTGTTTTTCAAGTGTTGAACACAAGAATGAGTAAAGTGAACAGAGGTGATGAAAGGAAGTGATTGTGATTGTTTAAGAATTGATGCCACAAATATATTAGAGGAGTGAGTGTATATGGTTAAAATTTAACTATGGTCGGGATGTTATTTAGAGAAAGTAATTGCTGTTTAATTTTTTGTTGGGGTTAATTATCGTGAATAGTTATGTTATGTATCAATGAGGTGGATCGGATTGCTTCATGAGGATCATTATGGTTGATTTTAGACGCGAGCCGAATTTTGTGAGTCAAGTTGTTTTATGGCTGTTATTTAGGTTTTGATATTCTATTTTGTTCGAAAACTAAATAAATGAGCTTTTAATTGTTTTCTATAATTGAAAATTGAGAGAACTTTGCTTGTTATTATAAAATTGAGTAAGTGATTGAAAATTTGATTTGATACTTTGATTTGTTCAATTTTATCTAACAAAATTCTACTTTGAGCAAGTTGTGCAAAATTAATCAATGTTTACTACTCTCTTTCTCTCTCCTCCATTTATTTCCACTCTTTCTTATTCTCCCCTCCTTTTTCAGATGCCATTAACTATTGTACATTAAATTGTCTCTAAAACAAACAAGCAGAAATTAAATTATATCTTCATCTATCTTTCACCAATTATCCAATAAACATTTTCGGATTTTTCCCTTTCACTAGAATTTAAAAAATTAATTAGCAATGAAAACAACTAATTAAAGCAGGGAAAAACATAACACATCTTTGACATTCAAATTCACGAATAAGAACAAAAAATTAGAACTTTTTAAGTTTTTTAATTTTTGTCAAATAAAAAATTTCAAATTTAAGATGAAGAACAAAAATAAAAAAGCTTGTGTTTTTCAAGTGTTGAACACAAGAATGAGTAAAGTGAAGAGAGATGAATGAAGAAAGTGATCGTAATTGTTTAAGAATTGAAGCAACAAATAGTTTTATGGGGTTGGGGTATATGGTTGAAATTTAACTAAGGTTGGGTTGTTAATTAGAGAAAAAGTGAATGTGGTTGAACTTTTGAGCTGGTTGTGTAGCGTAACGTTACTGGTTACATTTAGTGGCGGAGCCAGGATCACTAATATGGTGGGTCACTATCAATTATTGATCGATATAAATTTTTTCCTGAGTATAGTCGATTTTAATTTAAAAATTATACCAAGTATAACAAACAAATAGTACTTTAAAAACTGTAATCATTCAATTAGATGATTTAAATTTGACATTTTTTTAAAAGTATACAAATCAAATGAAACAAATAGCAACAACATATCATCAATTATTCAGTTCCAATGAATTAAATTTGAAACTATGAAAAAACAAGAAACAATCCAACAACTAAAACTGATTCAGAACAGACTCAGTTTCTTACTAATATTCAATCAATATCAATTCTCATATTCTTATATTCTAAAGACTAAAGCAACTGATATTTATTGAAGAATTTCAAAACTAATTAATATTCTTATACTCTTAATTCTCTAATATTATGAATTTCTAATAATCTGATATTCCTAATTTTTGAATTTCTAAATTTATTAGAAATAAACAAAGCTAAACTCATGAACAAATCAAGCAAACAATTAATTTAACTAATCTGAAAAAATAAAAACAACTAATCAATAAATGATACTAATCTGAAAAAATCAAGTACACCACAAATGAATTCATCATGAAAATCTGTAAATAAATTATCTAAATAAACAAGAAGTCAACAACACAATTAAACAAAACTGAAATTAGCTAAATTAATCTAAATATCTAATTCAACTACAAAAGTAAAACTAATTTAGTTAAAATCAAACATTTAAACATAAATCTAAAATCAAACTTTTTTTTTAAAATCTAAATGTAAAACTCTAAAATGGAAAAAAATTGAAACAAAAATTGAATGAAGAATTGATTACTTGAATTGAAACAAAAATAGAATTGAGGATTGACCAACAACTCGACAAATCCGGCCTCCGGGTCCGGCGAGCAGCTCAGCAGCACACCAGTCGCTGTTGCTTGTCGGTCAGTCACTTAGCCGTTAGTCATCAGTCCTCAGTCGCTGTCCTCAGCGTTTTGCCAAGGTGAGAAAGAAGAGAAGAAGAAGATACCTCAGTCGTTGTCGTCACCATAGGTCCACGACACCACCGTGCGAAAGCCGAGAAAGGTGTTGTCACTTGTCACCGACTCACCGTGTGGTTCGCAGGTCCGACGGTTCGTGTCAGGGATTTAGAGAAGACAAAGATGAGAGAGAGAGGAAAGGGGAGAGTTTTTAGGGTTTGTTTGTTTGTTTGTGTTTGTTTGTGACTTGTGAGAGATGAGAGAGGTTGAGAGAAACACGCGTGAAGCGTTTGAATTTTTTTTTTAAATTAACTTCTTTTTTTTTGGGAGAGGTGGTGCACGTGCCCCAGTGGGACCACATGTGGCTCCGCTACTGGTTACATTACGTATTAATGATCGCCATGAACTTGGAGTTTGATTTTGTGGTTTTCTAGTTTTATTTGATAAAGACCCATCTAAAAACAATCAGTAAGAGTTAAAACTTTTTAATTTCTTTTTGTTTGTCAATGTAAAACGTACAAATTTAAGATGGCAAAGAAAAAAAATTAAGGTTTGTGCTTTTCAAGAGTTGAACACAAGAATGGGTTAAGTGAAGAGAGATGAATCAGGAAGTGATTGTAATTATTTATGAATTGGTGAAATAAATAGATTTATATGGATGGGTGTATATGGTTAAAATTTAACTAAGGTCGGGCTTTTATTTGGAGAAGTAACTGCGGTTTAACTTTTAAGTAGGGTAGCCTAACGTTATCGGTTACATTATCTATCAATGACGTAGATCGGGTTGTTTTGTCAGGATTGTTATGGTTAACTTTAGACACACGCTAAATTTTGTGAGCCGGATTGTTATATGGTTTTGATATTTTATTTTATTTGAAAACTTAAAAAAAAACTTTTAATTTTTTTCTATACTTGAAAATTAAGAGAACTTTCGTTCTTTTTGTGAAATTGAGTAAGTTAATTATAATGCGATTTGATTCTTTTGATTTTATTAAACGAAATCTATCAATATGAACTTTTAATTAGATTTTTCAATTTACAATATTAAGTGCACATTGTGTAAGATTAATAAATGTTCACTCCTCTCTTTCTCTCTCCATTTATTTTCTCTCTTTCTTTCTCTCTCCCCTCCTTTTTCATATACCAATAACAATTGAACACTAAATTGCCAATAAAACAAACAAGCAAAAATTACATTGTATCTTCAACTATCTTTCACCAATTTTCCAGTACACATTTTCGGGTTTTCCTCTTTCACTAGAACTTTAAAAATTAATCAGCAATGAAAAACAACAAATTAAAGCAAGCAAAAAATAATACGTCTATGACATTCAAATTCACGAATAAGAAGAACAAAGAATTAAAATTAAATTTTTTTTGTTTGTAAGATAAAAAATTACAAATTTAAGACGACGAACAAAACCGATTTTTTTTTGTGTTTTTCAAGTGTTGAACACAAGAATGAGTAAAGTGAAGAGAGATGAATGAAGTGATTGTAATTGTTTATGAATTGATGCAACACATAACTTTATAGGGGTGGAGGTATATGGCTAAAATTTAACTATAGTCTGGTTGTTATTTAGAGAAGAAGTAATTTAGAGAAGAACTGCGGTTTAACTTTTTAGCTGGGCTGCGTAACTTTAATGGTTACGTTACGTGTCAATGACGTGAATCGGATTGTTTTGTGAGGATATTGATTGTTGATTCTAGACCCTGGTCGAGTTTTGTGAGTCGTATTGTTACATGGTTGTTATTTAGATTGTGATATTCGATTTCATTCCAACAAGAAAAAAACTTTTAATGGTATTCAATAATTGAAATTTGAGAGAACTTTGCTTCTTTTTGTGAAATTGAGTAAGTGATTGAAAATGTGATTTGTTTCTTTGATTTGTTCTACTTTATTTAACAAAATTCTACAAATATGAACTTTTAATTAAAATTTTCAATTTTCAATATTATATTATTATATGCAAGTTGTACATGATTAATAAATGTTCACTACTCTCTTTCTCTCTCCTCCATTTATTTCCTCTCTCCCCTCCTTATTCAGATGCCATTAACAATCAAACAATAAGTTGCCAATAAAACAAACAAGCAAAAATTACATTGTATCTTCAACTATCTTTAGAGAAAAACAAGTAAAAATTTGTGCAATCAAAAGTTTGTCAAAGAAACAAGTACAAATTTTAGATGGTAAACAAAAAAAATTAAGGTTTGTGTTTTTTAGGAGTTGAACACAAGAATGAGTAAAGTGAAGAGAGATGAATGAAGGAAGTGGTTGTTATTATTTATGGAATGATGCAACAAATAGATTTATAGGGGTTGTGGTGTATGGTTAAAATTTAACTATGGTCGGGTTAATAATATGTTGAGGAGTAACTCAGTTTAACTTTTTAGTTTGGTAGCGTAACGTTACCCGTTACATTATGTATCAATGACATAGATCGGATTGGTTTGTGAGGATCGTTAAGGTTGATTTTAGACACGAGCTGAATTTTCTGATCGGATTGTTTTATGGTTTTGCTATTCTATTTTATTTGAAAACTAAGAAAATAAACTTTTAGTTGTTTAATTGGAAATGAGGGATGCCAAGTTTATCAGTTGATATGTTTATTAAACTTATCAAGGGGCATATTAGTAAATATGGAGAAATTGAAAGAGTGTTTGTTGTAAATGTATTTAATGGGCCAACCGTGTGAAACTAGAGAAATGACCTTTGATATAATTCTCCTAAGGATTTCAAATGATACTCTAGGATTTCCTCATTGAAAATTAAGAAAACTTTGCTTGTTTTTGTTAAATTGAGTAAGTTATTGTAAATTTGATTTGATTCTTTGGTTTGTTCGATTTAATTAAACGAAATTCTACCAATATAAACTTTTAATTTGATTTTTCAATTTACAATATTAAGTACAGATTGTGCAAGATTAATAAATGTTCACTCCTCTCTTTCTCCCTCCATTTTTTTCCTCTCTTTCTTTCTCTCTTCCCTCCTTTTTCATATACCATGGACAATTGAACACTAAATTGCCAATAAAACAAACAAGCAAAAATTACATTGTATCTTCAACTATCTTTCACCAATTTTCCAATACACATTTTCGGGTTTTCCTCTTTCACTAGAACTTTAAAAATTTATCAGCAATTAAAAACTACAAATTAAAGCAAGCAAAAAATAATACGTCTATGACATTCAAATTCACGAATAAGAAGAACAAAGAATTAAAATTAAATTTTTTTTTTGTTTGTCAGATAAAAAATTACAAATTTAAGACGACGAACAATACTGAAATTTTTTGTGTTTTTCAAGTGTTGAACACAAGAATGAGTAAAGTGAAGAGAGATGAATGAAGGAAGTGATTGTAATTGTTTATGAATTGATGCAACACATAACTTTATAGGGGTGGAGGTATATGACTAAAATTTAACTATAGTCTGGTTGTTATTTAGAGAAGAAGTAACTGCGGTTTAACTTTTTAGTTGGTTGCCTAGCGTAACGTTACTGGTTGCGTTACGTATCATTGACCGCCATGAACCGGAGTTTGGTTTTTTGGTTTTCTAGTTTACTTAAAATGAACAATCTAAAAGCAAGAACCAAGAACCAAAACTTTTTAATTTTATTTGTTTGTGAGAGAAAAAAGTACATATTAAAGATGAAGAACAAAAAAAAAGTTTGTGTTTTTTTAAGGGTTGAAGAAGAATGAGTAAAGTGAATTGATACTTTACTTATCAATGACGTCGATCGGATTGTTTTGTGAGGATCTTTATGGTTGATTCTAGACCCGAGTCATATTTTGTGAGCCGTATTGTTTTATGGTTGTTATCTAGATTTTGATATTCGATTTTATTCCAAAAAAAAAAAAAAACTTTAAATTGTGTTCTATAATTGAAAATTGAGAGAACTTTGCTTCGTTTTTTGAAATTGAGTAAGTGATTGAAAATTTGATTTGATTCTTTGATATGTTCGATTTTAATTAACGAAATTCTACATATAGTAATTTTTATAAGTTTCAATATTTTATTATTATATGCAAGTTGTACATGATTATGAAATGTTCTCTACTCTCTTTCTCTCTCCTCCATTTATTTCTTCTCTTTTTCTCTCTCCCCTCTTTTTTCCAGATACCATTAACAATCGAACACTAAATTGCCAATAAAACAAACAAGTAAAAATTATGTTGTATCTTCGACTATTTTTCACTAAATACACATTTTCAGATTTTTCCCTTTCACTAGAAGGTTAAAAATTAATCAGCAGTGAAAAACAGCAATTAAAGCTGGGAAAATCATTACACATCTATGACATTCAAATTCACGAATAAAAAGAACAAGGAATTAAAACTTTTTATTATTATTTTTTTTAATATTTGTTAGATAAAAAATTGCAAATTTTAGATGAAGAACAAAAGTTAAAAAGTTTGTATTTTTCAAATGTTGAACACAAGAACGAGTAATGTAAAGAAAGATGTATGAAGGAAGTGATTGTAATTGGTTAAGAATTGAAGCATCAAATAGTTTTATGGGGGTGGGGGTATATGGTTAAAATTTAACTATGGTCGGGTTGTTATTTATAGAACAATCAATGGGGTATAACTTTTTAGCTGGTTTTGTACAGTAACGTTACTAGTTATGTTACGTATCAATGACCGCCATTAACTTGGAGTTTGATTTTGTAGTTTTCTAGTTTTATTTGAAAGTGACCAATCTAAAATCAAGAACAAAGAATTAAAACTTTTTAATTTTTTTTTTATTTTTCAAAGAAAAAAGTACTAATTTAACATGAAAAAAAAAGTTGAACACTAGAATGAGTAAAGTGAAGAGAGATGAATGAAGGAAGTGATTGTAATTTTTTATGAATTGATGCAGCAAATAGTTTATAGGGGTGGGGGTATATGCATACAATTTAACTATGGTCTTGTTGTTATTTAGAGAAAAAGTAACTGGGATTTAGCTTTTGAGTTGGGTTGCGTAGCGTAACGTTACTGGATACGTTACGTATCAATGACCTTCATGAACTTGGAGTTTGATTTTGTGGTTTTCTAGTTTTTTTTTTTTTTAAATGACCAATATAAATACAAGAACCAATAATCAAAACTTTTTAATTGTTTTTTTGTTTGTTAGAGAAAAAAGTACCAATTTAAGATGAAGAAGAAGAAAAAAGTTGTATTTTTGAAGTGTTGAACACAAGAATGAGTAAAGTGAAGAGAGGTGAAGGAAGGAAGTGATTGTAATCGTTTAAGAATTGATGCCACAAATAGTTTTATAGGAGTGAGTGTAATCGGTTAAAATTTAATTATGGTTGAATTGATATTTGGAGAAGTAACTGCAGTTTAACTTTTTAGTTGTGTTGCGTAACGTTACCGTTTACATTATGATCAATGTCGTGGATCGGATTGTTTGTGAGGATCGTTATGATTGATTTTAGTCCCGAGTCGAATTTTGTGAGCCGGATTGATTTATGTGTTTGATATTCTATTCTATTCGAATACTAAAATAATAAACTTTTAATTGTTTTCTGTAATTGAAAATTGAGAGAACTTTGCTTCTCTTTGTGAAAATGAGTAAATTGATTCTTTGTTTTGTTCGATTTTATTAAAAGAAATTCTACCAATATGAACTTTTAATTAGAATTTTCAATTTACAATATTATATGCACATTGTACAAGATAAATAAATGTTCACTCCTCTCTTTCTCTCTCCTCCAATTACTTCCTCTCTTTCTCTCTCTCCCCTCCTTTTTCATGTACCATTAACAATTGAACATTAAATTGCCAATAAAGCAAACAAGCAAAAATTACATTGTATCTTCAACTATCTTTCACCAATTTTCCAATGCATATTTTTTGGGTTTTTCCCGTTCACTAGATGTTTAAAAATTAATTAGCAATGAAAAACTACATATTAAAGCAAGCAAAAACACATACATCTATGACATTCAAATTCACAAATAACAAGAACAAATAATTAAAACCTTTTATTTTACTTTTTGTTTGTCATATAAAAATTTACAGATTTAAGATGAAGAACATAATTTTGTGTTTTTCAAGTGTTGTACACAAGAATGAGTAAAGTGAAGAGAGATGAATAAACGAATTGATTGTAATTGCTTAAAAAATTGATGCAACAAATTGTTTTATTGTGGTGGGGGTATATGATTAAAATTTGACTATGGTCTGATTGTAATTTAGAGAAGAAGTAACTAAGTAACTACAGTTTAACTTTTTAGTTGGGTTGCTAAGCGTAATGTTACTGGTTATATTACGTATCAATGACCGTCATGAACTTCGATTTTGATTTTGTGATTTTCTAGTTTTTTTGAAATGACCAATGTAAAAACAAGAACCAATAATCAAAACTTTTTTTTTTTTTTTTTTGTTTGTCAATGAAAAGATTACAAGTTTAAGATGAAGAACAAAAAAATAGTTTGTGTTTTTCTAAGTGTTGAACACAAGAATTAATAAAGTGAAGAGAGGTGAGGGATGGAAGTGATTGTAATTGTTTAAGAATTGATGCCACAAATAGTTTTATAGGAGTGAGTGTATATGGTTGAAATATAACTATGGTCGGGTAGTTATTTAGAGAAAAAGTAACCACGGTTTAACTTTTTAGCTGGATTGCATAATGTTAACAGGTACGCTACGTATCAATGATGTGGATTAGATTGTTTGTGAGGATCTTTATGGTTGATTTTAGACGTCAGTCGAATTTTGTGAGCCGGATTGTTTTATGGTTGTTATTTAGATTGATATTTGATTTTATTCCAAAATAAATAAATACCTTTAAGTTCTGTTCAATAATAAAAATTGAGAGAACTTTGTTTCTATTTGTGAAATTGAGGAAGTGATTGAAAATGTGAGTTGATTCTTTGATTTGTTTGATTTTATTTACCAAAATTCTACGAATATGAACTTTTAATTAAAATTTTCAATTTACAATATTGTTATTTGCAAGTTGTACAAGATTAATAAATGTTCACTACTCCTTTTCTCTTTCCTCCATTTATTTCCACTCTTTCTCTCTCTCCCCTCCTTTTTCAAATGCCATTAACAAATGAACACTAAATTGCTAATAAAACAAACAACAAAAAATTACATTGTATTTTCAACTATTTTTCACCAATCATCCAATACACATTTTCGGATTTTTCCCTTTTACTTGAAGGTTAAAAATTAATTAGCAATGAAAAACAACAAATATAGGGAAAATGACAACATAACTATGACATTCAATTTCACGAATAAGAATAACAAGGAATTAAAATTTTTTAATTTTTTTTTATGTTTGTTAGATAAAGAATTCCAAATTTTAGATGAAGAACAAAAATTAAAAAGTTTGTATTTTTCAAGTGTTGAACACAAGAATGAGTAAAGTGAAGAGAGATGAATGAAGTGATTGTAATTGGTTAAGACTTAAGAATTGAAGCATCAAATAGTTTTATGGGGGTGGGGGTATATGATTAAAAATTAGCTATGGTCAGGCTGTTATTTAGAGAAAAAGTCAAGATGGTTCAGCTTTTTAGCTGGTTGCATAGAGTAAGGTTACTAGTTACGTTACGTATCAATGAACGTCTGGAACTTGGAGTTTGATTTTGTGGTTTTCTAGTTTTATTTTAAAATGATCAATCTAAAGACACGTACAAAAAATTAAAACTTTTCAATATTTTTTTGTTGAAAAAAGTACAAATTTAAGATGAAGAACAAAAAAAAAATAAGGTTTGTGTTTTTCAAGAGTTGAACACAAGAATGGGTAAAGTGAAGTGATGAATGAAGGAAGTGATTGTAATTGTTTAAGAATTGATGCAGCAAATAGTTTTAATAGGGTTGGGGTATATGGTTAAAATAATTATGGTCAGGTTGTTATTTAGAGAAAAACTAAGTGTGGTTTAACTTTTTAGCTGGGTTGTGTAATGTGGGTTGCGTAATGTTACTGGTACGTATCAATGATGTGGATGAGATTGTTTTGTGAGGATCGTTGTTGTTGATTTTAGACCCAAGTCGAATTTTGTTAGCCGAATTGCTTCATGGCTATTATTTAGATTTTGATATTCCATTGTATTCCTAAAATAAATAAATAAATTTTGAATTGTTTCTATAATTGAAAATTGAGAGAACTTTGCTTCTTTCTGTGAAATTGAGTAAGTGATTGAAAATTTGAATTGATTCTTTGTTTTGTTCGATTTTATTGAACAAAATTCTGCCAATATGAACTTTTAATTAGATTTTTCAATTTACAAGCTTATATGCAAGTTGTACAAGATTGATAAATGTTCACTCCCCTCTTTCTCTCTCCTCCAATCATCTCTCTTTCTCTCTCTCCCCTTCTTATTTCAGATACCACTAACAATCGAACACTTAATTGTCAATACAGCAAACAAGGAAAAATTACATTGTATCTTAAACTGTCTTTCTTAATTTTTCAATACTCATTTTTGGATTTTTCCCTTTCACCAGAAAGTTAAAATTTAATTAGCTATGGAAAACAACAAATTAAAGCAGGAAAAAACATAATATATGTATGACATTCAAATTTACAGATAACTGACCCACGAAATTGCATGAACTAGTTCTAAAGAAACCCCATTGTAACAAATAAATTGCTAAGAAACTACGGAGTAAGAATTAAGATTAAAGTTCGATAAATCTGTAATTAAGTAGTAAAATAAGAATTAAAGGTACAAAATTAAAAATCAGGTGCAAAATTGAAGCTCTTTTGCATGGATGGGCTATATATGCACATGATGTTCACCTACAGTGATTTCAAGCTTTGATTTTTCACAAATGCATGTGCTGAACTAGTTAATTTGATTAGGAAATAAGTCTTTAAATAAAACCCAAGTTGGTTTGGTGGAGATTAGAAGTTCTTTGACAAAAGTGTAGAGAGTTAATAGAGGAGAGAGAAAGGAGGTAATGATGAGTATGAAATAGATGATTGTGTGAGCGAGACATTAGTGGTGAAGATTTGGAAGCCATGGAATTAAATAGAAGAGACAAAAGAAGGTAAAAGAGATGAGGAAGACAACAGGGAAGATGGTTTAAAAAAATCCAACAACACTTTAGCAATCGGAAAATCAATGAAGGTCACTTGATTTTTAGGTTGGGTCTAATATTGAAAAAGACATACAAATGGTAGGTCTAAAAATGATTAGATAAAAGGTGGGGTCTAAATAAAAGTTCAAACTATCTGGGGACTAATGGATAGCAAAGTGTTCATTTCATTCACTATAGGGATGGAGAAAGTATATTTTTCGAAATTGCATTGCTCTTAAAAGGTTGGTTTTTACCCAATCATAATTTCTAACTGACAACTTATGATAGTTATACAAATAACCTTTTATACATGCAAAAACTTCCTCTTCTTTATTGTAAAATTTTGTTGTGTTGATTTTCACCTTTCAGGTTAACAATGACAGAAGCAGAGACTATACAATTCCTTTGCATGGCCCCATCCAACCACCACCGCCAATTATTGGACATCAGGCAACAGGGCCAATGCCAGGTGCCGCTGGTGCTGCTCCTTATAATAATGCTCAATACCCAGGACCTCCTGCTTCAGGTGGCTGGGCAGCTGCCGGACCACATCAACACATGCCCATGCAGATGCCAATGCAAAACTACCCTTATATGCAACCTGGTGCTGCACCGCCTCCTGGTCCTCCTGGCACCATGCCGCCCAACATGGGACCTGGATCAATGCACATGCAAAACCCAAATGGGCAGTCACAACCACCTGCATTGCCACCATACAGCCAATGACAAATGATTAGCCCCCCTCAGGCTGTCCATGTACTGCTGAAGTTTGTGTTTGGGAAATTGAGGTAGAAAAGTATCAACTTGTCACACCCTGTTCATGATTTGATACAGCCGATACAGGCTTGCCATGATGTTGGTTAACATCAGCATCTTTTTATTTATTTATTTCTGATTGTTTAAGCCGTGTTCTACATACTTGGATGAAAATATCAACTTTATTCTGTACTTTTTTCTGGTATTAGAAATTTATGAAAATATATTTCACCAAGAAAATAGGGCTATTATGCACTCCTCAAGTCCTCATGGTTTCAACTCAGGTGGCCATTTGATTGCTTGATTTGGCTTCAAATTTTCAATGTGGATAGTTTAATAGGAAAAATTGTTTTTGACGGCAAATAATTAACTCAGAGTCATTTTCTTTTTCCTTTTTTTTTTTGGTGACTACCATTTGCTTTTATTGTTTGACTCTCTTTAATTACAAATAATGAATCAACGGTGACATTCTAACCGTTTGAGGTTGAGCTATCTCTTACCCTCTTGAAACACTAATGGTTGTTCCATATTAATACAATCTTTCCATTACTATAAGATCTAACAACTTCTAATATCTTAAGTTTTAACCAGGCTCAATAAGCACCGACAACACCACCTTAGTCCACCAAAATGGGGACAAGGTGTGTCCTTGCAAAAAAAATTGTTTTGGGTGTGTCTTCGCAAAAAATTTATAAAAAGATGTGTTTTCGAAATAAATATGGTTTTAAAAGGCGAGTTTTGACAAAATTTCCCAACTTTAATCCCTACAGCTTCACCGATCAAATAGAATGCACTCAAAATGAGTTTTAAAAATGAACAGAGGGTAAAAAAAATCATCGGTATTTTCACTAATGCATTGGCCTACTAGTTAAGATTGACTTTTTAAAGCAATTGATCTCGGGTTCAATTTCTCCATTTTCACTGACCACTTACTTTATATAACTCGATCGAGACAAATCAAATATGGGTTGTCAAGAACATAGAGGAGGTAGGATGGGCAATTGGTTAGATCTAGTATGGATCATACATGGACAAATGGTTGGAGTCGGCGACTCTCCTAGGGCTCCCTAATTTTGGATCATGGGGAAGAGGATCAAGTTAGCCCTTACGAACATCTTGAAATCTGTATATAGTACTCGTGTACTTGTCTTTGTAACTCCCTCAAGGCTTCAAATTGGGAACTTATAAATTTATCAAAAAAATTTCAATAGTTATTTTCAAGACACTATATAATTTTCAAGTCATAATTGTTATTTTTTAAGTCACAATCTTTTCAAGTCACAAAACATATATTTCAAGTCAAAAAATGAATTTTTAAGTCAAAATTATATGTTTTCAAGTCAAGATTCTCAATATATTTAGCTAAATTTATCAACTTAATAAATCTAAAAGCCCTCCCTCAACCCCCAAAAAAAACAAAAAAATAAAATAAAAATGCAAATGAATGTGTCCTTTGCTTGTTACCCTAAATTAACAAGAGTACTTAATATTCCTTTCTTAAAGTTAAATTAAAACAAAAAAGTTTAACACTAGTACTTAATTACTACTTTACTTATATAAGAACGAGTTAACTCAACCGAGTTATACAGTTGAACACAAACTCAAGGTCATCCATCACCCACCATTCATCAGGCGCCAATTTCAATCAATCCCCAATTTCTTTCTTCTTCCAAAGATAAGGTTTTTGTTTGTTTTGTTTTTTTTTTTTTTACTCCCTTCTTCTTCCGTTCTTTCTCTCTCCTCCATTGTTAAACCTTAATTTCCCTTTTTCTAGGAGAGAGAAAGTGAAAGACTCAAACTTTCTACATTCCCAATTCAAATTCTCAAAACCCCAGAAAACCCAGAATTTTTTTTGAAGGAAAACAACAAAAATTTTAAAGTTATTATGACTACATTACAAGCTTCATTAATGCTAAAACCCCCACTTTCAGCATCTTGTATTCGTTTATCATCTTTCCCTCGATTTCACCCTCATTCTTTTAGCCTTAATTCATGTTATTCGCGCAAATTGTCAGTTAATTGCTGCGGTTTTAACCCTGAAAACCCCCAAAAAAGCGCGAATTTAAACCCCACATCTTCAAATTTTAATCTTGAGAGCCCAATTGTAAACCCCACTTCATCAAAATCTGAATTTGAGCAACAAAAGTTTGAAAATTCGATTGAATTTGAGGGGAGTAGTAGTAGTGGGGAGGGTGGTTTGAGAGTTGAGGAGAGAGAAAATGGTGGTGGGGAAGAGGAGAAGAAGGTTGTGGAGAAGAGGAAGTTGTCAATTGTTGTGTTTTTGGTGGGAATTTGGGGTGCTTTGAAGAAAAGTTTGGAGAATATTTGGCTATCTGGGTGGTTGAGATGGTGGCCGTGGCAGCAGGAGAAGCGGCTGCAGCGGTTGATTGCGGAAGCCGATGCTAATCCGAATGACGCCGCATTGCAAAGTTCCTTGCTTGCTGAGCTTAACAAACATAGGTTTGGACTATAGTTATTGTGTTTAATGCTATTGATTTTTGTATGTGGGATTCTTTATGTTTTGTTTGGAAATTGTGGTTATATGGTGAATTGGGTAATTGTTTGTATGATTGATTGTGGTTCTAAATGTAGGATGAATTGAAACCCAATGCTTACAATGTGTGCTTGATCATGTGTTGGTAATTGATTTGGGGTGCACCTTTTTTTTTTTGAGTTGTGATTGGACATGCTATTGAATTGTTCTTTACTTTGTTATCCCTTTGTTGTAGCCTATTCTTGAAGTTTGAGACTTTTGAATCTAGGATAGGTAGGAGTTGTATACTTGTATTCTTGGGAAATTTGTAGAGACTATAATGATTCATGAAGACAGTGTAAAAATTGACGACATTATACTTGCTTACAACAAAACTTTGCTAGTTGATATTTAGGTTTTATGCTCTCTTAAATCCTTTGTTAGGAATCAATACACACCCCATTTGATGAATGAGAGGAAGTGTTAGATTTCCTAAGATAGTATCGGGGTTTGATTGTTAGACCTCAAAAAACCTAGGTAGAATAATGAGTGTGGAAATGATTCTATGGTCTTTTTGTTAACTTGCCATATCCTCTATTTAACATGGTACACTAGTTGAATACATTGTGTAGAGTGCATACAACCCAATTTAAGATGCTTTCAAAGATAAAATCCAATATGAAAACCTTGTGAAGAAGATACCAGAGACAAGATTAGGAAAAGTTGACTAGAATTATGTGTAACAATCTCTAGAGTGCTATAAAGTGGAAGTTATTTAGTTAGGATATGGGAATTTTCAAGAGACCTAGAGGTCTTGTAGTTAAAAAAGATACAAAGACTCAATTTGTAGAGGAAACTTAGCACTAGATAAAAGGGAGTGAGTACTGGTTTGGAGAAGAGCATTTTGGTGGAGGATGCACAAGATATGATGTATGGTTCATTTGATCAACTCTATACATTGAGATTATGTCATTTGGTTGTACCATATTTTTTTATTATGCATGGCTAGGACACTATAGCACAATTATTTCTTGTTGGATGGAGTAGTTAACACCAAAGGATTAAGCATGTCATAGAATAAGGACAATTCTTGTTAAAATAAAGAAGTTAGGCTGGAAATTGTTTTATTGATTAGAACCCGGTTGAATAGTTCCTTACTTTGCGTCTGTGCTCTTTCTTTGAGGTATGACTAGAACCTGGTTGAATAGTTCCTTACTTTGCTATCGCCTAGTTAGTTGTAGACTATTCTTAAAAATAAGACTGTTGTGGCATGGATAGGCATAAGTTGTATACTTTCGTGTTTTTTTTTTTTGTTTTTGTTTGATTTATTGATAGGAAGGCAGTATAAAAGTTGAAGGCAAATATGCTTATTGATACAGTGATACTACATGCTAAAAATTGAAACTTTACTAATAGATGTTTAGATTTTACACTGCCTTAGTTCGTTTATCTCAAAACAATGAAGATACTCCAAGAGATGGAATCCAAATAAAAAACTCAGTGAAGAAGGTAAGTGTAAGAAGGTACTATGGACAACATTAAGGGAAAATTGACTATGTTTATTTGGTCATGTGCAACTTTCTCTAGAAGATGCTCTAGGGAGGAAGGTGGGTTAGTTGGGCTATGGGGTTTTAAGAAAAGACCTAGGAAGACCTAGAGTAAAAAAGGATATGAAGAATTAATGTCTATTGGAACATTTAGCACTAGATAAAGGAGTGTAGAAAGTGCATTTTGGTGGAGCATGCACAAGATATACCGAAAGGTTAATGTAGTCAACCCCATACATTGGGCCAAAGCCTTTTGATTGTTGTGTCATACCATTAATTATGAGGGTAGGAGCTATGATACACCGGAAACGATGAAATAAGGAATGAGGTTATTAAGAAGGTAGGAATTTGACGCTTTCATCATTTTCATGTATTAAGGATAAGATGAGAAAAAGTTGTCTAAGACATTTAAAATGAAGAACGAGTAATAACTTAATCAGGAAGCTCAAAGACTGGCCTAAGGATAAGAAGGTGAGAAGACCAAAGCAAACTTGGATGAGGGTGATTATTGGCAATAAGAGGCTAGCAGTGCTTGAAGAGAATTTGGCAATAAATAGGAAAAAATGGAGGGAGGGACCTAGGGAGCGGAGTTATGCATATGACTTTTGCCTTTCCCAATATTGATACATGTAGGGATTACTGTTATATTCACCTGGTACTTGTGCAGCTTGTAAGGAAGTATGCTGAGGTTGATGTTGTTGTTGCCTTTTAATTTTGGTAGAAGAGACAGGTTTTTTTCTTTGCCAAAGATTTCAAGAGGTTACTTAGTAAAATTAGATTATAGTTTTGTCTCTACCTTTGGGAAATCTTGAATTCATGCCGAAGGCACATAGACTGATTACATGGGACTTTTGTATTATTTAATTGTTTGTCATGCTACTCAATTCCACTCTCATATTTGATTTTAGTTATGCTCTGTACGGGCTGTAATATCCTACTCCCTCTCTCAGTAACTGGAAGTAAAAAAATAAATATATGAAAAAAAAAATGATTTGTCTCTTTGTTTTCCAGCCCTGAATCCGTCATCAGGCGCTTTGAACAAAGAGATCTTGCTGTGGACAGCAGAGGCATTGTAGAGTATCTCCGAGCAATGGTGGCTACCAATGCCATTGCCGAGTACCTACCTAATGAGCAGTCTGGGAAGCCATCCAGTCTTCTTACATTGGTATGTCCAATTTTTTTGTATTTTTCATGTGCTAGTGTGTAATTATGTTTGTAATAGGTAAACCATAATATTTTGGACTTCCTCTTCACCCCCAAAGGTTTAATTGGCATAACTTGGGCAATAGGTGCCAAAAAGTGTTTTTTTTTCCCTCCATCAATGTACCTAAAAGCCAGTTTAGACTTTTGCTGCTAATTTACCTGAAGCCAGTTTAAATTTTTCTGTAAGTCTTGTATTTTGTTCTTTATATTTCTTGAGCAGCTTCTCTATTTGGTGAATTATGGTATGTCTCTTACATTCAATAATTTTCAAAGTTCAAGTTGTTAATAATAACGAAGTGGACAGTAGAAAAATACATAGCATTAAGTGTGTTTTGTTTGCAACAAGTTATCTCCAATCAATTTCAATCTTGTGTTGCTGAAATACACCAACAATAAATGTGGTGGACCTTGTCTTCTAAGTTTTGGGTTTTCAATACCTGCTCTATTGACCTTAACATATCAATGACTTTTTCATGTATGCTTCTTGCCTTTTCATATCTTAATTATAAAAGATGACACATTCTTAGTGGGGCTTTAGAGAATAAGGTGTTTGTTGCTCTTTGATCAAATTACCTTAAAGCATTTTATTTTTTTTGTTTGGCTGGTGTGGCCAAAACTGAGTTGCAACAAGATGCAGGACAGCATGAGAATGAGCCTGCTTTATTTAGGCTCATTAATTATCTAATACTTTCTGCTGATTGTTGAGTCCTTTACTTTTACTTGCTATAAGACTTAACTAAGAAACTCTAAGACGATGAGTTGGCCATTTATTAAGAACTCTTATAACTTGTTTGGTAGGATGGATTGGGGAGAAAAGGAAGGGATGGGAATGGAAAAACTGGAATTTCCAATGTTTGGTTTAAAAAAGTAGATGGGATTTGATTGGAAATGGAAGGAAAGGAAAAGAAAGATTATTAACATTTTTTGCACTTTCCTTTCCGCCCAATATTGGAGGGATTTGGGAGGAAAGACAAAGTTAAAAACTTTACAATAAAAAATTCTTTCAAATTTGTTTTACTTTCCTTTACTAATACCAACCAAACATGGGATTTCATCCAATTCCATCCAAGTATTACCTTTGAAACCAAACATGGGAAATAGACTTGATTTCTTTTCTCTTCCTTTCCTTTCCTTTCCTTTCTAAAAATGAATCAAACAAAGCATTAGTTAATATGTGATTCTTAACCAAATGAACTTTCACACTCGTGAATTTGCATTTTAGTGCTTCAAATTCTTTCCCATCTTTTATTATGTATATTTCGTTTAATTCTATCACCATATTAAATTAGAATTTTGTTATGTTGATATTGATCATGGTAATAGATTAGTAAAATATTAAATATGTTTGCGCACCGTGGCATTCCGGTTTTAAACTTGTAAGTTGTGATTATACCTCGACTCCCAAGTACATCTGTTTGTATCTTTAAGTGATCTATTGGCAATTCCATTTTGGACCGAAATTGTGCAGGGAAAATGTCATTAAAGTGCCAAATTCAAAAAAACCTTGTGTCATAAGTATTAATAACGATTGACTTTCGCCTTGATCATCACTTAAGTATTCTTTGTAATGTAATACTCCTAAGAAACCTCATCACTTTATTATAGAAGCTAGACTAAAGAAATTTTGAGGACTAAATTTGTTTTATGTGATAGAGTATATATCCTACAACGCGCCTTCTATTATTAGCTTAAGCTTTTTGTTAAGATGGTTTTTTAACATGGTATCACCGGTTCAAATCTCATCCACCCTCTTTTTAAAGCGGAATATTTAGTCCTCAAAATTTCTTTTAGAATAATATTCTCTACCTTATGTATGAACAAATCTGTATTTTGTGATAGATCATATATCCTACAATGCTGCATCCACACCTCAATCCTATCATTTAGCACAATTTGTTTAAAAAAGAGAATATTTAAGATAAAAATTATGCTTTTAGAAGACATGTTTGCAAATCACAAGACCTAAAGTTATAGGAAATAATGTGCATATAAATAAACATAGTCATGCCAGATTGCTTGGCCATCTGTTTAGATTCTGACTTTTGACCCTTCTACTCTTTCCTATCAAATGTCTTGTTTTGCTCAATCTGTATTCGATTCGAATAACTTTAAAAAAACTAAGGCCCTGTTCTTTTGGGCTAGTCTTTTCCTTGTTGCATGACTCAGCCTTCGTCAAACTTGGCCAAACCACCTTAGCTATTGCTCTCATCTAGTTATCAATAGGTATTAGCCCAGATTTCTTCCTATTTATTTAATTTCCCTAGTAAAACCTTCTTACATGGCCCTCCCCCACCCACCCACTCACACAAACAAAAACAAAAAATCCCCATCTAACGGAATATCTGAATCTTCTCTATGTTATTTTCGAACATGGCAATGTTTCAAAACCCAGCATCCTGTAGAATTTGTACCATATAATAATTAGGCTTAATTGCTGACTTGCTGTGTGTTAATGTTTCTCTTCAATCTATGCTTCTATGGGGCATGCCAGGATTACTAATAAATTCCAAACCATTGTTCCACTTCAACCAACATGCTTTGCTTTAACGAGCAACATTTCCATCTAATATCCTTTTGGACAATAGGTCCAAAATAGCACTCATAGCAGAAAAAATAGAACCTTGGGCAATCTTTCCGCCTAAAGTGATACCACCTGTCTCTGCTTCTATTTTCCTAAATTTTTCCTTTACGTACTTTGCCTTACTTCTGCTCAGTCTAAAGCGGCAAAAATCTAAAATCTGTCTTTATTATTCCAACTTAAATTTCAGTTGCCACACCCTCTGTTCCATCAATCAAGTTTCGCTTGCTAGGAAGACTGCAAAAACAGTTATTCACATCTTTTGCTTGCAAGCAGAGCTAAGATGAAATGGGATGAGTTGTATGTTATAATCTCAGCATCAACTTTAACTCATATATAGAAACTTATTGGTGGTGTAAAACAAGCTTTTCAATGGGAAGACAAATATGTTTTTTTCCCTTTAGCTTGTACATGTTTTTGTTATTGTTAATTGTAAACTATTTATAAATTTTGCTTGGATATGCTACATGCTGTGAATATCTGACCTATTTACCTTACTACCAAGTACCAGGAGGAATTTACAGAATTTTTTTTCATAGTACACTCAATTTAAGCTAGTTAGCGATTTAGCTCTAACTTTTACAGTATATCTGTTATCTGCTTATCAACTATCATGGTTTTCTTTATGTAGTTGCAAGAGTTGAAAGAACGTGCATCAGGGAATGTGGAGGATGTTTCTTTGAGCCCTGGAATATCTGAGAAGCAGCCATTGCATGTGGTGATGGTAAGGTGGCCTGTCAGGAGAATGTTCTTGTTTCTGAATGAATATGGTTATTACTTTTTAGGGGTTGCATATTTTAGCCTTTTGAGAATTATTTAAATGATAATAAAACCGTGAAGTTATCGTGGAACATTGATTCTTGTAACTATTTTAGTTGGCTATTTGTCATCTTTTGAAATTCACATGCTTTTGACTTTAAAACTCTATGTATTGTGTTTTTTTTCAGGTTGACCCTAATGCGAGCATCAAATCAACGCGTGCTGCAGTAGACCTTGTCACTAATGTCCTCATCACTATTGCTATCGGTTTAGTTTGGTACAAGTTCTTTCGTGAGTCTGTTGTATGATTTGGCTTTCATGAGTTAGTGTAAAGATTCATTTGGTACTGCAATCGATCCGTTCATATTTGGTGATTCAGACAACATTTTCTAGTCTAAAATTGTTCTTCTTTTGGTATTACTTAGGTTAATGGGATTTTCTGCACTTCAGAAGTACTTAATTAGCTTAGGTGGTATAGGAGCCTCAGGTGTTGGCTCAAATTCTTCATACACCACTAAGGAGTCAAATAAGGAAGTTCTTCCAGAAAAGGTATTATTCTTTTCATAGTGTTATATTGTTTGGCTTAAGCAAAATGAGATGAAGAGTTTTCGACTTGATTGAAAGCTCAAACTTACTCTATGTGAGAAATTTATAGATGATTGATGATATGCTAATAATGCATAGCCATTATTTCTTCATTCTTTAATTATTTGTATTTATTTATTGCTAAGATGCTTTTTATAAACAAAAAACATTTTCTTTGTTTCTTTTTTTATTTTTCTATGATGCTTAATCTCTTTTGTAATGCTTGATATACACGTTTTGACACCGCCCAACCTAGTTGCATCACTGGAAACGAGCTGGATTTGATAGGGGGAAAACAGAGTTAGTTGGTTTGGCATGAATGAAGAAAGCAAGTGACAATAATAAAAAAGTTCAAGACTTTTCATAGTGAGGGCAATAGTTAACCATCACCACTCTAGGATAATATTACCATTATTCCCAAAATGAGGATAATGATTTCCCCTCCCTCTTTTTCATACCAACAATACCTCAATTTTGCAATTGTACTATCACTACCTCATAATCCCTTCACTTTCACCATCTTTTGCGTTTCATATGTAAGGAAAAACATTGTCATGTGAAATCTAGATTAATTCATTCCATCATTTTGTTTGTTTGTGCTCACAACTGCAGATATTAGTAGTCAAAGTTCTTTACTTTGTCTTTTATTAACCCTTTCCCCCTGATACACATCCCTCATTTTTTTTCTCATCTTCTGTTTGAAAAGACACATTATCCCAATTCCAAGCATGCCCTTAATGTAGCAAAATTCTGGTTATAAATAAGTTTTTTTTTTCAGAATGTCAAAACATTTAAGGATGTTAAGGGCTGTGATGATGCAAAGCAAGAGCTTGAGGAGGTGGTGGAATATCTCAAGAATCCTGCAAAATTCACTCGTCTTGGAGGGAAGTTGCCAAAGGTCTGTTTGCGACACAACTCTTTTCATGTTTGTTTGTAACAAAGAATTTGCTTTCCCCACTTAATGGTGATAGAAAAATAGAATATCTACGTTCTGCTTGATTCCTTCTGATAGTTTTGGTAATACTTGATGAGTTGGAGTCTGTGAATTTGTTGGAGGGATAAAGTGACATCACACAGTCACACCCTAAATTTAATAAGAGTTTCTGACCTCTTATTGTTTTATGAGTCTTGCTTTTTCGCACCACAGCTTGTCTCTACCCTTCTATCTTGTATTTCTTTCCCAGAAAAGGTAATTTTTTTTGTTAATTATCTCAAAAGAACAAAGCAAGGCTGCCACCAACATCAGTCCTGCTCACATCAGGCTACAGGGAAAGCTAGTAGTCTTGCTCACATCAACTAGTTAAAACTCAACAAGCGCTATAATTAAGATTCTAGTTGCTAAAGTATCACGAGAAAGTTCTAGCCATCTTCTAGAGAGAGTATAGATCCATTCACCAATCACCATCATCTGCAGCGACACTGAACATACAACATTTTAGCTAAATTAATCAGTTTGGCAAACAGACTTTCAAACCAATCCATATTATCAGGTATTAGCTTTTATAGGCATTGCATAAGTGATTCTATAACAAACAACCACGAGCATGCTAGGGGATTCCTGACTGCTTGATTTCTTTGTCTCCACACTGTACAAAAGACCTGCAAAACAGCTTTGAAAGACCCCTTTTTTTTATCTCCCCTGAACCTGCAATAGTTACAAGTTGCAGTCTTCTAAACTACTAGGAAGTATGTGGCTATGAAGCTTTCTCGTCACCTCGACAGCACTTAGTACCTTTGTTTTAAAAGGCGAGAGGCGCATCAAGGTGCAAAAGGGCTGTATTCCTCAAAAAAAAAATGAAAATTTTTTAAAATAAAAATAAAAACAAAAACAAAAAAACCCTAGAGGCGCACCTCGGTGCACCTCACAGTTGTGCCTTTGGGAAAGCCTGCGCCTGTGCGCTCTAAAAGCCCCCTGCCTGCGCCTCTCTGCGCCTACTCCTAGACGCGCGCTTTTTAAACTAAGTTTTGTAGTAAATGCATACACATTCAAAAAAAAAGGTGTGGTCAACTGTTTCAATTGCATTCTAGTAGAGGGGGCAGGTGTCATCTTTCTCGGACCTATTTTCACTAGTTGAGCTCTAACTCTAATTCTCTTCCACATGATCAGTCAGCATATGAGCTTATGCCTTGGGATTTTGAGTTTATTTCAAACCCAACCATGGCAATTAATCTCATCATGGGGTTTTATAACCACAGAGTCACTATATAACCCTGTGAACATGCATTTTGAGAATTCTTGTGTACCAACTTTCATGAGGTCCTTAATCTTCCAAATTTGCTTCTAACTTCAAGCTGTGGACTGAGGACATTGGTATTTCTATCGGTCCTTCCCTTCTCTTTCAGAGTAATATGGATGACCTACCTTGTGAAGAGTATCTTGTACTTTGCAATTTAAAGAACATGCTTACCTATTGCAGCTTGATTCCCGATATGACAGTCTTGAACTCTCAACCCTCCTTTCTTGCTCCTACACAAAATCCCAAGCATATGGGGATCTAGTGTAAACTTTCCAGCCATCCCAGAGAATATTCCTCTTCTTTCACTCCATCTGAAATTCTTTTAGGAAGAATAAGATTGAGGCCCAGTAAACATGCAATGAAACCGAGTTTACAAGTGGTGCTGTACAACAGTGTTCTACTACCGCGCACCCTAATTCTGGTGACTATCGTGCCAAGTATAGACTGACAGTCAAATATAGCCTATTTTGAGCTAACTTCCACCCCCAACTATCTAAAAGGCAATCAATCTTTTGTAAACCCAGGGGAATGTAATTTATCTTGCTTAATATCTTCACAAAATTACCAAATCAGGTAATTCCTCCATTTTATTTTATTTTTCCATTGAGAGTGGACACAATTATTAAGGATAGGAGAGAGATAAAGAGAAGGAAAAAGGTGTGGGGAGGGGGGGGGGATGTTGGAGAAATAGAGATAATTGATTGCGTAAAAATGGAATGGTGCTAGTAATTTGCAACTTCCTTAAATGGAACATGATGCAAGGGAAAAAATACAGGAAGTATTAGATTTGCCAGTTTTTGCTATTAACCCTGTAGTTGCCGTAAAGGTGGCTGGACTTCTCATTGGTAACTAGACACTAAGTGGTTCTGGGATGAATACTAAAATCCTTCCTCTGCCAGTATTCTTAAGAAATCTTCCAAGTTACCATTAATAGCTATTGGTATCTAAAGAGAAAGAGGAACTGCTGGCATAAGCCATTATAATCTAAATGAATTTCCTAGGAGAAGTGAAAGTATTAAACATTCCTTCTAAAAAACCCCGCTTTACTGAGTTACAGCTTTCTTTATATTCACATTGATTATGCAACTTAGAGGAGTAAACTTTCTACCATATCTACCCACAAAGACTGTAACTCTGTGTGATGCTGATATTTTGCATTTCTACCTTCAACAAAATGAGCCTGATTTTGAGATATTTCTACATTCAAAGTCTGTAACTCTGTAAACTTGACGTATTTTTACTGAAAATTACTAAGGTGAGGAGATCACGACCTTAGGCTTGAGCTGACCATCCAATTGAATAAATGTAGGACAATGATGTTCTTAGGCCAATAGTAAACAGAAGAAGTAGGGCAACTTAGAATCCATTAGTCAATAATCAAAGTACCATCAATTTTACTATTTCCTATGGGTAATTGGACTACCCAACCTGTCCTCAAATTTTATAGTGTTATTAAATTCCCTGATAACAACCAAGGGCCTTCCGTATTATCAACTGTTTCCTTTCTTCAAATCCTCCTTTTCCTTTGATTAGTGAGACCATAAACAAAAGTCAAAAGAAATTGCAGCTAGTAAAATCCCTCCTTCACAACAAATAAAGTTGGAAGTTGGAAGTAGTACACCAATCCTTCAGCATGTTATTATAAACTTTACCATGCTTCCCATCTTCAATCTTAGTCTCCAACAGACAACGTAAACATAAACATTTTTGCTGTTCTCAAATAAACCTCCTTTCTTTTGCTTGCTACGGTTATTAAACCCCTTATGTTCCAAATGAGAATTCTGTCCATTATTAAACCACGATCCTTCTCCTTTACACAAGGATTAGCCACATCCACCTCCCACCTCCCCAAACTCGATCTCATCCGCCATTTGCGATTCTGCAAAAGGATTCCTCAAGTTAATAGGATTTCCCACTTTTTGACAGAGCCTAGAGTTAGTATTGACATCCTATCTGTTGCTACCTTTGGCCAACTCATTACCTCTTCCCTGGACTTAAATGATGTCGACTTAGTTTCTGTCCACCTCCGTGCATAACAGAATCCTGGCTGGTTAGCTGGTAAGTACTTTCCTGTTGCAACTGAACCTTATGCCAATGTTGCTCACCTAGGCTTTTTTTTTTTTTTATACCCTTGCTTCTTTCCTTACCCCATTTTTTCTTGCAATGCTCAGAACTATGTCTTAACTTCTCACACTCTCAGAAAATGTTGGGTTTCCATTCATGCACAACTCTCTGCTGCAAGAGAATGCCTTGCTCTGAGATAAACTCAATAGTCTCAAAGAAATCACCCTTTAACTCCATCCTGAACCTAGCATAGGTCAATACTATAAAGGCAGATCAGGTAGTTGAACCCAGATTAGAACCTTAGTGAATTCGTCAGGATCAATTTCCATACCATCTTCCCATTGTTTGAAGAATATGGGTCTCTTATCAAACATCATATGCGATAAAATCATAGCTTTTTCTTTAGTTTCATTATTTCTTGTCAGAAGTATCCCCTCATTTAGAGGGACTGCGTTATCTTACTTATCTACGTTATTGTTCCCCCAAACTATTCCAAAGAACCCATCAGATCCAGCAATATGAGGATTTATGCCAATAATATATGCAATGATACCCATACTCCAGTAATTAAGTTCATCACATACATCATCAGAAGACAATTGTAAAACAGGTTTCTTAACATTGATATCATTCAGAGAGACGGAGAGTTACATACCTCAATCAAAGGCCCTTTTTTTTCCGAACCTTCTCAACCAGCATTTGCAACTCTTTCTCCTTCGATTTCAACTCAGAAAGCCATTCAGACAGTTTCATCTTCGCCCTAGAGCCCCAAACCAAATTTTCCATTGATCGCTTTGGTTTGAGAACGCAATCATCAATATTATCAAAGTCCAATGAGGGAATACCCATAATTTGAGCTTTCAAGATTCTCTTTGCATTTTGTCCCATGTGATCATGTTATCATTTTGAGCATGAATATGAGTTTTCTGCTTTTTTCCCTGCCCTCTAACAGAGTCCTACATCACTCGTTTTCTGGCCATTGCTAAGTGGAATAAATAGAAAGTGGTGAGATATTGTTGTCTGTCAGATCTCCTTCTCCCCTTGAATTGTCTACTTGTTTTAAATTACCTGAAGCATTATTTCTTTCTTNACTTCTCACACTCTCAGAAAATGTTGGGTTTCCATTCATGCACAACTCTCTGCTGCAAGAGAATGCCTTGCTCTGAGATAAACTCAATAGTCTCAAAGAAATCACCCTTTAACTCCATCCTGAACCTAGCATAGGTCAATACTATAAAGGCAGATCAGGTAGTTGAACCCAGATTAGAACCTTAGTGAATTCGTCAGGATCAATTTCCATACCATCTTCCCATTGTTTGAAGAATATGGGTCTCTTATCAAACATCATATGCGATAAAATCATAGCTTTTTCTTTAGTTTCATTATTTCTTGTCAGAAGTATCCCCTCATTTAGAGGGACTGCGTTATCTTACTTATCTACGTTATTGTTCCCCCAAACTATTCCAAAGAACCCATCAGATCCAGCAATATGAGGATTTATGCCAATAATATATGCAATGATACCCATACTCCAGTAATTAAGTTCATCACATACATCATCAGAAGACAATTGTAAAACAGGTTTCTTAACATTGATATCATTCAGAGAGACGGAGAGTTACATACCTCAATCAAAGGCCCTTTTTTTTCCGAACCTTCTCAACCAGCATTTGCAACTCTTTCTCCTTCGATTTCAACTCAGAAAGCCATTCAGACAGTTTCATCTTCGCCCTAGAGCCCCAAACCAAATTTTCCATTGATCGCTTTGGTTTGAGAACGCAATCATCAATATTATCAAAGTCCAATGAGGGAATACCCATAATTTGAGCTTTCAAGATTCTCTTTGCATTTTGTCCCATGTGATCATGTTATCATTTTGAGCATGAATATGAGTTTTCTGCTTTTTTCCCTGCCCTCTAACAGAGTCCTACATCACTCGTTTTCTGGCCATTGCTAAGTGGAATAAATAGAAAGTGGTGAGATATTGTTGTCTGTCAGATCTCCTTCTCCCCTTGAATTGTCTACTTGTTTTAAATTACCTGAAGCATTATTTCTTTCTTTACTTTGGAACAGGGGATAAAAATTTGTTTTTTGTTACTACTTCCACCACTAATCAATCGAAGCCTTAGTCCCATAATTGGGGTCGGCTACATGAACCAAAATTGATCATTCCTTGTGGTCATCCACATAGATATCCTCCTCCATTCCCTATGAGCAAGAATCTTGTTCTCCTGCAAATCCAATTGCTTCATATCTTTTCTAACTCTTTCCAGCCTATTCATTTTTTCGGTCTCTCTCTATTTTGTTTGAGCTCTCCCTGATCCTACTTCCACTATTTTTCTATAATATTGTCAACCTTTTGTTTCTGTGTATCAATTTGTTTGATATTCCCTTTCACTGCCTCTTTTCTTCTTTCGCTCTTTAGTAGCTCAATTTAAACTAAAAAGATTAATCCAGATCATGATTTGTGCAGTTGTTATATAAAGAAACTGTTCAAGTGTTCAGTAAGCAACACTTTGCCTATTTGTCTGTCCATTGTATTGTATTGCTGTGTACATGCTGCATCATGGACTCCCTGCATCTTTCCCGCCATAAATTTTGCATGATAATTTGGGCATCCTTTCCCCTGTAATATCATCCCTGTTCCCCCGCCCCACCTCCAAAATAAAAAATAAGAAGTCCGATAATTATTGTCTTTAGATCTTCAAACCCTTCAACCATATATAGTAGCGCCAAATTTTGGACTGTCATAAATTACCCACTGCACCTAAACAACTATCATTATCCACTCATTTTTGTCCATCAAATGCATGATATGCATCACTATCTATCTGCATATGTTTTGTTCACTTTATCTATTTGCTACAAAAGTTTTGCATCAACAAGATAAGAAAGCAGGAGTTTATTTTGGATTATTAGACTTTTTTGTTTATAATTTTTTTCAAGGTGAATTAAAGTCTTAGGATCGTGTGCTTAGTTGTCCTTGTTTTCTTTGCATCAGTTGATATAGATGACTATATGATTCTTAAATCATTTTCGTTGTCCTTTTTATATTTTATCTTTTTTATTTTGTGGCATGGTATTTGAGTGATGAGAAAAGAAAAGAATTGGGGAATGGCATATGTACTTTAGTAAAATAAAAAGGAAGAGTGAAATTAATTTCAAATGTAATGTGAGTAAAGTAAATGGGATCAGACATGTGAGGATTTTTTGTAAATGAAAATTGTAGTGTGAAAACACGTTGTAGTAGAGACCATTTTTAAGATGCTGCAATTTTTTAAAATCAAAGGACTGTCTAAAAGACTAGGACTTTTTAATCTATAAACGATTATTGAAAATACTAGAAATTTCTATTGTCATTATTTCACTTTGTATAACAGCAAGTTGTGTTTCTACTCTCTGATGCAGGGAATTCTTTTGACGGGGGCTCCAGGTACCGGGAAAACACTACTTGCCAAGGTACTTGTTTTCTACAAACTTTTTAGTGCTTCTTGATAGGGAAACTGTATGGTTTTATTGTCTAGTGTGATTGCCTGATTGGAGTGCTTTGGATGACTACTTTAGGTGTTTTCAGTTTGTTAAATACTGTAATCAGTGGAAGCGCTTATGTTTTCATGGGTATATACTTATAATTACAGCCATTCATCATTATGGTTTCTGATGGGAATGCATACTGATTGTGATGTCATGAGTTGAATGAATTATGCTGTGTTCTAATCAACAACCTTAAATGGCAAGTTTACTGAAATGTTAATTGTCCAATGTCCATTGAGAACAGAAGAATTAACTGCAAACATGCAATAGGGTTAATATATTTTCTTTTTGACCATCCGTTGCCGAGCTGTCGTGATTAACTGATTATTATATTAAGACCCATTTGTAGGAGGTAGGGGTGTGGAGGAAGAAACTTCTAAAGCTGTGCTCCTTTTTTCGAAATTTAAGAATTATTCTGTGAATTGACAATGACCAATAGGTAGTCGCGCATACTAATTTAGTACTTCTAAGGACTCAGTACTCTTAGGGAACTCTTGCCTTTGACAAATATTACCTAGGGCATATTTGAATGAAATCTAAAATAAGTGGAAGATGGAATGAAATGGCGGTGGATTGGAGAGGATGGTGAGGTTATCATTATTCTCGTTAGAGATCAACTTGGCCCAGGGATCTAATTTGATGTGTAACAGTCTACCACCTTTGGTGGATTAGTCTCTAATCATAGGATCTGGTGGTGAGAAGTTTTAAAACAGAAGCATATTAGAAATATAAGCGTCATAGCAGTCTCATGTATCTTCTGATAGGAATCAGTAACTTAGAGAACCTTGGGATGTAGATGCAAATTTGCTAAAAGAACTACTCGAGTTTCTTTCTTATGTTGATGACGAAGAACACAATCCATGTTGGTTATACTTGCAAAGTTGGGTGGTTATAAATTCATGATGTGCCTCTTTTACCTGCTGGATTCAATTACAAGCTTTTTCTTGGTCATAATTTATGGATAGTTTAGAGTTGCACCCCTTGGAATTTTAATAATTTTTTAAATAGAAATATTAGAATATTAGATCACCTGCTTTTGTAAGTGTGTTTAGGGATCAATGCCGCTATCCTTGAGTGAGGGTTGTTTAGATCACCTAAATGAATAAATTTTTCGGGAGTTCAATTAAAAGGCTTGTTGAAGCCAACAGTTTTGCATTTGGCTGCTATAAACTTGTAATTAATAGAGCTTTATCTTGTGCCTGATTGCCTGTGAAACCACTAGTCATGTAGACGTGTTCTCTTTTGGGTTAAGTATTTTATATCTGGTTATATGCTAAAGTTGACAAGTGACAACTGCTTATGTCTGTGAGATGTTGTAGGCTATTGCCGGGGAAGCTGGAGTTCCATTTTTCTACAGAGCAGGTTCTGAGTTTGAAGAGATGTAAGTGGTCTATCATAGTGTGCACTTGATTGCTCTTACTGTTGTCATTTCCTTTGTGGATTCACATTTGATATGCCTGTGATTTCTTGTGTTGTCGTATTCTTAATCCCTCCCCTCAAACTCATTTCTTGTGTTATACTTATTTCTGCATATCCCCTTAAACTCATTTCTGCATTTTCCCTTAACTTGCACGATTATCTTGCAAAGACTGGTCACCACTGGATAGCATTGACATGACCTGAAGTCAATTTTCTTAAGTCAAATGCCACATGATTTCCCAAGTTGGCTTGCAAATTTCTGATTTTTAAGCCACCTAATTCGAAACGTTTAACTCATATATCACCTGGACTCTGGAGCAAAGTGAAAATGACCTGTAAGGTTTTTTTTGTTCAAGTGTTTAGTATCTTCGCTTGAAATATTGTGTGCTTTCTTTGTTGTGTGGCACTGTGGCTTTTCTTCTCTAAGCAGAGCTTGTGGGTTAATGCTACTTTGATTCATAAAAATTAGTTATCCATGTTCCCAAGTTAAGTATCAATTTCTTAATGCAGGTTTGTTGGTGTTGGTGCCCGACGAGTGAGGTCTTTATTTCAAGCAGCTAAGAAGAAGGTTTGTCTTATCCTTTCTTACTCAGGGGGTGTTTGGTATGATAAAAAATCAGTGCAAAAAAGGGAATCAAAATAAATACCTTTACCAAATATGGTTTAGGAAAGGGAAACCATTTTCTAAGGGAAACAAATACTCTTACTTTGTTACCCCTCTACACAGTGAGGAAACAAATCACGTTTCCTGAATTACTTCTCAAAGCTCTCCTCTGTTTCTCTCTCTTCAATCACTCATCACAAAGATCACCGTACCTCTTCAAACTCATCAGTAATGCACATGCTCTACTTTATATTTTAATTTTTTTTTTTTTGGTTTAATCTAGAGTAATATGAAGAAAAGCTGAGAAATTTAAGGGAAATTTAGAGGTTAATTTGAGTGAAAAGATTGAAGATTGGTGCTTTTTTTTTAAGGGATTTGAGTTTTGATGAGAGTAATTATCAATTACTTGTTGATAAAATTAAAGAGAGATTTATGAATATGATGTTGTCGTAGTTTTGGTACTTCTCTCTCTCTCTTTTTCCAGCGATTTATAGGGTTCATCATCTTCTCTTTTTTCCCCAATTTTATTTTATTAGGAATCGAAATTAATTTCTTTTTTTTTCAAGTTTTCAATACTGAAACTACTTTAGTTATTGTTTGAAATTTTCAATTTTACAATAATCATACAATTAGTTTTATTGTTTTGTCAAAGCTCCATTTCTTCACCTGTGAAAAATTCTGTAAGCAATTTTGGTTGTCACATTTTTATAATTATACATTGTTACGCAGTTTAACCAGGCCACCCATTGTTTTCTCAAAATTGTTTGTTATTGTGTTTCATTAGTTTAGTTGATAATACTTTGAGAAATTCAAGTGTTATATTTTCTTGGGGTTGTACCGAACAACTATTTAGGGTAATACTTATTATTTCCATTTCCCCCTCTTAACAGATTCATTTCCATTACTTATATCAATTTCATACCAATCACCCCCTCAATGACTTTGATTTTTCAGCATTTGCTTTTTAGTAGATACAGGTTGAGCAAGCTTGGTTTTACTTGGTTTTTTTTTTCTTTTCCCTGTGGTGAGTAAAAGCAATATCCTTGCAGATTGAGATGATGAGGATTTCAAGCATTTGGTTCACTTTTTAATTGTACTTCCTTGAATCCTTTTTTTTCGCAGAAGTTAACGCCTATGTTTTTCTTTTATACAGGCTCCATGCATTATTTTCATTGATGAAATTGATGCCATCGGATCAACAAGAAAACAGTGGGAAGGACATACCAAAAAGACCTTGCATCAACTGCTAGTTGAAATGGATGGTTTTGAACAGAATGAGGTACATATATATGTTTACTGTACTGGTGGTATATGTATACTATAAGTGTGTAATATGCGCTATAACTCTATATGACACATAATGGCAGGGCATAATATTGATGGCTGCTACAAATTTGCCTGATATTCTTGATCCAGCTTTGACCAGACCTGGCAGATTTGATCGGCATGTAAGTTCTGTTATATGTTATTCAAACTGAAAGCTGCATTAAGTTCTTCTAACAGTTGAAAAATTAGTACAGTAGTTCAAAATGTGTTTGTAGTAGACCATCCATTTCAACTAGCAGTTGATGCAAGGTCTTTTTGGTATGTCCTTCCCACTGTTTTTTGTTGATCCGATGGCATCAATTTCATCAATGAAAATAATGCATGGAGCCTGTATAAAGAAAAACATAGGCGTTAACTTCTGCGAAAAAAAAGGATTCAAGGAAGTACAATTAAAAAGTGAACCAAATGCTTGAATATCCTCATCATCTCAATCTGCAAGGATATTGCTTTTACTCACCACAGGGAAAAAGAAAAAAAAACCAAGTAAACCAAGCTTGCTCAACCTGTACTACTAAAAAGCAAATGCTGAAAAATCAAAGTCATTGAGGGGGTGATTGGTATGAAATTGATTTAAGATGGAAATGAATCTGTAAGAGGGGGAAATGGAAATAATAGTATTACCCTAAATAGTTGTTCGGTACAACCCCAAGAAATATAACACTTGAATTTCTCAAAGTATTCAACTAAACTAATGAAACACAATAACAAACAATTTTGAGAAAAACAATGGGTGGCCTGGTTAAACTGCGTAACAATGTATAATTATAAAATGTGACAACCAAATTGCTTACAGAATTTTCACAGGTGAAAAATGGAGCTTTGACAAAACAATAAAACTAATTGTATGATTATTGTAAAATTGAAAATTCACAACATACTAAAGTAGTTTCAGTATGAAAACTGAAAAAAAAAGAAATTAATTTCGATTCCTAATAAAATAAAATGGGGAAAAAGAGAGATGATGAACCCA